>OY294067.1:295743146-296343146 GCA_958510875.1 Endomychus coccineus
ACTGGTTCTACTGTTTTCTGTAGCCCCATTTATTGTAGGAAAAATCCTTCACGCTACACAGTTCACTGCCTTTATTCCGGTGGTTAACTCCGTTCCGGCACCTGACTTTGCCGTTGTGTGATCATGTGCAAAGTGGAATTTTCGAGGATGGGCTTCCAAATGCTGGGAAGGTAATATCCTGGTCACGGTTCAGATTATTTGGATGTTTTAGGATTTCTATAGCTTCAAGGATTTTTGCTGATAGAAGTTTGGGGCTCGGGCTTGGATTTTAGTATTTTCGAAAAGGATTTGATGATCCGTGTCAAACTTGTGTTCCGCACATGCAGATCTACTGGTGACACGAAGCCTTGTGTACAGACTTAATTTTTCAATCGAACTCTTTGCCTATAACTTCCAAACTTTCAAGAAAAATTCGAATGCCTATCTCCTCCCTCTACATTCTACCGGTGGCTCACACAATGTTCTCCGAATATTATAGGTTTTCCTCTCAAAATATAAAAAAAAACATTCCGTTCCTACTAAAGTAGAAATATGAGAGTGCCTATTTAATTATACGAACATTCTTATGAATTTGCCTCAACTAGGGGAATATTAAAATTTGTGGTTGTTAATGAATAATAAGCGGTTAATATTCTGGATATCGAAGAAATATAACTTTTCTATACTTTCCAAATAAAATATGTAAGTTGTAAATTAATGAATGACTGAAAATTCATAGCCGATTTCTTATATTCTATTATATGACGTATGCGGCGGCATCTATGAGTCAACTCAAATCTGATAACACAGTGTTGTTTGCCGTTACAAATAATACCCCTACGCCCTACCCCAATTTTCAAGACTACATCTTGCAAAATGGCTTATTTATAAATAAAAATGTAGTTCATTTTCTCAACTTTAACGCTCTGTATCTCAGTAAGAAACAGACGTAGACCCATTGTTTTTGAGTGAAATATTATTATTATTACCTTCTGAAAGTACAGTTATAATTTTGGGTTATTACTTATGAAAACCTTAATGATCAGAGTTGCGGATATAATAATCGTATGACTCAGATAAATTACATGACAGTAGTAGTACACAGTTGGTGAATAAGCTTAATTATTTGGGTAAGATGATTATGAATAGTTTAGATAAGTAAAATAAATATGATCTTAAGCTACATTAATCGAGATGTTCCAATGTAAACGAACTCAATTACCCAAAAAGTTTTGTCCATTAATAGTTCTAAAGTTTTCATTTCTAGTTTCAATGAATAACTCCGCGAATGTCCGTCATCGCTTAACACGAATATATCATTTAAGTCCACACAAAAATTGTTCTAATCCTAATAGTCCTGAATAAATGACCGCGTATTACTTCTCCAAGCGGGCAGGTAGTTACATCTGGTTAGTGAAATGATACTAATAATTTATTCCAAACGAGTTTCATGAATCACAAATGTGTATCAAATGGAACTAGTTCAAATAATCCATTCGCCATACTACAAAGCTAAGGTAAGTCTGTTAAATATAATCTTATTCAAACTTAACAGTCTGGTTTTGGGGATGTTACTCCGTGCTAAACTAATAATTCGATGCTTTCTCTAAAGACTCCATGAAATTTTGTTCACACGGTTATCTATAATTGATGAGTAAAACCAAACTTGCAACATGTAGCTTGTTGTCAATGAAATGTTATATTCAGATATATCGAACACATGTGGCTGGTATAATCTAAACTGATAACAGCTCCCATATGAATATATTGGTTTGGATTATATTCTGATCACTCATAATCTGTATTCGGAGCCTACTCGTATATGAAAAAGCATTCATGAAAGATATTAGCTTTGCCGCGTTGGAGATAAATCCAAATTCTTATTCTTTGAATATACGCATTGACGAGAAGAAGTAATGGTACTTAATACTCTCACTGGAATACGTTTTGAAAATAGTTAAAAACTTCTAAGCAACACTTTTGTTGTTAACCGAGGATCAAAATCGGGTCTTAAGATGAAAAGATTGCACTTGTGTAATGGCAGAGAGGGTGTTTTCAGTAGGCATATTGCCTCACCATTTAAATCAAACTCACGAATACTATAATTAGTGTATTGTTAATTTACTGAAAGAGTTCACAACTTTGGATACACTATAACACTAATAAGTACGAAATTATCATCCTTATCGGCTAAAAATACTGATAAAGTACTGAGGACCTTTCGGCAACCAAGTAGTCATTATCAGAGTAAACTGAGTTTGATGATGAGTCTGATGATGATGGTGACTACTTGGTAGTTGGAATATCCTTATTACCATAATAGTAGGTTTAGTGAATATTTCGTACTTATTAGAAGTATATTGATATTCCATTGCACCTGTTTCAACAAGATTCAAATATTGCAGAGCATTGTGAGTAGCTTGAATACGAATTATGTATGGTATTTTTTTTACATACTTTGACTACAATGAGGGAATCCTAAAATGTTCGAAGAACATCATGTGAGCCGGCGGTGGAATGTTGGGAAAGGAGATAGGTATTCGAATTTTTCTTGAAGGTTTGGAGGTTATAGCCATAGGGAAAGACCTCAGTAAATAAAGGGTTCCATATCTCTGCTGTTTCCTGATAAAAAAATTAAGTCTGGTAGGAAAAAGTTCGGCAGGTCTTGATCTTAACAATGAAGAGGTGACTAGTTTGAGTTCGTCTAGTCCGCTTATCTGGAATCTCTAGTGGTGGAACAACAGATGAGGTTTCTGATGAACATCGACCATGGAAATATCTATAGAGAAGGGAGAGATTTCCCACCCTTCTACGATGTTCTAGAGAGTTCAATGAACTCGTAAGTGACAAATAGCTCTCTTCTGGATATAACCCAAGAGCTTCAGCGTATGTTTGGAAGACGAACTCCAAACATGTGAACAGTAATCCAGGACAGGTCGAATTTGTGCTTTGTAGATTATGAGGAGCTGCTGAGATGTTAAGTAGCTCGATAGTAAGCGACAAAGTCAAAAGATAGGTAAATTATCCACCACACATGCATAGTATGTGGAACCAACTGTCCGATACTCAATAGTATTTTACTTCAGGCAGATCGAATATAAACTTCAACTTTGAGCCCAGCGATCAAACGATTACCTTCTTAGAAGGTATGTATATGTGACTTCGGTCAATCTACAATGACTGAACAAAGAAAGAATGCATCTTTCAAGGCACTGTCCTCACCATGAAGCAGATGGGTAAATTATTGGTAGCTTACGTCACGAAATCTGCGAAAATCAGTGTTCATTGCAAAATTTTGATTATATATTTCGCGAAAATCGGGTAATTTCAGCGAAATTGATCGATGTAAAAAAAAATTTTTGTAAACAAGAGTTACGTTTCCGGGGACACGATTAGAGTATGTATTTTTCGAATCGACCGTATTCCAAAGATCTCGTTAGTTTAATCAGCAAATGCGATATTCATTTACATCAGTTTTTAGAGAAAATTATTGATATTAAGTGTGTTTCTATTTGCAAATCAAGAATTATACAGAAGGATTTGATTGATTATATTAGTTCCATTTTGAATAAGAAAATTGACGAAGAAGTTCCGAAATCGTCCTGCATTTCATGGCAAGTTGACGAAACCACGGTCATTAGTATGTAAATGGTAGTTGTTCGGCGTTACATTATTTGATATATCATTTAAGATTATTAATAATACCAAGTAAGGCTTAACTGTCAAATTCTGTAAAAACATTTGAACGTAGCTGTCAGAACCCTCTTTCAATTCACTATTGATAATACACGTTAAAATGCTACCTCGTCATATTTAAGAATTACCAGCTACCACTGATTGTTCTATTTTAATAAGTGTTCAATACAAATATGAATAAATTACTGGGAAATACTTCAAAATAGTTCCTTCAATAGCTTCAATACTATAAGTGTCTGAAACTAAAATTGAAAAATATTCTGATTTGCTAGCTATTTTCCTGCATATATAGGAACAAACCGGCTTGATAGGTTTATCTTCGTGAATTTCAATTGAGTTATGTAAGAATATCTTCATGGATACGGCGATTGATGAAGTAAGTTCATTCTCAAAAAATATGTAGAATAGTGAAACGAAAATCAAATTTAAATTTACACGAGCTGCACAGTTCAATTGCAGTTTTCAAACCCGCTTTGAAAATGTCGCATGTTAATTTTGATTTGTATTTTATTCCGTTTATTCCACATATTTCATGTACGAGACTGGTGATTCATATTCAATAAGAACCTTTTTCTATATTTATTCAAAATGTAACTGACATTCCGAAACAACATTATCAATTTCATTTTGTTTTTTTACATTTTAATTCTGTGAATTTTACTATGTAGATATTGTTTGCAATGTATATATTCTACTACCATTATTTGCCTTTGTAAATGGATGTAAACATCGAAATCTATAGTGTCTCCTCCAGTTAGTAACAATAAATCGACAACAAAATTAGCATATTCAGCAACTATAGATAAAACATTAAAGAAAGATAATTTGGTGGAACCCGATGATAAGTGCTTTGCCAGATACATAGGTTAGACATGTAATTCTAGTATCAGTTCCAAGAAAGAGAGCCATCAAACCACAGTCATGTAAAAACATAAGCAACAATCCTGATGCCTGTCCTCTGTTTTTCGCAACAGCAGCATGTTCCATCTCGGGGTGGTAAAATCAAAGGTTTTTTTTATGTTATGGCTGGTGTTCCAAGGAACACGCTTGGTGGAAACGTGGTGCAGTTGCAGCAACAACAGATTCTCGGAAACCGTGCTCGATGTTCTCATTAGATCCTGAAAATACGAGTCAGACCTAGCTAGTCTTTTTGAAAATCAGGTATCATATATTCTGTTCCGTTCTAAAAGTACACTTTCCGAGTAATTTGATTTTTCCACGATTTTGTTGCTAACGTGCTATTGTATTGATAACGAAAAATTCATAGACGAAGATAAAAAGTGGTCGTCAGAAGACATAATGTTTGCAAATGTATTCTTGAATCAAATCCATAACAAAAACAAAACAACAACTTGTGTTCTGTTGATCTGGTTGAAAGAGTGTTTGAATTATGTTTCAAAGAAACATAAGCTTGTTACCAACCCCAAATTGATCCTTTTTTTAACAAAACCCTGATGTTTATTTGACTGGTGAAAATCCGACTAAAAACTACGGAAACGCCAAACATAATTATAATATTTTGTCGTCAAGAAGTGAATATAATACAATTAATTTCAAGAGCTTATTATTCAACAATCTTCAAATCCATGTTATCTAAGATTTAATATATTAGTGAATCACTAATTAAATGTCGATTGATCTCGCGTTAGCAGTTAAAAAACAATTGAACTCACCCTTATCTTCCAATGGTGGTGGTATAAGTTGGATCGAATGATACAGCGAAAGTTGTGCGTGAACACACGTGGTGAGCGGATGGCGGGTAAAAGACAGAAACCAGAAACTTAACTGGTAGATGAACTAGCGGCTGTAGCTGCCGGCGAATTCAGCACCACTGAACTGAAGTTCCTGCAAATTTCAGCGGCGTTATATTGCTGAAACGCGCATCAGCGCTTACACATTCTGCCACCAGTGATAACGTTCTTAACTTTTAAAAAATTGTCTTGGCGTTCCATTATTTATTCGATCTCGTTTATTTAGCTTAGCCGTCTGTAAAAGCGGTAAGATGTTTTCTAATTAGAATTTACGGATATTAACATTTCTGTGCGTTGGAATGATTGCTATTTCATCAACAAGACAAACTTTCGATCTTGAAACTTAATTAATTACCCTTAAGTGTTTTGATTAATTGATGAGGGCGCATTTCTCTAACTTCCAGTTGACATATGTCAGTCTATTATTTCTACAAATAATGATAAGCAATTACTACTGAAGTGTAAAGGTTTAAGGGATAAATGTGGTATGTTCACTATTAAGGAAAGCACGATTATTCTTGGCAGTATTGTACATGAGGCTTTCTTTAACAATGGAAACCGACTATAGTCAATACCCTCTATAATTCAAAGCCTGAACGCTTAGTATAAAAGTTGGTGTAACGTCGTCACAAGAGGCTTAAAAAGATGTAGCATACGACAATGTTAAACTATAAAAGAGTTCACACTGTAGATATATTATAACACTATTGATAAAAAATAATCACCCTTACCCACTAAAAATACTATTAAAGTTATGAGGACCTTTCGGCTACGAAGTCGCCATCATCAGATAAAACTAAATTATAAATCAAAATGTGAATAATTAAATACTATTTGGGGAAAATAATGTAAGCAATGGGTTACCCTCAGCTGGAGAAAAATTTAATGAACTGCTTTTTTGTTCATACATTTTCATCACTCCTAAGTTACCTAGGTATTTGTCTGTACTGTGTTTCAAAAATGATAAACTTTCTTGAGAAATGATGTGACTTCTCTTCTATACTATATACAAATGACCTACCTGCATCACTAAAAGAATACCTACAACAGTTTGTTGATGACAACTCAATAACAGTATCAACAGGGGATGCTATTGTAGAAAGGAAAATGTTCCAAATTATTGATACTGCTGGAGACTGGTTTCACAAAACTAGCTTAAGAATGAATAAAGATAAGACCAGGTCTTTGGATATACATCGACCATTAAGAGCACTTCGGCTGATACCGTAAACTGATTTGGTTACCACATTCTTAGGTATAATCATTGATTCACGATTTGATTGGTATGGAAAAGTAGTATAAAGTAGTTGTTTCAAAGAACAGGTTGCAAAGAAATATTTATAGGAAATAATAAACATCTTTCTAACAATATTGTTGTGAGGAGTAAAGCCTCTGCTCACAACCGAGGTCAAGTAACACATTGTATGAAAAATGAGTGGTCAAAACTGGATCGGCACGAAAGGATCCGTTTTGTGGCCTCCTAGATCGCCTGATTTGTCTGTCCTTGATTTCTTTGTTTGTGGCTTCTAGAAAAACACAGTTAACGATGCTCCTTCTAACACTGTTCAGGATTTTGAAAATAAAGTCCGAAGCTTATACATTTTTTCTCTTTTTCATTTCATTTACTTATTGAAGGTCGGCCTAATTCTGCTACCACCGACGCCGATGAGTACACTTTCCCCAACCAGAAATTTTGCCTTACCCTCTGGTATTCCAACCAGAGGTAGAGACGCCAATGTTTTTGTCTCAATACATTCCCTCCCACAACCCCAAAAACCAACCCCACAAAAAAATCAGAAATTTTGATATTTAACCGCTGTCGGAGTCTAAATAATTGCCTAATTTATCATACTATTTATTTAATTATCTATTTGTTTCATATGTATGCTTTATCTCCACCCTCAATCCCTATCTATTTCTATCTATTTCAATTATTTTCACCCCTACCACCCCTATAATATACAACAGCTTTTGGTGAATATTTTTTGTAAAAATATACTTATATATGCATTCCAATGCATTATCTCACCCCCTTCATTCCACCCTCAAGTCAAAATACCGTTATAATAAAAATAAATTCAAAAAAATTTCCTTGAGGGTGGAATGAATGCATATATAAGTATATTTTCATCGAAAATATTTACCAAAAGCTGTTGTATATTATATTGGCCATGTTGAGGTAGAGAAGGTAGGGATGAAAATAATTATAATGGGGCAGAGGGTGGAAATACAGCATACATATGATACAAGTAGATAATTGAATGAATATTATGATAAATTACGCAATTATTTAGACTCCGACAGCGTTTAAATATCAAAATTATTGATTTTTTTTTTGTGAGGGAGGTTTTAAGGGTTGCGGGAGAGGTTGTATCGAGAAATAAAAGTTGGCACTCATATTGGTTAATTTTTTACAACAAATTAACGTATTTGACGCATTGCCAGGAATTTTGTCGCAATGCACCCTTTTTAGCCTGTTCAACCTGATGAACCAAAACTTTGTCTAAACTACATATTTATTTGAAAACACCCTACACAATCAGCTTATATTCGCAAAATACTGTCGGTATTTTTGTTTCGTTGGAATTAAATTTTGAATGCTAATTTTTTTCTCACATAAAATTCAATAATAAACCTAAAGTCGTTCATTGTGAACATAAAAAGGAAAATTAAAATGGTATGAATTAATCTCATTTATATCTCACAGCTTAATTATCCAAAGAACTTAAGTTACGATCGACGAAATAATTCATTTTTCGTGCAAAGGTTGTAAAGATGTAAATTTTTTGCTTTCTGTGTGATTCTATAAGGACTGTAGTAAACAAACGGTCTAAACTAGGGTACCTGTGTTGAAAGAATGCAATATATAAAGCGAGAACAGCATATATAGCTGAATACATCAAGCCAACTGGTGTACCTAAAAGCTTAAACGTGTCGGGAATATAGAAAATATTAACAAATAGCTACCAACATTAAGCGGCTGAAAATATTATCACACTTCTTGAGTGAACATTGGAATTTAATATGCACTTCGATAGTGCATTGCCCGCATTAAACTACTGACCGGGTTGTGATGGTAATTATGACGGGTGATTTAAACTGAACGTTAGGATTTGTATTCTGAGCAGTGGCGGCTCCTCGAAGGAGGCTAAGGAGGCTCAGCCTCCTCACCAATTTATCTTAATCATTCTCCATTTTATTTCCTGTTTCTCTGATAATTTTTAAAATTTTACAATTAATTCCCCGTTCTCAGTAGTTATTTTTAATCTGGCAACAGTGCCCTGAGGCTAGACTCTCTATTTATCTCAAACGCTGAGCATATGTTGTTCAACGCAGTTGCCGTTTTTCCGACCAGTCCGAACGCCAACTGGGTAAATCAGCGAAAATGGCAACATCCTCTGGAGGCTAGCCTGCGGTAGCCGCTAGCAATCTATGAAATACGAGACGTGCGTTCTGCCGACTGCTGAGTAGGTCAGTCAGTGCTTGTTTATGTGTTGTCATGCCACGCGAAGTAAGGTTAGATTGTTCGGATTTGAAAGGATTAGTAATGTCAGGTAACTATCAAAATCGATCATTGTTAATACTAATAGTAGTATTGACAAGACGAAGTTTTAAAAAAAAATCATTGATTTCCCTGTAATGCTCCAACTCGATGGAATTTTACATCATGTGCAGTATTTACCATCCATAAAAATAAAGACAAATTAATTGAAACATTTGATTTTGTATTAAACAGTGATGACTTTTCAACAGATCAGGTTTCATTAAATGCTGCTGTTGGTTTAAAATCTTATTTAGAAAATGAAGAATTTTTGTTTTTTCTTGATAATTTTAAATTAATATTTGAACAAACTGATCCTATTTTTCAAATTTTACAACATAAATTCACTGATATAATTTATTCAAGAGATCGTTTGAAACATCTCATTGGAAAAATTTCAAGTTTCCGTAATACAGAATTTCATTCTAATATTTTATTTGAAAATTTTTCAACTGATGAGGCTCCTCCCGCGAAAAGGAGGAAAACATATAATTTGGTAGACAAGAAACTACATTATAAACAACTTTTTTATGAAATTTTAGATACCATTAAAGGTCAAATTGAGATTCGATTTTCCGATTTACATGAATTGAAGTTTTTTGACTTGATGAATAGAAGATTTTTCGAATCTTTTTCAAAAGAGTTCCCCAATACACTTTAAGATAACTTGGTTCTAAAATATAAATTTTTTGATAAAATAGCACGGCACAATGAATTATGCGTTATATACTCGGATAAAGATGTTTTAGGCCAGTACGACAGTCACGCCGATATGATAAAATATATGATAGACACTGATTTGCAACAAGTTTACCTCAGTTTTATAAACTACTTTATTTGACAGTCACCATTTCTGTCACGTCGGTATCGGTGGAGAGATCATTTTCAACTCTCAAACGAATTAAAACTTACATGCCAAATACAATGGGCCAAAATCGTTTATACAATGTTAGTTTAATATCTATTGAAAAAGATTTAGTAAAACACTTAAAACAAAATGATACAATTTTTGATAATATTATTGATCATTTTTCGCAAACTTGAGACCGTAGAATTCCGTTAATATATAAAAAAAGTTAATAAAATTAATAAAAAAAAACAAAATATGAAAAATTCCAAAAAAAAAGAAAAAATATTAAAAATCCAAAAAAAATAAAAGACAGAAAACGAACAAAAAAATTTTTTGGCAAGAGAAACTCTATACCTCCACATTGGTTCTTGCTGGGTAACAATTTATTTTGTCACTGAAGTAGCTGGTACGGTCGCTGTGCAAAGGTTAAAAGGCTGTGAATAGAGTATATTTTTACAAAAACGTTTTATGTCCAGCCTCCTCTCTCAAAAATTCACGAGCCGCCACTGATTCTGAGTAGAAGACGGAAAAAAAACGAATTTAATTGCTATCAGTATTGTAAAGTACTTAGCGGTCTTGAGTTATTGATGGAGCCATTACTCGATATTGAATTGCAAAGTAGAACAACTATATTATAAAACAAAATAGTGTGACACGTTTCGTCAACGATATGACTTTTTCAAGCACCACTAGTGAAGAAATTAACATGGATGGACAACTGTATAAACATGAACATTCCAACAGCTAACAATAGGTACCTAATAGAATAACCAAACCTAAGATGTAACATTTATAAATTTAGTTAAATAAAAAAAACTGGAATTCATCAAAATAGGCTAAAGATATTACCTATTAAATAAATTTAATGAGACCAGTATTGCTGTTCACCGTTATACACACGCCATATTGGCTAGATGCAGCGCTGCCTAGTGGTGACTGATCGTCTGCAATTACATTTCATTGTTGCAATAAAGTGTTCATAACAATTGTTATCCTCATTATTTTAACATTAATATCTATATAATGCATAAAAAGTTACTAGATCCTGAAACGAATTTGAAATTAAGATTTTCTGATATGTAATAGGTTCTTGTTCAAACCATCACAATACTTTGCCAGTTCACGTCAATCAACCTGAATTTGGATGTGAATTCCCCATGCAAATGTTGCATTATTTCTTTCAAACGCTGTCTTGCTATGTTGTGACAAACATTCTTTCACTTTCAGGAAAAGGAAACCGAAAAATCGGCCTCAATCATTTGTCAAGACTAGAAGCACTTTAATATGTCTCCGTGTGTGTAGTCTGAAAAATAATGTTGGAGTTTCCGACGTCTTTGTAAGAGAAGGCGCTTAATAAATATCTTATTAGGAAGATCCAAATTTATATTAGCTCCGCCGCGATAAAATTAGGAATATTTAATAAAACTTTGCAACACCAGTTACTAAGTAATTCTAAAACGGAGCCGTCCAATTTGTAAAGAAAGAAGCTAAAAATTGAAAAGTGACAGGAATCTGAAATCAGTAAAAACTTTATTGAATTGAGGCACCGAAACAAAAATGTTTCTCTGAAAGTTTTTCTATTCAAGTGACTGTCAAGCTTTTGTATAAGAAATTATTCTTTGAGATTATTCAAGTGGATAAAACCGATTCAGTTTTTACGGTTATTTGGTGAAAATAGAGAGGACCGGCATAAAATGTTATGTTTCATTTAAATGCATCGCTATGGAAACGAATTTTCCACATCGAAAAATATCGAAATACTCAATTCAAAAATACAACGAAATATACAACCTCTTTTAGTCATTCTGCACTTCTGTATACAACAATCAATACGAGTAAGTATATCTTAACGTCTTTCGTTTTTTTCAAACATTTGACCAGCATAAGTGTCCGAAACCTATTTTGCTTACAAATATGAGGGAAGTCAGTGATCGATTGATCACAGTTCATTATTTTTGGATAGGGAAATTTTGTTCCTTGCTCCAATAGACTGTTGAATTCTTCTTACAAATACAGTGGCTTGTCTTTTGGACTGAAGACAATTTCGATACTACAATTGTGACTCCATGAAAAATGTTCATAAATGGTAAAAAACGAGACAAAATCTGCGATGGTTATTTATTTCGGTGAATAAAATTTTCAGCGCGCCCCACCAACAGAAATCTAACCGTGAAAGGTCCGGCGATCGCGCTGGCTAACATTTCCATCTGGTGGCTTCGTTTTGTTTCGGAGTCAATACCTACCCTTCAATTGAAAAAAGAAACAAATACTCCTTTTAGCAATCAATTTAGTGACAAGTATGCAACATTATTAGTTTTTGGAAGGTCAAATATTACTCAAAAACAAAATAAAATATGAGGTCCGTATTTAAAAAAATAAAATTATTTTCTTTAAGAACATAACAAAGTGCTTACAGAACAATCTCTTTGTTTTCAAAAATAATTAGTAATAAAGTCGGAAAAAAATGAAAACGAATATTGATTTTTTTTCGAATATATCCGAAAGTAATCGGAATTTTTCATATTTCGAGTCAATAAGCCTTATAATACGCAACTTTAACATTCAACTTTCCATATCTTATAGTTACCTACATGGCAATGCTTGTACATCGAATTTATAACACCCTGTATAGACTATAAAAATAATAACAATAATAATAAATCGTCTTTATTGGTGAAGGTACAAAAATAGGCGCAGCTTAGCCTTACAGATGTACAGAAAAGTCAGCTAAAGTGGTGAATGTTTCAACTATTCTTTGGTCTCTGGTATGTTGTGATCCATCCATGTTTCCTCCACGTTTACGAAATGGCGCAAAAAGTCCTTCTGGCGCTTCTCATATTCAAAATATTCCATACCCGTTCGGTTGAGATGCCTCAGCAATCTCGTGGA
Source organism: Endomychus coccineus (assembly GCA_958510875.1). NCBI lineage: Eukaryota > Metazoa > Arthropoda > Insecta > Coleoptera > Endomychidae > Endomychus > Endomychus coccineus. The sequence continues at coordinate 295,755,853 of OY294067.1, forward strand.
CTTCAATAGGCCGATCGTCCAGTATCATACCATGGATTTTATGGACGATTTCTGGCGTTGTGAACTCAATTGAGCGACCAGAACGTTCGACGTCCTTTATGGTCTTACTACTACAACGAAAATCAGTAAGCAACTTGTGAATCGTTCCAATCGATGGTGAAGAGTCCCCATTAACAAGCGATGCTTTTGTGTGCGTAATGTTTTTTCACGCATGAAATAATGTTTAATCAAGACGCGAAATTCGCTTTCTCCCATGTTTACAAAAATCTTCAAAGTTGCTTGCTTTCGATGGGTGTCAAAACAGAACTGAATGACATATCAGTCTGAAAATCTCATTACGTTCTAGTTAAGGATGGTACATCACAAATGTCACATGGGATTTTTAATTGTGGCGCCATCTGTTTTATTTTTCAGGGATTTTTCACCTTGCCCTCGTATATTGCACTAATTTTCTGAGCTGCCAGGAATTACTTCCGCAAATAATTAATAATTCGATACTAGAAAAAAGAATCCAAAGTTCGGAAAATCTATGAGGTCAATGTACCACAATCGTAATGCCTGATTGAAAACAGACATTGTAAATCTCACTTCGATTTTAATGCGTCTATCTAGCTTTTATTAAAATAGTCGGCGGCACAGGCTTTGCGAAATTTCATAAATCCCAATTGATTAGTCATAAATAAAACAAGACTTTAGGGAAACGTTTTCGGAACAATTCGAACATTGCATGTAGTGTTTCATTTAACTCAATGTTCTACGGAACCTGATTGAAGTAATTACATCTGAATAATGGTATGCTTTGTGACAATTTAATCTGAAAAAAAAAACAAGGAAACTAGTCATTTTCAAATCTCATGATGGGCCTGGTAAATAATTCAGTAATATGGTAAAGTAATTTCCTTAATGGCAAACTACGGAAGCGTGTCTCGAACAAAACAATGAATATAATGATAGACATATAGAAATATGAAAGGGAAATATTTGTACAAGCTATTAAAACGAGAATTCAATCATAAAGCCGCATCAATGAAGATTTTTCTTCCGCTTCCTTATTAAAAATTCACTGTTGATAAAAATTATATTATTGTACGGGTATCAACTGGGCTTCCCATTGTTGGAATTCATTTGAAAATATTGGAAACTGTTAGTAAATTTCCGGGTTTTTACTTAAACTCACATCATTCATTAATAAAATGGTAAAATGCTAATTTCGGTTTCTCGGTTCAATAACTTTGGAATTCGTAAATCGAATTGCTCCATTGTGTTTAACTATTTGCCAATTTTTGTAGTAGGAAGTACTCTTTTTGTTTATTTCCCCATTCCGATGCTATTCTAACTGAGCAAAGTATTTGCAGTGACTTCCCAAAGAATCTAACTATTTATTTTAACAATATGATCACAATACTATTTAATGATCTAACTAGGTAGGTATTCCTTCAAATAAGACCAAAATCTTCATAAATGTCATTCAATTTGTATTGTTTGGGGTGAATCGTTAAATAATGTTCTTATCGTTCAAGCTGCATATCTTGAGTAATAGAACATCTAGGTTTCTCTGAACGAGAAGTTTGACTGATCTATGGTAAAGACAGAACAGTAGACCGGTCAAACTTGTCGTTGTTCTGATATGATGAGTCTCAGAAAGCGATTGTCACTGAGTAATGAGTGTTTTCAGAAATGGTTGCAATACGTTCCATTGAAGATTTTGTTTCTTCTTTCTTTAACGATGGGATTGAAAAATGTTTTTGGGTAGCCATTTATTTCTAATTATCACGAACAATTTTCAAAATAGATCTGGAAGGCTGCTTATGAACACCATAAACAGCCTTACAGATCAAGCAGTTAAATTGTCCCATCCAGAGGACCGTTCCAAAAATTTAAAAATCGTTCGTAATACACTGGAAATGAATGGCTATCCAGAAACATTTTTCAATTCCATCATCGAAGAAAGAATAAACAAAATATATAATAGAACGTCATACATAAATAACATAAACAGTTATACAGATAATTTTATAACATTACCATACATTCCAGAGAAATGTATAAAAATTCTCGGGAATTATATATATATCAATTCAAATTTGATCAAATAATATCTCCTGCAAATTCCTACATGCCTCGTTATAATGTTAATAGTATATATTTAGGTAGAATGACAAGTATACCTCCTGTCACGACAAAACCTTTTTCTATTAGCTCGTTAATCTAACATCTGGTTTGAAAGTTGTATACTTAAAAATTAAATTTTATTTGTCTCGTCTCAGTCGATCACTTAATGTTGACATGAATACGCTTTTATTGAGAAATCTTCTTAGCAGTAGATTTTTGATAATTTTACTATAGCATTGAGGTTTACAATTTCGTGTAATCGTGTTTCTGTTCATTTCGGCGACGTGGGCATTTTAATTGAAATTGCTCCGATTTTGACGCTTTGTGTAATACAATTAGTTTTAAGTAATCAAGTCTTAGACATAATGAGTCTTCTGATGATGGTCGTGAAACCGAAACGTACGTAAAGACAAAAATTTAAAACAGAGTGTTAATGTGACCGAGAATTTTTATATATAATTCATACTGGGTCAAGAATCTTTATTATTATTCCAGAGAAATGTTGTGCATAAACCTACTAACTGTGTTGGGAAATATTCATCAAATCTAAAACATTCAATACCTAAAGATAAACAAACCCACACAGTATACAAATTAAATTGTTTAGATTGCGATGGGACTTATATAGGAATCTCTAAGCAATATTCACAAAAAAGAATGTATGGCTATAAGTATAGTTCAAGAAACAAAAATTTAGAAAATTTCACCCCCGTTGCTAAACATTGTTTCGATTATAACCATTAATTCGAATACAAAAATGTTCATATTTTAACTAAAGAAATCAATTATCATAAAAGATCTATTCTGGAGATGATTCACATAAAACGTGACTCCAAGTCTGTAAGTCATAGAACAGATATTCAGTCATTAAGTCAGATTTATACTAATTTAATTAATTAAAACCCTTGCAAATTCCTCTACATACGTCTTTATAACGTTGAAAACATATGTTAGGTAGAATGCTCAAATAACAATATTTCTAATAAGGTTTTATTTTCTATTACCTCATAAATCCTTAACATTTAGTTCGAAAGTGGATACTTAAGTGTTATATTTCTTGGTTTCAGTCGTATATAGACTTTGTTTGACATGATTTAGTATATTATAAGAAAATTGCTAAGCAGTGGATTCGTGATTATTCATATACTCAAAACATTGATGTTTTACAATTTTGATTATTCGTGTTTCTGTTCGTTTCGGCAACGTGAGCATTTTTAATTAAAATTGGTGCGATAAAAAATCCACTCTTAGACATAATACGTCTTCTGATGATGAATTTATATATACTTCACACCTGGGTCAAGAATCATTATCAACTAAATTTGCATAGATCAACTAGTTTTGATCACATTTGCGATTTGCTTATTGCCATTAGAAAATTCATTTCCACAGTAACTTGATGATTTGAGGATAATATCACAAGGCAATTTAATTTAATTTCTTTCTTAATTTCTTCAATTATGTTTGCAGCTCCACAATACTTGCAAATTGCATATTTACATATATATGAATATTATATTCCAACACAATTAATGTTTCCCCCAAAAAGTTCTAAAAGTAATCCTGTTCAATTTATGTATGCAAATACGAAGCACCTTTTCCTTCTGATGTTTGATATAATTAGAAAACATTTTACTGAAATATGGCAGCCATTATCTTTTTACTACGGTTTAGTCTGCTATTTGATATTGCAAATATGTCCTCACTAAACATTCGGGAAGATTTAGCATCTTTCATAGAACAAGAAAATCTCCAATATCAATATTATCATTTCCGAGTAAGCTTCCATAGCTTTACTTTTTTCTATCAGTCAAATTTTCCTCATTACTATCGCCATGAATCTATCGAGATACTGTGATTTTCTTCCTCCTCAGTTAGGATCTACAAGGTTCTACGATTTAATGAACCACTAATCGAATTTATCCTTCAGTTGATATTCCACTCAAGGGATTGTAAATAAATTGAATATTTTAAAGTATATTTTGATTCTGATGTAAAGTCAGTAAAATTAAAACAATTTGACCATCGATACGATTATGATAAAACACCCTGTAGCTACTGAATCGTGTAATAAACATGTTTTTCAGTATATTAGGATCTATAAAAGGAACGAATTATCAGAGACAAATAGCAGTCCATTTGACTCCTTGGCAAATTGCTCTCGAGTCACATTGCCAGCGCTTCATGTTTTGTTATTATCCATCTACATATAGGTCACAAAATATGTCACGAAGGAACTTGAACAACTGTGAATTAAAGCACTAGTTCAGTTCCATATGCAGCATTGTCGGTGAAATTCATTTCCATCTTAGTTTGAAAAATAGCTTTATAGTTTTCTAGTAGCGGGTTAAGTCTTTAATTGAACTAGTCTAAATTCAAAGTCACAATAAGTGTGTCCTTCGACAATTTTTTTTCTCTGTAAGTAATCGAAACGAACATTGCCTTTATTAGTTATAAAATCGCAATAAACTCACAAATTCATCCTTTTACACAATTGAATAAATTAATGCAAAATTATGGTTGAATGAAAGAACGATTACTTTGTTTTTATACCACTTTTATTAATAACATGAAAACGTTACTTCGAGGGCATGGTGAAAAGTCCATGAAAAATAATACAGATGGCGCCACAATCAAAAATTCCATGTAACATTTGTGTTGTACCATCTTCAGCTAGAAAGCATTAGAATTTTCAGACTCTCCACCATCGATTGGAACGATTCACAAGTGATTTACTGATTTTCGTTGTGATAGTGTGACCACAAAGGAAACCGAACGTTCTGATCGTCCAATTGAGGTTACAACGCAAGAAATAGTTGATTAATACATGGTATGGCATTGGACGATCGGCGGATTAAAGTGCACGAAATTGCTGAGGCTGTGGGCATCTCAACGGACCGGGTACGGAACATTTTGCATACATTTTTGAATATGACAAAGCTATCTGCCAGATGTTTGCTGCATTTGCTCTCTCTTGATAACAAGCGCGACAGTATGACACCTTAAAAGGAGTGTTTGGCAAAGTTCAAGCACGATAAAAAGGACACAACGTACCAGATTCCAAAAAACAGTCGAAACGGTGGACTTGTCCTGGCGAATCGAAGTCAAACAAAGTCATGGCGACAGTTTTTTTGGGTTGCACACGGTATCGTCCATATCGATTACCTTGAAAAGGGCAAAACGATCACCGGTGTATATTATGCAGAGCTGTTGAATCGATTCGACGCCGATTAGAAGCGAAAACGGCCGCATTTGGCAAAGAAAAAAGTGCTCTAATACCAGGACAACGTACTGGCGCACAGGTCCGCAGTCGCAATAGCAAAATTGCATGAATTGCGCTACCAATTGGTTCGTCATTCACCATATTCTCCAGATTTGACCCCCTGCGATTTTTATCTATTTCCAAACAGTCACTGCTGGACCAGGCTCATTTTCAAAAAAAGTGTGGTCCAAACAATGACACGTTGTGGATGCATTTGTTTTTCGACAATCAGATGTGGGTTCTCCGAACCCCAAACGCGGCAATTTTGGCGATTAACAAAGCTTCATCGCTTAGGATGATTTTGCTCGAAAAATCAGTATCCACTTGTTGATGTTCAATAATCCATTCAACGAACTCTCTTCACTGTGCATGGTCATTAGACTACAGTTGTTGTGTCAGTTGAATTTTGTAAAGATGGAGTATACGATGTAACAATTCTTGTCCACGACGCCGAATTGATGTTCTGGAATGTTCATCAACTCTCGCATTGCTCCGATATTGACGTTTGAACGGGTTGTTTTTGAACGACCAATGTGTTTAGTGTCTCCAACTGATCCAGTCTCCCTGAATTTTTCAATTAATCTCTTCAGAGTTGACGAAGTTAAAACATTATTCCGACCATATTTTGTGTGAAATTTTTCCAACTGTGGCCACCAAACTTTCATAATTTTTGAGATATTATTCAATAATGAAAATATGTTGGATCGTGTGAGGCTTCATTTTTACTAACCCTAAGCTCTCAGCTGTCAAATTGTTTTTTTTTTCAGGGTTGCAACAATTTACTGCACAAATGGCAGCAAATTCAACTCTTGCGTTAATTTTGGAGATGGAATAAGGAATTTTTGTTTCCTGATAAAATTTAGTTCATATTATACTCTGAAGGGTGTCTTATGAAGTTCGGTCGTGGATGAGCTATTGGTAGGATTTAACCGTGCTGGTATTGAGGCGGTAGGTTATGCGGATGACATCGCTATACTCTCCAGAGGAGTCTACGAGGGTACCTTGTAGGAGCTTGCTTAACAAGCCTTAATAATAACTTATACATAAGAATTCTCGGGAAATAGGTCACATTAACACTTTGTTTTAAATATTCGTCTTTACGTACGTTTCGGTCTCACGACCATCATCAGAAGACTCACTATGTCTAAAAAGGGGTTTACTAAAACTCATTATAGCACAAGCGGCCAAATCGCACAATTTAACTTCAATCAAAAGAGCCCACGCCGTCGAAACGAACAGAACTACGAATAATCGAAATTGTATCGTCAGTATTAAAGTATAAAAAAATGTTTTGTAGTAAGAATCCGCTATTCAGTAATATTATTAAAATATATGAGTGCATATTGATTGGTATTCTCACAACAACTGAGAAGAACGAACTTATTTGTCAAGTATCTACTTTCGAAACCAGATGTGTAGGATTTATGAGTAGGTACTTAAGAACGGTTTCAGACCTGTACTGGAAAATTGCTATTACGAATTCTTCCTAAAAACATTTTCAACAATTATAAAGACGTATGTAAGAATTTGCAAGAGATTATTTAATCAAATTAGTATAAATATGACTTAGATTTTGTGTGTCTACCCTATGATTTACAGATTTGGGGTCCCGTTTTATGTGAATCATCTCCAGGATAGATCTTTTATAATAATTGGTTTCCTTAGTTAAGATATTAACATCAAATTGATGGTTATAATCAAAGCAATGCTTAGCAAGGGCGGTGGAATTTTCTAAGTTGTTATTTCTTGTGCTATATTTATGGCCGTACATTCTTTTTTGTAAATATTGCTTAGAGATTCCAGTATAGGTTCCATCACAATCTAAACAATTCAATTTATACACTGTGTGGGTTTGTTTATCTTTGGGTATTAAAGGTTTTAGATTTGAGAAATATTTCCCAACACAGTTAGTAGGTTTATGCGCAACATTTATATCATACTTTTTCAAACATTTTTTGATTTTCTCTGAGGTCTCCGGAATGTAAGGTAGAGTTATAAAATTGTCTGTATTACCTTTTATGTTATTTTTATACGACGAACCATTATAGATTTTGTTTATTCTTTCTTTAATGAATAAATGAATTCTAGTGTATTACGAACAATTTTTAAATTTTTGGGGCGGTCATCTGCGTGGCACAATTTTATCGCGCGATCTGTAAGGCTGTTTATGACACTTTTTTCATAACAAGCTGGTGCAACGGAATTGAAGTGAAGATAACGTTGAGACCATACTTCTTTAGTAAACCAAGAGGTTTTTATTTTTCCATCATGCCTAATGTTCATATCTAGGAAATTTATGTTATTGTTTAATTCTATTTCACAAGTGAATTGAAGTTTACAGTGGAAATTGTTAAATTTATCAATTACATATTGAATTTTATCGTTGGGAACACACATAAGGCAATCATCTACATACCGTTTAAAGAATACAGGCCGAAAATCTAATGAACTCATAACAGATTCCTCTAGGCACTCCATAACGAGGTTAGCAATGGTAGCTGAAATAGGAGATCCCATTGCTGTGCCGAATATTTGTCCAAAAAATTGCTCACCATACTGAAAGTATGTGCATTCTAACAAAATTTTACAGCATTTATAAATTCCGATTGATCTAAAGGTGTGTGGTTTTTAATCTCTGCCCAACGTTTTTTGATGCTATTCAATGCCAAAACAACAGGTATATTTGTAAATAAAGAAACAACATCCAAGGAAATCAGTTGATGGTTTACGGGTACGGATTGATTTTTTATAAATTCATTAAAGTGCCATGAATCTTTTACATAGAATTCATTTTTTCCTATTATGTTATTGATAGATTTTGATAAATTGTAAGTAGGCGCTCCAATATTACTAACAATGGGTCTTAGAGGTATATCATTTTTATGTAGTTTGGGAAGCCCATAGATATAAGGTGCTAGCCCATTATGGCAAATTAATTTATTTTTTAATTCAATAGGGATTATCTTATTCTTATGCCATTTACTTATCAATTTATTCATGTTGTTTTGTACTGATAAAGTAGGATCAGATTTTAATTTTTTATAAGTTGTTTCATCATTTAAAAGGTTTCCTATTTTGTTTTCATAGTCATTTCTATGCATTATGACGGTTTTATTACATTTATCCGCGTTCAAAACTAATATTTGAGGGTTAGCATCTAAGAAATCTTTTGTTATTTTTGTATGATAGTTAAAACGATTCTTTGCAATCCCTACCTCTGCCTTCTGTTTGTTCTTTTTGTTTGTCAAGATGTTACAAACTTTGTTTCTAATTTCGTTTTTCTCTTCTACATTTTTATTCCTAATTCCGCATTCTAAATTTGCAATAATATTATCGATAGGCAGTTTTTTATTGTTATTAGGCGATGCAAATTTTGACTATGGGGAAACGCATGACCAGGATTGAATAATTGGAATATGATGAAGAGTAATGTTAACAAGGTGATTAGGAAATTTCAATGCGAAGGTAGTACACTACGCAAATGCCCGAATGGTTAAGACGGAGTGAGTGAATGAGCCGAAATGAGGGAAGTAAAATTCAGCTTATCAGTTATCTTGTGTCCGCCAGCAATTTGATATTCGGATATCACCTAAAGCAAATACTATTATATTCGATTACCAAGAATATATCTAAAGAGCAAGTTGACCAATAAACATAATTCATTAAATATTATCTACATTGGCAGTTATATTTGAGCTGTTACCCGTTCTCCAACCAACGTAATGAGTTCTGGAACTGAACGCAAAACGAATTTATCGTGAACAATGGACCTGAACCGTGTAATTTGGTCATTTTGATAACGAAATGTAGAACAACGGGCAGCTGGACTTCGAAAGAATATTGCAAGCGATGATATCTAAACGACTAACTTGTTTCTATATGATAATTGAATTTTTTAGTTTAACCCATTACAAAGGAAAATTGTCCGCGTATTCAATGTTGCTGAATTCGAAGGTAACATGAGAATTGGAGTTCTGGAACTATATTATTGGCATTTCCATCAATCGTTGCGTTATGTGACTTCGAGAAGAAATGTGTAAGGATCGTCTTTAAGCATACGATTTTGTCAAGAGGTTTTGCTCTTTATTATCTTCAATTAACATCCCTCTCAACCAGTAAAACTTGAGGGGATGACTTCAACCTATGAAAAAGATGCTTGACCAAGTCTAGTGAGATTAATAAAAGAAACATATTATTTATGTGGAGGAGAGATCCCAACTTTACGTGATGATCAGAATTCCTTGTTAACTTGATTACGAGCAATAATTAACTTGGATAATCATTCTAATTACAATTTGAAATGAACCGAAAACATCCTGTATGAATTATAATATGTTTACGTGTAATTGTAACTTACTAAAGGAAAACGGGAAGACCTTTTGTTTAGAACCATACCAAATGACCGGTTCATTCGACTTTTATAAATGAACAATATGTACTTATATAATAATATCCTTAAATTCACTTGTTTTCTTTAGAATTGCTTTTTTCTATTCAATGACCGACTTATAGTTTCCTATTGAAGTTGTGAGAAACAACCCTATATGTTTGTCGTTATTCTTACATGAGTTGGTGCCAAGACAGATCCCTGGGTAATATCATAGTTGATAGCCATTGTATTGGGAGACTCTACCAACCACCGCATGGAGCGATCTATCTCAGAGAAAACGCAATAGTAACCTACAAAGTTGGGGACGGCAAACCATATGACGAAAGTTTCCCAAGGTCTTGAGGTCAGACCCAATCAAATAATTTGGTCATATCCAATTCTAAAGCCAGAAATTTCCCAATTTTCCAATCGATGTCTATCATATATGTGTTACCTAGGCCAGCAGGTCGCTTGTTGATTGTTGCCATCATCTTTGGATAGAAGAGAGGATGAGTTAGCTAATTGCCGTTACGAAAGTTCAAAATGACCGGGAACCATTTGGATACTCGTAACCTTTGATTATCATGTGATTTCAGATATTCTTGGCTTCAATATATTCTAGTCTGGTCTCCAGGCATGAGTTTCCGCGCCAACACATGGTATGCTGTACGTTTTGAAGTGAATTAACTAGAACATATGTAATTGAACAATGGTTAACTGGGTGATGGTGATTCGTTGGTTTGTGGTATGTAAGTTTCTATTCCCGGCATAATGATACCCGAAATCCCTCCATTACATTGAGTAAGGTCTTCAGATTCAAACACATACTCTTCTCCAAAGAAGATCGGATTAAAACATGCGAAGACCATCCCAGTCGACTGAGTTTTAATGCCAAACATGTATGGAGGTATTAGATTTGTTCGTGGAGTGATATACGGTCCTCATGGCCCAGCCAGATATTTATGGAATATATAAGGATGGGTTGATTCATATTCAATCAATGCTAATTTGAATCTTTTCTCCGGATATCTGAATCGATGCGACCTTTCTCCAAGTGCAGGTTATCAAAATCAATAGAAATAGAGACTGACTACTGATTTTGAAATGAAAACACTATTTATAATTGAAAGATTGTTTCGTGAAAAGATTCTCTATTATATTTTCGATTACAGAGGTGACGAGGATCTAACTGTGCATTTTAAAACATTTTCCTTCGGAACTGAAAACACTTAGGTAAATTTAATTATTCACGTTTTTGTTGAATTTAACTTTTTAATAAGAAGGAAGTGCCTAAATAAACCGATTGCACCTTGAGGCTGCTTCGCATTGTTTATCAATATTAAATTTACCAACAAAACAAAGTGTGCAAAGTAACTGAGCCAACTATAAGGAAACAAGGAGTATAGATAAACCTGAGATGACTTTGTTATTTCTATCCTCTTATTGCCATAGAAACGTTAAAACGAACACTGTATTCTCAATGTGTTGTCATTTGCGTTCCTTAAATAACGTAGGTGTATATTTTGCTTTAAAAGTGTATAAGAGAATTTGTAATATTATTTCCGTTTTGTTGTACATGCCACATCATTCTATAATAGTCCAATTCGGATTACCCTTCACTCTATGTTTACTTGTCATATTTAGTTTATGCTTATTGATGATACAGATTTTGTTCCAATGATTCAAAGTTGCATTCATACACTAACCGTTGCCTATCATGGTTAGAGGAATGCTTACCCCATATAGATTTAATATTTTCATGAATAAATGTTAAACTGTTTCAGAGCAACATTATTATATTTATAATTTTTACACCCCGCAAATTTTTTGGGTGTACTTTTGTTTATAACCAATCTTTTCAGGATATCCTTTATATTGGAAATGATTCAAAAACAGCTAATGAAATACGTTACACTATACTCTATGTTACATGGAAATGTTATTGAAATGGTCTACATAATGTATTACGTACGTTTTGGTCCCACGACCATCATCAGAAGACGTATCAATGTCTAAAACGGGATTTCTTAAAAGTAATTGTATCATCACAAGGCGTACTTATCGTACCAATTTCAATTAAACATGCCCACGTCGCCGAAACGAACAGAAACACGAATAATCGAAATTGTAACACATTAACGTTTTAACTATATGAATATGTATCAAGAATCCACTGCTTAGAAATTTTCTTATAATATACGAACTCATGTTGAACAAAGTCTGTAAACGACTGAAATCAAAAAATGTGACGCTCAAGTATCCAATTTCGAACCAGATGTTAAAGATTTATGAGCTTATAGAATAAGGTTGTCAGACCTCATTAGAAATATTGCTATTTGAGCATTCCACCTAAAATATACTTTCAAAATTATAAAAATGCATGTAGGAATTTGCAAGGTTTTCAATTAAATAAATTAGTATAAATCTGACTTAATGACTGAATATCTGTTCTATTATTTACAGACTTGGAATCATCTCCAGAATAGATCTTTTATAACAATTGGTTTCCTTAGTTAAAATATTAACATTTTTGCAGTCGAATTGATGGCTATAATCAAAACAGTGTTTAGCAAGGGTGGAATTTTCTAAGTTTTTGTTTCTTGTACTATACCTATGGCCATACATTCTTTTTTGTAAATATTGTTTCGGAATTTCTGCATAAGTCTCATCTCAATCTAAACAATTTAATTTGTATACTGTGTGGGTTTGTTTATCTTTAGGTATTAATAAAGGTTTTAGATTTGAAAAATATTTCCTAACACAGCTAGTAGGGTTATGCACAACATATATATCATACGTTTTTAAACATTTCTCAATTTTCTCTCAGGTCTCCGGAATGTATGGTAATGTTATCTGTATTACCGTTTATGTTATTTATGTATGATGTTCCATATAGATTTTGTTTATTCTTTCTTTAATGATGGGATCCCATGAGACTTATATAGGAATCTCTAAGCAATATTTTAAAATATTACAAAAATGTTAATATTTTAGTTAAGGAAACCAATTTTCATAAAAGATCTATTCCGAAGATAATTCACATAAAACGTGATTCCAAATCTGTAAATCATAGAACAGACATTCAGTCATTAAGTCACATTTACACTAATTCAGTTAATTAAAACCCTTGTAAATTCCTCTTTAACATCTGGTTCGAAAGTGGATACTTGAGCGTTATATTTTTTGGTTCCAGTCGTATACATATCTTTTTTAGAATTGAACGGGGGGTTCAACACAGAATTTTGGTAAGATATACAGCGGCGTTGAAATTAGGGTAGGAACAGGAAAAAAACTGTAGCTAGGCCATTGAAGAATTTTGAAATAAAATGTGAATATTTTAGATGTAGGTACTTGAACTGAATTTGCTCAAAATCGCTACTGCGGTCAGAAAGTTACGATAAAGAAACGATTCTTTAACTAGAAATTTAAAGGGCTCCCTCAAAAAGCGTTTATTATGAAAGTTAAATTATGTATGCCGACTTATTTTTCGATGTACTTCCGACTGGTGAAGTTTGGCAGATTAGCACCGGGCCATCCTGTATCTATAAATATACCTTCAGAGTATTTTGGTAAATATTAGACACATTTTGCATCAAAATAATTATATTATATCGTTTATTCCCGAGTACGACAATTAATCTGAGTTAATTAGGGATCATGTGACAGAACTGATTGAGCGAATTTTGTTTCAAGTAAAGGGTTCTAATTCGAACTAGATTTCAGCATATGTAATGAAGGATACGTTGCCCTCAATTTCGTATTCAGCACTATTTTCTCATTTATTTTCTGAAGCGACATTGCAACATCCGCTCTTGTCACAAGCTGTTACATTAAACAAATTGATTTATATATACAGCTCAGTTTTCCTCTTCCTATTCTATATTGTGAATACAAATGCATAAAATAAATTCATAATCACGAACCCCATATTTTCGAAAACCAACGGAGACAATCCACGATCTGGCACAATATCGATACATAATAATAAGAAACTTCATCTACGAAATAGTTTCTACGAAGTAACGCTGTGGCAAACATTTTGTTACGGATCTTTCTCTCGAATTTTGTTTAATGGAATTCCATCCTTTCGATCATGTTATTCTATTTATATTATTAATAATGATTCTTGACCTAGGTATGAATTATATTTAAATTCTCGAGAAATAGGTTCTTTGTGCTGATACAATTAGCTTTAAGAAATTCCGGTTTAGATATAACACGTCCTCTGATGATGGTCGTAAGACCGAAACAAACGTAAAGACGAAAATAATACGAATATGTGTTAGCATGACCTATTTTCCGAGAATTTATATATTATTCATAGCTGGGTCAAGAATCATTATAGTCCAGGCAACGAACCGGAAAATAAACAAAAAAAAATACGGGCAGTCACTGAGCACTGCTGACTGAAGTGAAAACTGACATTATGAAGTAACTAATTTATTTTATGTTATCTTTGAATTATTGTAGCATCCGAAATTACAATTATTTTATTATTTTTAAATGAAAATTAATATAATTAGTTTTTCTTCAGTTTTCACAACTGTCAGCATTTCAATCAACAATTATATACATTCTTATATTTATGGAAAAAAACGTATGGGCGGTACAAGACCTGTAAAGAGTATGAATGTAACCCGATAGTCATTTTAATAAGTACACATTATTTTATTTTCAAAACATATTATTTATTGATATTTACATCGATGTAAATGAAAGTAATGTTAAACAGCATTTTCCTCATCTGCGTCGTCATTATCGGTAACTTCAACGATACTTAAATTATTTGTACTATCCATCATATTGTTATATTCGAAAAATGATACAAAGGCTCATGGTAACTGAAATAAGAAACAAAAATGTTTGATTGGAATCTATATAAATGTCTTGTAAAAACCGCATCGATCGTCGTTTCATATTTTGTAGTGCTGACTTTTCGATCGTTGGACATACTTAAATCTAATGATTCGTTCAAAAAATGTATTAACGGTAGATTTTTATCATCTGCATAATTAATATTGAAGTCTCCACTTAATATCATCGGTACATTGTCAAATTTATCCCCAAATCTTTTTTCGAGAATTGTAGAACCTTGTTTTATATAAATCATCAAATTTTCGAATAAAAATTGTTGTATCTGCTTCATTGATTTTCCAGAAGAAATATAAACGATTAAATTAAATTAAATTATATTTGATGCTGTGATCCAACATTCGAACAATGAAAATAATAAACTACATATAACACAACGTCATCAATGTGTAGTACACATGCAAAAGCTCTCACTTATACACATCACTAATGTTATATTCTTGTGACAAGAATTATATTCACAATATTTAAAACCTTGCACGTAGATACGATACTAAGTACACAATGTACAATTAATAAATTCAATAAAAATATAACTTTCGTCTGCACGAGGACCGAGGATTGAGTAAATGAATGACGTCGAGTATCCGACTCAGATATGCACACCTGTGTAAGCGTATAGAGAGACTGCCTGACGCCTGACCCGAGTAGTTGCGCACGCAGCAGTATACATAATACCTAATATATATAGCTACAGCGTGACGGAACGTGACGGACTCATGGTTTTACCCCCCCATCTGAAATAGCTCAACGCGCCTATAGAAGTTTTCACTTCAAAAAGACATGTAGGTCAGAATCGAAAAATGTTTGTGGGATTCGATTCATGGGGTTATCAGGATCATTCATAATACATAAAACCTCACCGGTCAACCTCCCCCCTAGAGGACCAGAAACGGCCCCCAAAAGGGTATTTTCGAATTTAAAATGCATCAAGGAGGTTTTTTGGTTCGCCGACTCTGACGTCAGGTTTACTTAAAATCAATTCTAGGAGTGGGAAATGGATCAAATTGGGCATTTTTGCACCCTTTTAGATTATTTTGGTAATATAATTATAATATATTATGTTTGGATTTTAAATATCCACCAAGGGGGTTTTTTGGGTCACTGATCAGATTTACTTGAAATCGACTCTGGGGGTGGATGCTTTCCGATTCTGACCTACATGTCTTTTTTTAATTATAGCTGAAATCCCGGCTCATTGCCTGGACTATTATTAATCTTCAAGTTATTTCATGTACTTGATTGAAAATATTTATATTTTACAACGAGTGATGCCGTAACCTGAATATTATCAATTTTATCATTACAATAAGATATATAAAGCAATGTACCTATTGCTATTGTAGTATTGCATTACATAAGTAGTGGGGAAAGCATCTATCAATCCTTGACGTAGAGCAATACAATCACTGATTGTAGGTTGACATATTCTTCTTTTCATAGCTTCAATAAACACTTGACCATAATTTCTTACATTCTAAATTGGGAATTTGACTCGTGAATTCGATAAGCGTGATTGAATATCTGCAGAAATTGATTGAAATGTAAAAGAAATTTAATGAAAGGTTTGATCCATTGCGTGTCAAGCTTTTCTTATTAAATCCTATGAAGACTCATTTCTCGTGGAATAAGGACTTCTTTATAAGTTCTTAATTACTTTCAACTTCACAACATCTATATACTGATAAACATGAAACGTAGGTGTAATAATAAATTGCAATCCAGCAATAACGTGGAGTATTCCAAAAGTTACATTTCGTTTTACTTGCAAACGCTATAAAGATTGAAAATGTAAAATATCGTAAAACATCACAGCAAGAACCTAAATTTTAATAACATCCCCTGCATATGCGACGAACCTCTTGGTTGTTTAGAATTAATTTGCGTTCATGTAAGTTTATCAAAGTCTTGTCAAAACTAAACGAAAACGTCCTTGTATACAGATTAATGAATCTCAGTCCAAATAGAAGCATAATGTCTAAAATCATGTAACTATGAAATTACCAGCCAACTAATAGAAAAATACAATCCGGTAAAAGAGTTCTTCAATTAAAGTGAATATGGAATCCAGAATAACATGATTATATAATACATGTTATTTGAGAATAGGCACTGTAAAGGAAGACGCAGACTGGCGCGATCGCAGCCGCGATCACTATCACACTGGCGCGGCCGATCGCAGCTTGGAAAATGAAGGTCTAAAACTTATATCGACCAGATATGATTCCAGAAAAACTGCGTCCTAGCGGAGGTCTGAAGAGCGGTGGCGATCAGTTTTTTTTTTTTAGATGGTTGAAACCCTTTATGGACTTGTAACACACAAGGTAGTGTGGGAGTCCCCTGAGTCCGAACTGAATCACGTCAGATATACCCACTAAACACTCCACATCGTATGGTAGACTTGATTCTGCAACCAGGGCCATCTCGATGACACTTAGACCGTCGGCCCATTGTATCTTCCCTCACCACTTTTTCGGGCCATCGGAAAAATTCCGCAGGCGCTGAGATTCGAACCCGCGACCGGAAGTCACAATGATTAGAAGATCGATGCTTCTACCGCTGAGCTACTAAGCCCCCGGGGCGATCAGTTAGTCGAGGAAATAAAGCAAAAAAAAAGCGTCATTTATGCATTTATGCATTTTAGCATTTCTAAAGAGGAAAATGCATCTGTTTGAATGCATTTTCAGGATATAATATTAAAAATGTTGAAAAAATGGTCAAATATAGCCAAAATAGATTTGAATTTCTTATTTGGTTGCCCGATTCGAACTAACACGCACCTGGGGCTCAGGTCATCCTGGTACTACCGTCGTCTCCAGGGAATTCGTGAAATTATCTTTTGGAATGGGATGAAACTTGTGAGGGAGGTTCTATTGTAATTGTCGGTTGTGACCATGACCATCAATAGGCACCTGGTGGTAAGGATAATGCGCTGATGACCTAGGTCATCTCCATGTATGTTGTTTTTTAATATGCTCTGAAATGCAACTAAATTCATATCTCGGGGGTTTTAGGGGCAGCTGAACACGATTCTGGAGTCGGAAATAAAAGTAATAAAAATAATAATAATAATAAAAACTACTTGATTCTTACTTATATAATATTTCTAATAAATAATTCTAAAAGTTAAAGTTGAAGTTTACTTTATTGTTTTTGTTGTTTTTTGTTGTAAGCTTATCTGTATTGATTCTTGAAAAAACAAACTTAATTATTAAAATTTTCAACATTTGAAATCAAAAATATTTCACTATTATTTTTTCGCACATTTTCTTCTGACATATCATGAAGAATGTTTAAATGACATCTAGAATCGTTTTTTTTTAAATCATCAAAATCGGTTCTGCTGATTTTGTTTAGATCTTTTCTACTTTATTGCGACATGTCGAGTTTGGCCGCATGATCGCGAGGAACTTGTGAGCGTTTTGAGTATTTGATGTTAACTAATATGAACTCTGCAACGGAACAGTTAATCAAAAATGTTAACAGTCTCAGAATTCTTTATGTATTTATCACATCCGGATTATAAGAATAACAGAAGCAAAAATAAGATTTGGGATAAAATAGGAACTTTACTTAACATAGTATGTATCTTCATATTTTTTTACAGTATATTTTAGAATTCTTAGCCTTCGAATGGATTCCGCGTCAGAATAGCACGACTTGATGCCTACGTTTAGCCAACAGGTGGCATCTTTAGGGCAGGCTTGAGGCTTGAACTGAAACTGATTCTTCTGGCTTCTGTAGCGGTATTTATTGTGGGAGAAAAACCTTCACGCTACACTAACCCTGCCTTTGTGTGATCATGTGCGACGTGAAATTTTCGAGGATGGGTTTCCAAATGTTGGGAAGGTAATATCCTGAGTCACGGTTTAGATTATTTGGATGTTTCTATAGCATGAATTTTTCGCTGCGGCTCGGGCTAGTATTTTAGTATTTTCGAAAAGGATTTGATGATTTATGTGAAACTTTTGTTCCTCAAGTGCAGATTTACTGGTGTCACATCGCTTATGTTCTTTCACACGAGTAGCTACCTGTTTCCCCAATGTAAACTTTACCGCAATAACAGGAAATACCTTCTAAATGAAGATGAGGAAGAGGATCTTTGATAGGTTTGTAAAACTGAGATAGTTTTGAAAGTGTGGAAAAACGAGTAGAAATATTGTGCTTCTTAAGGATTTTGAAAATTCGATCTGTTATATTTTCAATATATGGAAGATAGTCAGTGGTTAAGGAGGTGGGAGGGTTTGTGGCTTATTCCTGCATTACTCATCCATGATGTACCTCATGTTTAGTTGTGGCGTTTTTCATGAAATAACGTAAGCAGCTTACTTCGAAACAAATATGTCGACTAAACTTAGACAATTAGACTTACTCATCCAGTGTGTACTCTATATACGAGTGGAACATTTAATTTCCGTTGAACCATCACTCATTTTACTGGTCTGAAATAACCTTTTTGTGCCAACTAAGAGCTGATTGCGTTCCAGTTCGGTTTTTGTCATTTCGGTTTTGCAATTTTGTTTGAAACGTAGATACACATGTTCAGAATATTAATTTACATGATGCAGAATACTCTTCATCATGCTCTATCTGTAAATTGAATTGGAATAGTTTGGATAACTCGCACATAAAGTTCATAATATACGCACGATGCTTAAACATTTCCTAAGATTACGTTTATCAAACCCTCTTAAATTGCAACAGCTTCCCAGATTTCACAATTAAGTCTCGTCCTCGGTTTCTTATAAAAATACTGTTTATTCACACAATGTTTTTCAAACATCATAGGTTTCCCTTCGTGTAGTCAAAGTATTAAAAAAAATTGTATAGATCGCTATTCAATTCATTCCGTTAATTTAATTTTTCTGTATGTTAACAGTTCTTTAAATTCAATATTTTCCATGTAAGATCAACGAACAGGCTGCTCAATCGTGGGAGTTCAGTGGTTAACTATTTAAATCATTCTAAGTCTGTAAGTCCTTCTTCCAAACAGATTTCTCTTTTCAGTAATTCATTATTCTTCATCAGAAATCAAATTTGTATTTGGCTTAATATGATCATTTCACAAAATTCAATAGAGTGAATATACAGAATGTTCAATCAAAGGAGTTTCAGTTGGTTCGTAATTTGTACAGTTCAACTTGTATGTATGTATTTGTCCAAATAAATAATTATTGATTGTAAAATAGATGCTATTAACGCACCAACTCGGAAGTCCCCACCTTCTGGGCATATGTTTGCTGACACCAAAAACTACACTTTTTGAAGTAAAAACCCCAGCGACTCGACATGCCTCTGAAATTTGAAATTTTGACTATATAAACACCGAGGCCAGCAGAATTTGAACAATGAACTCTATATGTCAATTTGGATCGGGTAGAAAACCAGTTCAATTAAATTACATGCATAAGCCTTCCTTTAATGGTACAAAAGATTCAATGAAAAAGTTGTTAATCTCTCCGATTGTTGGGAAATATGTAAATTTTATTTGCATAGATGTTGCAATTTATTCTACTTTGTGGACTGATAAGATATCTTTGTGACACAGAGGTGAACTAAAAGTTTTTTTATTTTCTATGAAATTGTTTCTATTAAACATTTTGAATTCAAAGTTGGCAGCTTTCTTGTCATATTGTACCAATTAAATTACGGTTCTTGGTGGCAAATTTCAAGTATATTTGCGTTTTAAAAGAATTCATCAGTTGTGATTGTGAAAAATACAACACAATGAATAACACGGTAAGGAAACATTCCGGTTGTTACCGAAAACTATTTAAATAATAATTTTTATACATTTTCAGGAGTCTAAAAAACGTGCCATTAAAAATTTCGAAAATACAGAAATGATTACAAAAAAAAATTGTAAATGTTCAGCCCCAACTGCCAAGAAATTCAAAACACATCCACATAGGCAGTCTTATAAAGTTAACAAAGTATATAACAATTTAGAAAGTGATGTAAACAGTAAGCGACCTTCATTCAAAGAGAACAAAATCGGCCCTGCAGAATCCTCTGACTCCATAATATATATAGGATCATTCCGAGATGATTGGCCCGTAATAGATCTGACGGACAGTTTGACAAGTTTACAAAGTGAAAGAAAAGAATTACATTCAGAGTTATCTTCTAGTTCAATGAAGACTCTAAGGATACCGAGCAAACATTATCAAACGATTTATATCAAAGAACCACTTTCCTCCAAGAATCGTAATGTGATAACAACTACTTCTACATCACATATTGATAGTTCACAGCAATCATACCAAGATGATTTTAAAACATCTTCAAAATCAGCTAGTAATATGCTCCTATTAAACGATCATGGTCAAACTGATAAATTAAATTTGGTTGGTGGCATTCCACCGAACTACACCCCACTAACACAAGAAGCTTATTTCAATGTGGACAAAAATACTCGGTTGAATTCAGAAGATGAAGCAATCTTAAACATGGTTCTTAATCTAGAAGAGGATTATGATACTTTCAATTCTTTGGAACCTTATAAATTAATGAACAGTGATATTTCGATTGAAGGACTTAAATCGGTGTACAACATTACATCCAGAGATAATTTTGACTAGTTTATATACATGTATCCGTTGTCTAACTTCATAATACATTTTTATTCATAAGATGATATTGGTTTCTTCCTATTTAGTGTTTCAACCATTTTATTTTTTAAGTAACTGTCATTATTAGTCAGTGATTCCCTTATAAGTGTCTTTCAAATTAGTGAAATTAAATTAAATATATCATTTGGTATTTACAACTAGAACTTACCTTCCAGTTATTAGTGTCATCGAGAAAGATGGTGAGGTATGTAATCAAATCAAACAAATATATAATTAAAAAAACTTTTATTCAACTTGAAATTTTTCAAATATTTAAGGTGTTCATAGGTTGTCGAAACTATGGCTTACCACAAGAGACAGTACTCAGACCCATTCTGTTTATAGCCTACATAAATTATTTTTTACACCTAGATATAAGTTATAAGTTAAATATAAGGTTATTGAGGAAATGATAAAGACTGAAAACTAGCTTAATACCAGTCGTTATTGTACCGGGATATCAAAAATTATCTTGGTCAAGGGTGGTTGTGGAATCTAAAACGTGTGTCTTACTTTACGTTTGAAATAATTATGTCATGTCATAATTAATTTGAAGTTTCTAAAAGTGCGAAATTTCGCAATTTTATACGAATATTGTAACACTCAGAAGTCTTTAGCGCTTTGGATTCCGGGATTTTCACGTGGCCTATCGAAATTAGAAGGTTCAAATTATCTAAATACATAATTGCATGAACGCCAGACGTCCTATGTAATTAGCTACGAACGAAATCATTTTAACATATGCCTCGAGGAGCTCGCTGCGCGTAAGTTAAGAGTTTATACATTTTACCTCGGTCTTGTTAATTTGGGGCCGTTTCTTGCCCCGTGCGACCGGCGGCAGTTGTAATAGTGTTTTTGGCTATGGGCCGCTAGCTTTTACCCGCTTCGTGTATATTTCAGTCGCGAGAAAATTCCCTTTGGTACGTCGCACGTTAGACGCGCGTAGCTGAGATCTGAGGATAGCTCAAACTGTTTTAATTAAATTTTCCTATTTAATGGACATTTATCGAAGAAAGAAAGGCCGTCGGGCACGGTTCGATACTAAATCTAACTACATGGAGCGGAAACGGCACGCGGAAAGTCGTCGTAAAGCCGTATTAGGTACAACCAGTTTGCACTTTTCTAACTCGCGTGCTACGGGCTTCTCACGTGAACCGTCATTCGATTTACGGAAAATTAACTATTTCAAAACAGTTTTTGACCCGGATTGTGGCTATCACGACCTCTGAAAAAGTTCAAAGTTCACATAATTATTTCATAATTTGTAGTTCATTATTGTTTTACAACTGAAATAAATAGGTATGGAATTTGTAGGTTATTGATGATGTCAGTGTGACAGTGACATAATTATTTCAAACGTAAAGTAAGACACACGTTTTAGATTCCACAACCACTCTTGACCAAGATAATTTTTGATATCCCGGTATATGTATGTGATATCATTAATAAACATTAATAATCATTAATAATAATGGGTTTTCTACTTCTCACTATACATGGTATATAGTTTAAAGCAAGTATTATTAAGATCCGCCCAAACAAAAAACCGGGTTTTCGCGGTTGTATCCGTTTGGAGCTTTTCTGAATCGATCTAGACTATTTTCGAGATGTCTGTGGAAACGATTGCACCCTTCCTATTAGTCATACAAATTGAAAATGTTGCAAATTGCTTTAAAGTGGTGAAAATAGGAACTGAATTGTTCTTTGGCACGGGTGGTATTTTTCATCTATCTTTAGTTTTTCAAATGGAGTTATAGTAATTTATTGAAGCATAATACACTTGACCTCTAAAACGAGGATAATCGCATCTTTATGAAATTTTGTATACTCTACCTTCAAAACAAGAGGAAAGTCACTTCTTACATGAGATTTCAATCAAACTATCCTACACCCGGAAGCAGAAAATTACCGCTCGATGAAATTTGGCACACCTAAAATATACATTTTCAAATTCCACTTCAGGTGTCTCTTCCTTTACTTCATCATCATTATACTTAACTATTACTATAAAATAATTCAAAAGTTTTTAAATGGATTAAATATAGCCCCAACCAGCAAATGGATTATGTGAAAATCAATGTACAGTATAAAAATGCATTTTCATCATTATTCAATAATGTGTAGTCATGTACATGATGCTGTGATCTGAGTTACAGAAACAATTAATAGGAGAATTGTACAACATTCTGTAAAAAATCTAAAGTAACTAAGAAATCAAACCATTAAGTTCTTCTAACAATTATTTCATCTAGTTTTCCTTCCACAAATCAAGATTATTTTAAATAATTATATCTTATTTGGACATTTTCTACACTATTTTGTAATAATAATAATAATAATAATTCGATATAATAAAATGTATTTTCTGTCTAAAATATACAACTTTAAATACAGTAGTTAAATTGAATTGAGAAATGACTTACATTTTACGTAACTCTAGAAAAACAAAGCACATTTAGTGAGAAAAGAAAAACTACATGGTTGCTAAGAAGTAGTAAAATCTGGACAAACATTTTAAAGCAATACTAAACAATTAATGAAGAGCAATTTGATTATCAACTTAACTGACTTAATTGTCCAACTCAAAAAAATTAAAATAAAGGATAAAATCTAACCATTAGTTAAAAAAGAATGAAAATGATAGCATTATATTATTGGCTAGGGAGGTCTTTCACAATAAGTTTCATTTGAATTAATCCTACTAAATGTATCAAATATAGTCCTGATTATAGAATTTAACAGGGAAGTAAAAGTCACTCAAAAACTTATCATTTTTGATGAGACCTTCTATCCCAGCTTTTACATTTCTCTCAAGTAACACATTGATTTCTTCTGCGATCTTAGGATTCCCCATCATATAAGGCGCTTTCAAAAGATTTCTGGCAACATTCCTTTCTCTTTCGGACATACTTTGACGCATTATATTCATTTTTGTTATCTCTGAAGGAAAAACGCCTAGCCATTTGGCCTTCGGGACTGCCAAATAATGAGAGAGGTGGGCGTGTTTCTGAAATTTCATTTTGTTAATTAACAAGACTCATCTATAGTTTAGATTGTGAAGGAATTAAGGGCGCACATATTTTTTCTCACTTGCTGCCAAATAATACTCTTCACTTTCATTCGGTATGCTACTAGCTTGCAATTTATGTATGTACTTTTTTTTGATCAAGTATACACTCACCAGAGATCCAAACCTGTAATTGATCATAATACTTATCCCATGTGGATCAGCGTCCACGAGGATGAAAACTGGAATCGACATGATCATCCATAATTTCTTCAGAAATAGTTGCGTATTCAAATCGGGAAATCCTTTACCCTGTAATTTTTTATTTTTATTTCGAATCATCATTCACCGATAAAACTCACCGTTATCATTATGAAAGGCTTGATCAAACGATTTGGTAAGTTTTCGTCCAACAATTTATGAAATATTGATTCTTTTTCGACCACGAGAATGAAATACGCTTCCGATTCGAATTTTACAATACCATCAACGTCTTGAGGTATAAGGGTTCCTAAAGAAAGTAGCCATTAGTGGACATTTTAAATATTTATAATTAATTTGCGTTTTCTTTTTGTTTTCATACAAGCAACATTACTCCCGCTTTTGTAAGTTTGAATAGTTTAACAAAGGCGTTACTTTTATTTTATTTTTCAGTATTACCTGGAACGTTGCAGTTTATAACTTCGTTGGATGACGATGTGAGTCTCAAATTTCCGTAAACCAGTCCTTTTTGGGCTATTATGTTCAAACTCCAGGGCCCAACGTTCAACATACAGCTTACAGCATTAATCGCACGATCCACAATACATTGAAAACCTATTATATTCTTGATTTGATAAAATATTTCCCTGTAATGAGAAACAGATACAAAATGTACTTAGACGAAATAGAAGTGTTAAAATTATACATTCACATTTCCATATTACCTTTTGGTTATTTTAGAATTATTGTCCAACAGCTCCATTACTTTCTCTAAAATATACATCATTAGGCAAAACTTAGGCTGACTAGCAACTGATGAATAATTCACAATCACCATTTTTGCTTCGCCTATAGGTTTCAGTTGCAATCTGTAATTGCATGAATACTGCATCAAATTCACTGTCGTGTGCTCTATATAGGGTATCCATGTAAGTCGAATAGAAATTGTTTGTAAAAAAATATATTAAATATTAGCGAAACTAAAGATAGTGTCATGTGTTTGGATTTTGATAAGTGAGTTTGGTATAAATTGAATAACAGGGGTCCGAAAACAGACCCCTGAGGACCTCCGAACATAACTTGCTTAGTTGCGATTTGCTCTCCTTCTATTTTAACTTGTTGGATACGTCCTGGCCCATAACTTGTAAGTAGTTGATGAATTTGACTTCTGATCCTGTTCTAGTTTTAGAGGTCTTTTAACAATAACTCCGATTTCTATTTTTTTAGCTAGTGCAATATTTGAATAGAATCAGCCATTATGTGATGAAAATTCATTCTAAACTTAAATAAAATAACTATATATAAGTAAAAATCGAACTTTTAATAGTAATTTTATTTAAGTGCAATATTTTCTTACGAATTTTATTTTTCGAGGTGTTGAGAACTATTTCGTATATAAGTACCTGAATAAAAATTCTTTCAATTTGTCATAAACGTAAGGTAAATGTGTGTTTTTTTTATATTTAATGTTAAGAAGTCGGACTCCATCTAGAGTAAACTTCCATGTCTTAGAAACTTTTGATGCTATATAAATACATTTATGTAAAACATTGGTTATTTTCTTGAAGAATTCTAATTTTTGAAGGCTGAAACGTTACTTGAAAATGCAATCTTTCATGAAATTTTATTTCTAGAACCTCAAGTAAGGGTAGCATCAACTCAAATGAAAAAATGATAAATAAGTTTCTCTGACGCTATTGCTAGAAAATTATAGAAAAATGATAATTTAAAACTTTCAATATTAAACTTTTTATACCCTCTGTTGATAGTTCAATATATTACCTGTCATCGTGAAAATTACAGTTCTCGAGTCTCTGTTGCCTCAATTTCAAAGACGACGTCCCACCTTGAGAAAAATCATCACGAACTTTCGAAAATATTTTCTGTATTTTCGTTATTATGTCCATTTTGTTAATTTGTGGATTGTGAGTTCCAAAATTGTTTCTATCATAAAGCAAACTTTTATCTGTGCCAACTCTATTGAATGCTCTTAGTAATTTTTCATCAGCTTCCTTATCTCCGATATTAGAATATATGAAAACACCGTTGTGCGTTCCTCCATTTAGTTCTGTATTCTTAAATATATCATCCGCATTTTCTTGTTCTAAATTATCTTCGTTTACAGTTAAATCAGTTTCGCAAATTTCAGTTTTGACTATTGTATAAATTTTAAATTTGCCACATTTTTGAACCTGAACTTTCTTAATGTCCCTACCATCTACATTTTCGCATAAGTTTTTTATTATAAATCTCTTATTGGCTGCCATTGTTTTACACAGGAGTTCGTTAAACATGATGTTTTTTTGTGCAATACATTCTTTTTGCGAGATATTCGAATATTGACAACCACTAGAAAATAATGAATTTTCCGTTTCCAGGTCTGCGAGATCTTTCACACATTCGGCGGTTTGTTTCTCAACATTTCGGGAGAAATGTTCGACGTTGTATTTAGTAGCAAATGTTTGCGTAGATTGAGCGCGAGTAAATAAATCATTTACAGGAGACTCGAATAAATCAAGTAGATCACTCTCATTTTCTTCCAATTTGTGTTCCGATAAGGGATCTTCGGCTTTGGCACAATCATTATCTATTAAAAGAGAGTTGAAATCGAAAATGGGCAGCTTCAATGGATACTTGGGATCAACCTCATCCTCACATTCCTCCAACTTGGATTCTGTGACGTCAAACATTTGTTCTAATAACTCCTCATTGTAAATGGGTTCAACTTTGGATCTTTCTTTCATCGGAAAGTTCAATTCGTAAATTGTGCTAACTGAGTCCTGACTTGAAGACTTTCTCAACGGATATATCGGAGGTTCGAATTTATCCACATTTGAAATGATATTGGTATTCAGTATTTGACAAAGTAAGTTGTCACTGAGATCATCAACAAGGTTCTTCTCATTTCCAGTCATAGTTAATGTTTCTTGCTTTTTTCTTTCGACTTCATCGTTGGACAAAGAGAACATTTCGGATGATTTCTTCTCACAATCGATGTCCATGTTATCAAAATCTGTAAGTGTATTTTCTGAATGTAACACCGCATGTATTGGTTGATCATTAACTTCATTTATGTGACCTACGTTTGATGAATCAATATCTTTAGGAAAATCTCCAGTCTTTGATAAATGGTCGCAAACATTTGAATCAGTCATCAGCATCATCAAATGTTCTGATAATTCACCTTGCAATAAATCATCGGGCTTCTTTTGATTTCCTTCAATTCTATCATCATTCAAAATGGACAATAATGGATCATAATAATAAGAGGTTGATTTTCCTACAATTTCATCAATATCTTGTGGATGGTCAATGGTAGAGTCATAACTGGTAAGATTTGCTGTAGCAGCAATTTCTGTCGCTTCATTTACCGTCACGTTTAACGTTCCTTGAGCTGTACGATTCCCTGATATATTTACCAACAACTCCATCATTTCTTCAAAACCACTATTAGATTCATGAACGGACAATTCTAGTACTCCGTGCCCGATTGATTTCTTGATATTGCTATTTTGTGGACCCATATTCGGTAAGTGGTTAACGAAAGAGTTGAAGATGCTACAATCTGTTGTAGCGCTATTTGTGTTCATAATTTCTATCGTCTCATTCGATGTTTCTTCGGCTGTAGATTTTTCTGACCAATCGTTTAACAATTTCATTATTTTAGAATGAGATTCGTCAAAATCAGGAATGGATTTACCAATTTCTGTCGCTTTTGATGTTGCTTGAGCTATACGATTTCCCGATAAGTTAGCCAACAACTCCATAATTTCCTCAAAATCAGTATTAGATTCATCGCCGGAAAATTCTAGTACTTCGTATAATTTTGATTTCTTCATGTTGTTATTTTGTGAACCCATCTTCGGTGAGTGGTTAATGGTAGTGTTGAAACTTTTACTGTCTCTTGTTTGTTTCATAGTTCCTATCGTCACATTCGACGTTACTGCGGTTTTAGATTTTTCTGACCAATCGTTTAACAATTTCATTATTTCGGAATGTGATTCGTCAAAATCAGATTTGGGTTTTCCAATTGCGGTCGCTCCATCTATCGTCACTTTTGATCTTCCTGTAAAATTCCCTGATAGGTTTACCAACCCCATAATTTCCTCAAAACCACTATTAGATTCATCGCAGGAAAATGATTTCTTGATGTTGTTATTTTGTTGATCCATATTCGGCGAGTGGTTAATGGTGCAGTTTGACATTCTACTGTCTCTTGTAGGGCTAATTTTGTTCATAGTTGCTGTCGTCACATTCGACGTTACTTCGGTTGTAGATTTTTCTGACCAATCGTTTAACAATTTCATTATTTTGGAATGAGATTCGTCAAAATCAGAATTGGAAATTCCAATTTCTGTCGCTTCGTTTATCGTCGCTTTTGATGTTCTATGAGCTGTACGATTTCCTGATAAGTTAACAAACAACTCCAACGTTTCCTCAAAACCAGTATTAACTTCGTAGACGGAAAATTCTAGCCCATGCGATTTTGATTCCTTGATGTTGCTATTTGGAGGGGCCATATTCGGTGAGTTGTAAATTCTAAATTCTTTTGCACCGCTATTTTTGTTCATAGTTTCTATATTCACATTTGTTGTCTCTTCGGTTTTATATTCTTCTGACCAATCGTTCAACAATTTCATTATTTTGGAATGTGATTTGTCAAAATCAAAATTGGATTTTTCTATTTCTTTCGGTTCGTTTATCGTTTCTTTTGATGTTCTTTGAGCTGTACGATTTCCTGATAAGTTAACCAACAACTCCAACGTTTCCTCAAAACCAGTATTAGCTTCGTGAGCGGAAAATGCTAACACATCTTGTGATTTTGATTCCTTGATGTTGCTATTTGGTGGGCCGATATTCGATGAGTTGTAAATACTAAATTCTTTTGCACCGCTATTTTTGGTGATAGTTTCTATATTCACATTTGTTGTTTCTTCGGTTTTATATTCTTCTGACCAATCGTTCAACAATTTCATTATATTGGGATGGGATTTGTCACAATCACAATTGAATTTTTCAATGTCTTTCGGTTCGTTTATCGTTACTTTTGATGTTCCTTGAGTTGCATGATTCCCTGATAGGTTCACCAACAACCTCATCATTTCCTCAAAACCAGTATTAGATTCACCGCCGTAAAATTCTGGCACTCGGTGCAATTTTGCTTTCTTGTTAATTTGTGGACCTATATTCGGTGAGTGGCTAATGGTGGAGTTGAAAATGCTACAATTTTGTGTAGAACTATTGTTGATTGTTCTTATCGTCACATTGGATGCTTTTTCCGTTTCAGTTTTTTTTGACGAATCGTTCAGCAATCTCTTAAAATCGGAATAATGTAATTCGTCAACATCGGAATTGGAGATTCCTTTAGAATATTCATGCTCTCCGTGAAGATGATGAAATGATGATTTCCATATTGCTGCCTCATCCCTGGGTTTGGAATGTTTTGGTACATTTTGATTGCACTTACTTCTGTTGGATTCAATGATTTCCCCTATATTTTGAGAACTTGTTTTATAATGGTATTCATCATTCAAACTGTAGATTGAACCATCCTTTTCATTAATATTAACAACTTCTTTGCAATTTAGATCCGATATTTCATCAAAACAAACACCATTCATTGGTTCAAGCCTCATATCAGAAACATTCAACGTCTCAATTCGATTATCTGTTTTGCCACACATTTTTTCCGAATTGTTAGACCAGTCACGAGCTTCATTTTTTTGAATATATTTTTTTTGATCATGAATGTTATAAATTGCGTTCGACGATCGTTCATCTGATTCTTCTAGGCGAGTTTCAAATGAATATTCAGATATATCTTCGATATCATTGACATGTGCTGCATCGACATTATCCATTTCATCCATAGCAGAAACAAGTGTATTGGAATCTCTAGTTGTTGATGGCATATTTTTCGTATTTTCGAAAAAGTATACTTCACAATCTTCAGAAATATCGTTCGATAATTTCCTTATCAAACGATGAGAGCTTCGTGTTTTTGAATATTTGCCTCTACAATATTTTGCCAGATTTTGATCTGACGAAATTTTAACTGGAGTAAGAAATTTCGTAATAGTTCGTGACACAATTATTTTATTATTCTTACGTCGGTGCTTGAAATTCGTTGATTTAGATTTTGAATTCATTAATGTTCCTTTGCTACTGGAAATACTGTATTGATAATCTGAACTGTAGTATCTATTTTCGCCAGCAAAGCCATTCAAGGTGATCTTTGAATTCAATTTTCTTGAAGAACTGAAATCCTGCGTGTCGTTTTGGTTGGATGATTTTTTACAGCAAGTAAAAAAATCAGTAATTTTATTTTGATTAAGTATACCTGATACTTTCTTACCATTTGAATTTCCCAACTTGTTTTTGGTTTTGCCTTTGTAATGAAATTTGCTTTTAGGATTCAGCTCTATTATTTCAGCACTACCAATATTATTAATTGATAATTCACTTGATTTAAATAAAAAATTGTTTCTCATTTTTCTATCGTCACATTGTGTTTTAGTGTGACTGCGGGGATCACTGATGAGATTTTCTACATCAAAGAGTAACTCCTTAAATTCCCCATTATCCAATCTTTTTGGTTGGAAATGTGAAACTGTAGATAGTTTTGCATAATTATTTTCTTCACCTTTGTTACCGATTTCTTCATTATCTACAGAAAGGGATTTTTTGATCATGCTATTTTCAGAAATCGAGTGAAGTAAGGGTGTCAGTCCAGAAAAAAAATCTTGTGAGGTAACATTGTTATTCTTGCTTGAATAATTTTGCACTTTTCTAGACCTTTCTGAATCTATTTTCTTGTAAATATTCATTTCAAAACCTTTAACATTGTTTGCTGAATTCGATAATTCTGACCTTTTTTCTTGTAAATTACTGGAATTTTCTGTTGGCTTTTTGGCTAAAGTTAAATCATCTGTAGATGGTTCAGAAAAGCTTTTATCAAAAATTATGCTATTTTCACTTGGTGGTGCAGTGTTTATTTCACTTCTGGTGAGTCTACATTCTGTGTAATTGTATTTTGAATTTCCTTGTGTAGCCTTCTGTTTCTTTGAATATTTCGAACTATAATTTCTACCAAATCGTTTTCTCGACACAAAGTAACTGGTAATGTTTGAATTTTTTGAAG
This sequence comes from Endomychus coccineus, assembly GCA_958510875.1. Taxonomy (NCBI): domain Eukaryota; kingdom Metazoa; phylum Arthropoda; class Insecta; order Coleoptera; family Endomychidae; genus Endomychus; species Endomychus coccineus. Next base: position 295,787,428 of record OY294067.1, read on the forward strand.
GGTTCATATTTGCCAATAGCAATGTTGTTTACTTTCCAAAATATTTTTATCTTTACGCAACGTTGTGTTTTGATTGTATTATGCGTTAATAACATATGAAATTTCCCACTAAATACTGTGATACTTTTTGACAAGAAATCTACATTTCTGGCTTTTTTTAATAAATTCCTAAAATCAGAGAACATCTACAATTTTAAATCGAGTTTTCGTAACAGTATAGTCGGATATTTTTTATTTTTACATCATTTGTCCACGTCCTTGTTCACTTTCACTATCATCCAGCAATTGAGCCTGATATTTGACACAGAAAAACTACATACTTGACATCTTGGTCACATAAAACAACCTGGAACAACTTTAAACTTGGTCTTGATGCTTGAATAAAAAAGTTACACAATGTCGCCAACTTTTCAAATAACTCACCAATAAAATAGATATATTTTAGATCTGTGGGTAATAGAAATATTTGGAAAGCCACAGAGGAGTGACTGGCTGTATGGTTGATTTCAAATTCTCGATTTCTTCTTTCTCAAGGCTTCCAATGGTAAAGTTGAAAGCATAGATAAGATATTATATATGGTTTAATCGAGTTGGCCGTTACTTGACGGATATCAAATATATAGTGGTTATTAAGAACGTATAAAGTTATAAAGTTTTTTATTGAACATTATTATAATATAAAATGGGGATGAAGTTTAAAGTAGATGTTCCACCGAAAGTTTTAAAGCTCTCTTTATTGCGGTTTGCGCATCGACATATACATATGGACTGCGCGTGGCAATGATAAGCGCGGCTAGTTCAGGCGAGAGAGAGGGAAAACGAAGAGACCGGCTCTAGTGCGTTTCTATTGGCCGCTGCGTACTGTAGCTAGTATGTTTACGTCCCGAGCCGGCCTTTTCGTTTTCCCTCTCTCTCGCCTGCACTAGCCGCGCTTATCATTGCCACGCGCAGTCCATATGTATATGTCGATGGGTTTGCGGAAACTTACAAAAATAATGTCTAGAGCGACACCTCTTGTATTCTTAACGAAACTAGGAAAACGTAAATTAGAAATATGGTCTGGTAATCTGTAATTCGGCTACTATTCAGAGACTCACTTTTTCGTCTCATCTATGTTCTAGCTTGACATTCAATGTTTCAATATTTTTAGTTGTTTGCTTTCGTGTTTTGACCTTAGGAAAATACTTATATTTAGAATATAAACAAATTGGTGCCACCAATGTATTTGATGTTTTTTTTTATCATATAATTCCTCTTAATTATTATCACAAGTATGTCTTCCCCAGCCCCGAAATCACCGGAGCAAAATGATAAAAGTAAAAAATATGATCGGCAATTAAGGTTAAAAATTTATTTTCCTGAGAAATTGTTCTTAATCGTCATTATTTTTACAACTCATTTTAGATTATGGGGAGATCACGGTCAGAAGCTTTTAGAAAATGCCAAAGTGTGTCTGATAAATGCAACGGCGCTGGGGACAGAAGTGCTGAAGAGTCTTGTTTTGCCTGGTGTAGGTGCTTTCACAATAGTGGATGGTGAAAAAATTACAGAAGAAGACATAGGTTCAAAGTAAGGATTTCACCACCTGACGGGATTATGTACTAAGCAAAGTGAATAGTTTCTTTTTAGATAGTGATAGTATTGGATTACCTCGTGCTCAAGTAGCAACTCAATGTCTTCTAGAGCTCAATCTTGATGTTAGAGGTGATTACATTGATGAAAGTCCTGAACATGTTATCGCTCATACTCAAGACTTCTTCACTAACTTCAATCTTGTAATAGCTACTGCTTTACCAGAGAAGTATGTACTTTGAAGGTCCACTTATCGGTTCAAATTTAATCTGATTGTATCATTTCACTGTTTTTAGGGTTTTGATGCCTTTATCTAGAAATTTATGGGAGTGTGATGTACCGCTATTAGTTTGTAGAAGTATAGGATTCTTAGGTTATATTAGGCTGCAAATTAAGGAACACACAGTGATAGAAGCTCATCCTGATAGTGAAAACCCAGATTTACGTTTAAATAATCCTTGGCCTGCTTTGGAACAGCATCTGGACAAAACTAATATTGATATTTTAGGCAACAAAGAAAGAAGTCATGTACCAGCAGTAACCATACTTCATTATTACTTGAAGAAGTACCGAGAATTGAATGGAGGTAAGACAAATAATTTGATTATACCATCGAATTGTAGCACAGATAATCTGATTAATTTAGTTCAATGTTCCATTTCTAAATTTCAGGGTGTTTGCCCATAACAAGAACTGAGAAAGATCAAATTAGAGAAATGATAAGAGAAAGTGCCATACCCGATGAGAATGGCATTAGAATATTGGAAGAAAATTTTGAAGAAGCAATTCGTTATGTAAATACTTGCGTAAGTGCACTCAAAGTTCCTGATCATGTAAGAAGCATTCTTGATGACGATTGCTGTACAAATCTGACACAGAAAAGTACACCGTTCTGGGTAATGTGTGCTGCATTAAGGGAAATGGTTCAGGCTGAAGGGGCAATTCCAGTTAAAGGTACTCTACCGGATATGAATGCCGATACAGCAAGTTATGTATCGTTGCAACAGATCTATCAAAAAAGGGCTCAAAATCAAGCCGAAGCAGTGTATCGTAGAGCGTCTCAGATCGCCAGGAATTTAGGGTTGCCACAGGATAACATTCTACAGTCTGAGGTATGAGCGTAAATTAAGCACCTCCTCAAATTTCGTGTGCTGAAGTTTTTTATTTTGTTATTTTTCCAATCAGATCATGTGTTGGAAATCTCAAATAATTATTCGGGAGAAGGCTGTGTGCAAATTTTATTTCCCAAAAATGCTTAAAAAAAAGTATAAATGCGAAATTAAGGGAAGCAACGGATCACCAAATGAAAAAATAAATTAATAAACCTTTTATTTTATTCAAAAAAAATCGTCATGAGTATGAATTTAATATAGACTCAGATATACCTACTTTAAAACCATGACAATAGCTATTAAGCTATATATAACTATTTTGGTAATTAAATTTCCATATTCAGAAGAGCTGAAATAAACAAAAAAGATTAATAAACCTGCTACAAGGTTCATGCGCTTCTGAGAGTTTCAAATTCATTGACTTTCAAGCCCTAAAATTTAAGCTTTGCAGGCTATGTTATCAAATTATTTCCTTAAAGAATTAACATTACAAATTGGAGATTTGAACAGTCAGTGTGTTGGTCAATCATTTTAAGTTAGAAGTAACTGGTAAATGTTATGAAAATAAAGCTTTTTCTCAAAGTTGAATCACTCCTTAGAACATTGCTATTATAAAAAAGCACAAATTCATCAAAATTGATTTTGAACGAAATGGAGCTTTTCCGTACCAGAATAAACTGATAAGCAAGATTTTGTGGATAAATAAAAGTAACTGAAAATATTTACTATGAATCAAGTATGAAGTTTGATAAAACTTGAATAGTAAAAATACGTATTAAAAAATTTTAATCGTTGTGCATTACGTTTTTTGTGGAACATGAAATGAGATTATTGACAACAAATTGTGATCAGTAATCAATCACTGATCAATAAACGATCACTGACGTCCTTTTTAGCACATTGAAATTGTATTCAAATGATCTACATTCTACATATGTAATTTACAACAATATTTTATACTGACACCTGCTGTGACCATACAGATGAAGAATACAATTCTTGACTTCCATAAGCGCAATGCCTTACAAAAAGACCCCATCTAAGAATTTTGAAGACAGGCTATCTCTTTCTAATTGTATGCTCCGTTTGTTGTTTTTAAATTACGTGTCAAGAAAGTAGGCGGGGCATATCGGGAACGAGTAGAAAGAGAAAGCCGCTCGTCAAATTCCTTAGACGGAGTCAAAAAATATCTACCTTCTTGATCTCTATGGCTATGACATAGTGAACACCAAGAAGTCTCTAGATTTATTGGTAAACACATACAATAGACTGTGACGTCACTGGAATCTTAGAATGACAATTTCTGACACTTCTGCAGGATAAATATACGAGTGCGATATATACAGGGTGTTTCAGTTTTTTCGTTCATAACTTCGGCAAACGATAGAACTTCTAAAAATAATAAGGGTCCTTCATATAAAATTTTTCTCTAAATCACTTCGTTTTCGAGATACGTGTTGAAATTGTAAAAAAAATTTTTTTGTGCAAATATCTCCGAAATCGTTCATCGACAGAAAACAGCTTTTGTAAGCAATCTCTACTGATAGTAAGCTATGTTTTGTGCGATGAAATTTTTTTTTCATTCATAATTGGTGAAGATTTTGAAGGGGTAGTGGTTGTTTTTCTCCCCAACTCCTACGCCACTGGAAAAAGTACGATTTTGATATGCCTATTTGAACCGCCAATGTTTTCTGCACAAAAAAGGTACTTGATCATAAGCTCTAAAGTTGACAGTTTTCGAGAAAAATGATCTTTTATGTTGAAAAACATGGTCAATCTTTTGGTATTGTTACTTGTTTAAAGAAATTTCGTTTAATTGGTAAAAATAAATTTTATTTCAAAGAGTTGACAATGTTTTTCAACATAAAAGTAGATTTTTCTCGAAAACGGTCAAGTTTAGAGCTTATGACCAAGAGTACCTTAACATTGGCGGTTCAAATGGGCATCTCAAAACCATACTTTTTCCAGTGGTGTAGAAGTTGGGGAGATAAACAACCACCACCCCTTCAAAATCTTCACCAATTATGAATAAAAAAAATGTATCATCAAAACATAGCTTACTATGAGTAGAGAATGCTTACAAAAGTTGTTTTCTGTACGATGAACTGTTCCGGAGATATTCGCAAAAAACTAAATTTTTTTTCCAATTTCAACACCTGTATCTTGGAAACGAAGTGATTTAGAGAAAAATTTTATATGAATGACCCCTATTATTTTCAGAAGTTCTATCGTTTGCCGAAGTTATCGTCTCCACAGTTTTTACCAAAGAGTTGTATATATAGAGTAGACTACTAAGCCTTTCACTGGCAAGTTGATGGACATTCTGTCCTTCTCGCACATGTACTGCGCTCTCACTCGCACGTAAATATTGTGATTTTATGTAATCGAATCATAAGATGAATGATGTTGAGTCGGTGGGTAGAAGGGGAGACCGGGCGAGTGAGAGCTCACTAGATGCAGAGAAGGACAGAATGTCCATCAACTTGCCAGCGCTACTTGTCTACTCTATATATAGAAAGAACTCTTTGGTTTTTACACCCACGCACACACAGACATCATCTTAAAAATAGTCAGATTGATTCAGAAAGGGCCAAAACAGATATTGCGGTATCTTTCACAAATCCTTTAAATATTACAAGTGGAAGACGCACGATTGTGTTGGCCAAGGCGCGTGTTCTGTTTTTCCTACATTACAAAATTTCGTCTTAGATTCTACATAAACGTGAAATAACCAATACGAACTTAGGCTTCCTAAAATCAGTATTTTTTTAATCATGCTGGCCCGTTGTTGCAGATAAAAACGTTTTGTAAGCACGCCAATGAGCTACATCTTATCCGAGGAAGTTGCATCGCTGACGAATACCAGAAGAACAGTTTAGATCTATCTTCTTATCTGGAAGATCCTGATAGTTTGATGTTTTATTACGTGATCCTACGTGGTTTGGAACGATTCATCAGCGAATTCAATACTTATCCGGGTCAATTTGATGATCAGGTCGAACCGGACGTGTTGAAATTGAAAATTATCCTCGGCAAGTTGTTAACCGAATGGGGTTGTATCCATGTCTTGAGAGATGAAAGGGTGCATGAAGTATGCAGGTATGGAGGAGCGGAGTTACATTCAGTATCTGCTATTTTGGGAGGAGCAGCGGCTCATGAAGCGATTAAACTTATTACCCACCAGTACAAACCGTTGAACAACACTTTTATTTATGATGCTATTACGTCAAGTTCAGCTACTTTTACCCTATAAGTGATAAAGTATTTATAAACAACCTAAAATAAAATATGTTTTCTAATATTATTTTCATTTGGTTCCTCTTTCTGGTATAAAAACGTATTTTTTTTACAAAATAGGATCCTGGGTAAAACTCCTGCACATCATGGTGGAATTGTCTCAAAATGAATTAAGGGTAGGTATCAACTATTTCGCCTATAAAATTTAGGGAATAATACTTATTAGGAGTCATTTATTCAATATAAAATTGGATAACATCATTTCATAATGGTTTCTACAGAGGCAATATGTATTTTTTTATTAAAACAATTCATATTGACTCAATTTTATTGCTATGGTTTAATGATGGCTCTTTTATTATTTATATTTTCATTGTCCGTTATCCATATACACCTTGAGTCAGATCGAACAGGGTATTGAAAGTTAATAAGAGGGATAAAGAATCAACGCAGAGAGAATAACATGTATCTCCAACCTGAATCATAAGGCACATGTCAGTACCACGGTCGTATATACAGGTCTGGGAACTCGAGGCTGTTTCCTATGTGACAAGTGAGTCCGCTAAGCGTCAACTGTCGCGTAGTACCAAAAGGGTGGCGCATGAGTCGAGGAATGATCTTTGGCACGTATACGACCGTGTTCTCTGGAAACTGTTATTGTTGACTTGTAAACAACGGAGTTCAAAAGTGTAAAGCAAGAAACTTCTGTTTTTAAAGTGCCGAAAGATGTGGATATTGTGAAAAAAGTGGATGCTTGTGATTCCGGATAGAAATCGTTTTAACGAGGTCTTTTATGTGTGCGAGCATGTATAACGAAAAAGGGGAAGTCATTTTTAAGGTGAGTAATACATTTTGACAAGAGTAACAGTTCTATTCCTCTCTCAAATCAGAATAGGAAATATTGCGTTACGAGAAAAATTATTTTACTTAATAATGTGATAGTTGCCATACTTCGATCCAAGCGCTAGCTGGTGGCTGAGCGTGGGACTACGAGTTTGGCGACATGTAAGAGACTCATGTCAAACATAGAGTTCCCAGATCTGTATGTACGACCGTGGTCAATACCCCTTAACTAAAGACACAGACCACTATTTTTACTAGAGATGGGCCAAACTTATTTTACCAACTGTTGTTTCATAAACGCACCTCCTTAACTGTTGCATATTTTGTCTAATATCATCAATAGAAACTGCTGTTTTTTATACCTCTTATTTCAAACAGTTATTTTGAGATTAAAGATAGAAACAGCAGTAATAGCCCTTAGTAATAATACTAAGTGGAAGTGCTATCTTTAATCTCAAAATAACTGTTTGAAATAAAAGGTATAAAAAATAGCAGTTTCTATTGATGATATTAGACAAAATATGCAACAGTTGAGGAGCTGCTTTTATGAAACAACAGTTTGTAAATAACAACAGATCGCTGAATAGCAACCCATCTCTAATTCTTACTAACTAACTGCAACACACATTCCCCTTTCCTTGTCACACAATACAAGTTCTTCTGCTTGCCTTATTAACTATACGATGGGTCCGGCTCTCTCGTACTCACATTAATCCTATACATCCCTCAATCTGTATGCCGGTGAATAACAGAAGTTGAAACACATTTTGTGAAAGTGAAAGGCTTAGTTGTATACTCTATATATAGAACTCTTTGGTCTAATATATATCAGTGCACAGGTGGTATCACAGACTAGTCTGAGGTTGGTATTGTCTTCGAGACTAATATTAGCACAAATTAACTAAGAGTTAATTTGTGAATACTATTAGTCTGATGTATAAAGCTCAGAGTATAAGATCCAAAGAGTTTCAGATATCCTATCTATGAATTCCTTGATTATAAATATAAACTATGACTCTCACAGTACACCAAAGAGTAAGATTTAAATTTACTCGGTAGGTATATCACAGAAGAGAATTTTATTCTGTGCTATATCATCGAGTAGTGTTGCTTTTCTCTATGGCTACCTTGGTACTGTCTACCTCCTCGTTTGAACGGCAATATTAAAATTACCATCTCCACGTCAGACGTGAATATTAAAAATTACTATTCCCCCGCCTGACTGTAATTCAATATTGAACATTTACGATTCTGATTTTGTTACCCGATTTCGAAACTCCAAGCGGCAATTTTTCAATGGTTAGTTTTTAATTTTTATATATTTTTGGTAATTGTATGTAGCTTAAAGCTTATAGTTTATTTCAATGTTTATTTTGGATCCTTCTTTACATACTATTAATGTGGTGGATATTCGATCTAAAACAATCATATTGTCATTCCTGACTTCGAAACACCGAGCGGCAATATATTTTTGGTTTTTCCTTTGAATACATGTATTATTAAAGTGCATGTAATCGATTGATGTTCTCTCTTTGTAGATTCCTACCTGTTGTCTGCATGCTATGCCCGCAGAAATGGGTAATACCCGTAGAAGAAAGCGTCGTCTGAACCTCCGCAATGTAATTCCCCAAAGTTCGAATAGTAGTAGTAGAGATAGTAATTTTAATATTCCTGTTCTGGCGGGAAAATGCTAATTTTAATATACCCGTTTGGGCGGGGAGGTAGACATTCTCCATTATTGTTGACAAATACTCTAGATTGTAGGCTAGGTAATTTTTATTTTAATTTTCAAAGAAATACAAGAGGATGGCTGAAATATCTGAAGAGAGAAGATCATCTGCTACTCCTGTATCAGTATGTGTAAGCGACGATACTATAGATGATGATTTACCTAGTACTTTGGAAGCTGAAGAACTACAGCTGGCCTTAAATAAGGTGATATTGAAGCCCTTATCGAATTATAATTTACGCGTACTAATATTTTTAGGAGGCAACAGAAAGTGAATTATCCAAAGCAATAGCTCGATGTAAAGATTTAGTATTAGAGAGTGATCAATGTTCCATTGAACGTAGATGGCTGGTTCGACATTTGATAGAACTCAGATTGCGCTTACAAGAATGTAGAGAAGCTTTACAGGATCCTTTGTAAGAGAAATGATTGCATTTACAATAAACTACTAAAAATTCTCAATTACCTTCACTCTACTTGAATCAATTTTCAGACATCCTAGGAATAAAAGTAGTGGAGTATCCAAGCGATCAGTAAAAGGCCACCATCTAAAATTACAGCCTCTATTAAAGAATACTTCTTCGAAATATTGTGATCATTGCACAGGATCTATATGGTAATTTGATGGAACTTGTTAGATCAACCTGCCTCATTTGTAATGTGCCGTAGGTGTGTGGTGCAAGCTTGGTATGAATGTGAGGATTGCGGTTACAGTTGCCACCACAAATGTATTTCATCAATCAACAGAGATTGTGCTCATGTAGTAGCAAGCGAACGTGGAGAATATGAGTATGAAATATGTCCAGAAGTAGGACTTTCAGCACAAAGATATCAATGTGTGGAATGTAAATGTACCCTTCCTCTGAGTAAGTTACTTAAATTCTTGAAGTATACAATACCATTTGTAGAAATTTGTACATTACTGCATTCTAAATTGATTCCTTTGATAAATTTTCAATTGACGTTCATTGTTCACTGTTTGTGACTTGATATTTGCTCAATTTATCCTATATCTCTTTGAATACTTTCATCAAGATGATTAATATTTTTTGAATATTTGTTCAGCATATGAATATAAAAATTCAAAGATTAGATCTTCTAAGATACATTCGATTTTCGCTCTGAATGAAATTAAGTCATAAGTTTCTGGTATTATTAGCTCAACCAAAGGGATTGAATTGTTTCGCTCGATTTTTATTCCCAGGTAATTAATAACTACATTAATTTGGCATGCGATATTTAGTTTTTGTCACAATTTTACTTTTTGTGGCTTGTTAGCTATCAAAATCATGAATTTGAAATTGAAAAATTGTATGTGATAATCTGTGGAATGTGTCGTATTTAGGGGTCGGAATTTTTCGTATTCAAGTATTTGTTTAGAATCCTATTTGAATATTCAAATTATCCAATATTTGAATATTCAGATATTCAAATATTTGGATATTCAGATATCTGGATATGCAAATACTCAGATATTCTAATATTTGATAAATTGAAAATATGCGTAACTATTTCGATATCCGGATATTCATATTTTTATAGATGCCAACGATCAATAGGTATTAGGAAAATTGTAAAATAAATTGAAAATATTACAGTATCTTTTTCATTCAAAATCAAAATTTATAAATTTTCACTCAAAAAACAATTTTATTTTACGTTATCTGGCTCTAAGCAAGATCGTTTAGCTGAAACTGAATTACCAGCTCTCGAAAATGCTTTCTCAGACGGAACTGATGTGGCTGGTATCGAAAGATACCGCTTTGCATATTTTGATATTCACCTTCATTATTTTTCCACCACTGCAAAGGACAACAATTTTTTTGTAGAATAATTTCGGAACAAATTTTCTACTTCATTTGATGTTTCTTGGTACTCGTTTGGAAACAAAATATCCAAAGCAGTTGTTTTTTGTGGATTTTCTCTGATTTCTATTCCAGAAGATTCTTTATCTGATTCTAAAAGATTCTTTGATGTTCATCCTTGCCCCGAATATGAAAACCACAGATCCTTAAATTTTTGATCATCCAGATATTTGAATATTCAGATATTTGGATATTTGAATATCAAATAATATTTTTTCCAAAGTATTTGAATTATGGATATTCAAATACTTGAATATTTGAGTAATTCGAATACAATTCTGAGCCCTAGTCATATTCCAGCTTTTTGACATGAACAATATCTTTATAATGATACATTTGACATTCAAACTTTATTCTAGTTTTCAATATTAGTCAATTAAAAATATGTGTTGAAGAAATCCATGGGAAAATTCCTTTATCAACTGCAAATGATTTTTCAAATATACTTTGTGTTTTTACAAATTAAATATTTTTGCATATTTTAAATGGTCGCTTATGTATCAGTGTTTTAGCCCATTTGATTAACTTGTTTTATATTTTGGCTGATTGTTTAATTTGATTAAAAAATACTGTACCCACAAGAACTAAGTAAATGAAATAAATCACAGGTAAAGAATGGTCCGAGGCTCGAAGGTGCGACTACGACGGATTATATTATTGTTCTGCCTGTCACTGGAATAGTTCGGCAATCGTTCCAGCACGGGTCATACACAATTGGGATTTGACGCCGCAACTTGTGAGCCAAGCCAGTTTCCAACAGCTCCGTGTAACGGCAAACAGACCCATGATGAATTTGGAATCGCTTAATCCTCGTTTGTTCACTCTGGTGCAAGAATTGAGCCTTGTGCGAAGATTAAGACACGAACTTCACGGTATGAGGAAGTATCTGCTTGTTTGCAGACAAGCTAACGAGGATCATTTGTTATGGAAAAACGTCGAAACGCCGCATCTGATTGAAAACCCAGATATGTATAGTTTAGAGGATTTGGTTAACACGAAGTCCGGGGAACTACCCGGGATATTACAAACATTGATCGACACTTTCACGAAACATATCAAAGTTAGCTGCGAAATATGTCGGGGTCGGGGACATATATGCGAAATCTGCTCCAATGTAGAAATATTGTATCCTTTTGATTCGACAGCATTTGTCTGTAAAAATTGTAAAGCAGTTTTTCACAGAACCTGTTTCAATAGGAAGATTGAATGCCCTAAATGCAAACGACTGAAAATTAGAGAATTGCAACAAAAATCTGAAGACTGTGAAGAAGAATGAGAGATTCTGTGATAATTTGGTTTGTTAATATTGAAAAATACATAGTATTAATTTTGTTGTATTAGCGAGTTGTCTTCGGATTTTTTCTGCCCCCTGGAAGACAAACGTGAAACTACGTTTGAAAAGCCTTTGTTTTATTATTTACCTATCTTCCATGAATTCTTCTCAAAAAATATGCGTACATCAATCTAGATGATTTTGGATATACATTTATTTCAATTAAAATATTTAAAAAAAATAACCTTTATCGACCGATTAAGTCAAATCATTCTCTTGCTTTTGTTGTTTTCAGGTTTAGTGTATATCTGAAATAAAGTTACATCAGTTTCGTATCATTCCATTCAAAACAAATGAAAAAAATATGTTACCTATACAAACATACATTAATATATGTTTCAAAAACTGCAATCAATAATTTAATAAAGTAATTGTTATTTATTTGATAATGGTTTTAAAGAAAGTACTAAATAAGAAACTCCATTTATTCGCAAATCCTATTTTTGTAATATAATAATGACGTTTGCATATCAGAATATATAATCGTTAATATGATGCTGTTGCAATAGATTGAATTCCAACTCTTTGAGAAGCTATTTACCTTCAAATTTCAACAATTTTTAGCTATTCCCAAGTTTGAAGTCACATGAGAATGGTGGAAAACTTTAAGCAAACTCTTCCTGTTTCCATGAGACACAGTAAAAATTCAGGTCAATAGGAAGAATACTGCGATTTTATGAACATTTTATTTCATCTTTAAATTTGATGGGGATTCTACAATTTGCTTTATATTTCATAGATGATTATGATGCAAAATTGAAACATCCAGTAAATAATTGACATGCAAGTTAACAAAAAATATTCATTAACTCTTCACAACTAAAATTGACATTTTAGAACCAGAATATACACTGCCACTTTTGAAGTAAATAATTTAAATATCGCAAGCAATAATAAATACCCTTCATTTGGAATTGAAAATTATATTACCAATAGAAGTACAACTGAGTTATGTAATCACTTACATAAACAAGATAACAAAAAGAATTAATTAGCCTGTAAAGTTGAAATTGTTTTGGTCCAATACTGGACCAAAAATTAATAAAAAAGTTTATTTTGGTAGTATGTAAAATAGGAAATATTAATTATCAACCTCAAAAGATGCAGTATTGTTTAAATTGTAACAATAAATTTTATTTTCATGAACATATATTTTTATCTGAATATTTATAATTGTATTACTATTTTATTATAATGCACTGAAGCTTTAATCTCCTAACTGGAAAAATTTGTATTAATTTTAAAACTACACCTTTGTTAGAATACACATGAATTTAGGAATGATTGGAAAAGCAGATTGATAATGTTTGTTTCTTGGGAAATATTCATTACAGCCACAATTCCTGTTAATTGAAATAATTAATCCATAATAATAAATTTCTTCTCTCCATATTGATGATGGTGGATGAAATTTTTGGAATAATATTTTGTGGGACTGTTTTTTTAAATTCTAATTGGAAAAAAATGTGTGTATTTAAGCAAGGCAGTAAGTATTAATCTAATAAATTGAATTTTGCTTGATTAGTTGAATTCTTGATTTTTATTACAGACAATTGTTTGATTCCTTTTTCTAATAAACTAAGATAGCACTAAACATACTGTTAAGTACTGAGGACCTGTCAACGACCAGAGTATTTTAACAGTATTTTTAGTGGATAAGGGTTATTGTTTCTTATTAGTGTTTTAGTGTATGCACAGTGTGAGCTCTTTTATTAAAGTAACGAAGAATCATGATGTGGTTGGAAGTAATTTGGGTTTACATATTGACAGCTGTGATTTCCTTATTCAAATATTTAATTCTACCGAAAATAACCATGAATTCAAAGGCTACTGAAGACAGTTTCATGTTAACAAGAATGCCTAGAAGAATCTGTAATAAATTCATTTGATTTTCAACCCGTATTCTTTAAACTGTATGTAGATCATTGCCTAATATGTGTTCCCAATGATAAAATTCAGTACTTGATTAATAAATTCAACAATTTCCACTGTAAACTTCAATTTACTTGTGCAATAGAAATGAACAAAAACATAAATTTCCTTGTTATGAACATTAGGCACGGTTCACACGGAAAAATAAAAACATCGTGGTTCATTAAAGAAGTTTGGTGTCAACAATATCTATAATTTAATTCAGTTGCACCAACAAGTTATAAAAAAAGTGTTATAACAGCCTTACAGATCGCGCTGTTAAATTGCCCCACCCAGAGGAGACCGTCGCTAAGATTTGAAAATTGTTCTTAATACAATACAAAAAATTTGTGATTTGGATTTGTTCATTTGTTTTGAAGTTTTGGTGGCTAAACTAATAGAGAATCAAAATTTTTTTTGTTTCCATCACGCACAGTTTTTAATAAATTTACTAGGTGTCATATTTTGGTTTTTTAAATATTTGCGAATAAAAATTAAATGACATTCTAAAAATCGCAACGCCACTGACATTAAATTGTGTACAAACCAATAGAATAGTATAGGGGAATTCCCGAAAGTAAACTTGTTAAAAACATGCTACAGAAATTTATGGAATTGGGATGTAATATGAGCATAAAAGTTCACTTTTTACACTCGCATCTTGATTACTTCCCCGAAAATCTTGGTGATGTGAGTGAGGAGCAAGGTGAGAGTTTCCACAAAGACATTAAAGAAATGGAACGCAGGTATCAAGGTCGGTGGAATGTTGCAATGATGGCTGATTACTGCTGGTCAATAAAAAGGGACAATCTGGCCCTGGAATGCAGAAGATAATCCACTAAACGAAGTTTTTCATCCAAGAGGAAAAGAAATTAAAAATTGTTTAAGACTTTTTTCAATTTAGTTAGTATCAACATTGATAAAAAAAACCTTACTTGATAGGGCAAAATGACACTCGGATTTGAATTCAGCAGATCAAAATTATACAAAATCAGATGTTAGATCGAAATCAACTTTCGGAAAGGCAAAATTTGTTGGCCTATGATAATTTTATAACATTACCATACATTCCGGAGATATCAGAGACAATTAAGAAATGTTTAAAAAAGTATGATATATAAACCTACTAATTCTGTTGGGAAATATTTTTCAAATCTAAAACCTTTAATACCTAAAGATGAACAAACCCACCCAGTATACAACTTAAATTATTGATTGTGATAGGACTTGTACAGGAATCTCTAACAATATTTACAAAAAAGAATGTATGATCTAGTTATAAGTACTAGAAACAAAAACTTAGAAAATTCCACCGCCCTTGCTAAACACTGTTTTGATTATAACCATCAATTCGATTACAAAAATGTTAATATTTTAACAAAGGAAACCAATTATTATAAAAGATCTATTCTGGAGATGATTTACATAAAACGTGACTCCAAGTCTGTAAATCATAGAACAGATGTTCAATCATTAAGTCAGATTTCTAATAATTTATAAGATCTGACAAACTTTTTCTATTATCTCATAAATCTTAACAGCTGGCTCGAAAGTAGATACTTGAGCGTTATATCTTTGGTTCCAGTCTTATTCAAACATTGCTTGAAATGACCCAGAATATTATAAGAAAATTCTATGCAGTGGATTTTTGATACATATTCATATACTTAAAACATTAATGTGTTACAATTTCGATTACTCGTGTTTCTGTTCGTTTCGGCGACGTGGGTATTTTTAATTGAAATTAGTGCGATAAGGACGCTTTGTGCTTGATACAATTAGTTTTAAAAACTCAAATTTTTGTTGTTGATAAATCTTCTGATGATGGTCGTGAGACTGAAACGTACGTAACTTTGCAGAGAAGGAATTGAAAATGCATATTGGGTTTATATGTTACTATTTCATGAATTTGTTCAGTCGGCAAATTGTAATATAACAAAAAATATTTGAATCCATAAGCTTACAAATGCTATTCAGTCAAGGGGCTTTATTTCTTTAACTGATTGGTGAATTTTCAAGTGCTTTACTAATTGATGCGAGTAGGCAAAAGTCTTTAAACACTCTGAACATGAATATGGAGTTTCCCCAGAATGTATTCTCATATGCCTAACCACACAGTTGGCTTGTGTGAAACTTTTACCACATATTTTACAAGAATGTGGTTTTATTCCTTGATGGATACGAAGATGAGCTTTTAAACTTCCTCCTGCAGTAAATCTTTGATCACACTGACTACATTGGAATGGTTTCTCCCCAGAATGTGTTTTCAGGTGTCTACGGACTTGAATTTTATCATTAAACATTTTGTCACAAGTAGGACATGGATAAGATTTTACACTGTTATGAGTGTTTAAATGACGATTCAAACTTCCTCGTTCTGTGAAAGTTTTACTGCAAAATTCACAAATGAAAGGTTTCTCGCCCGTGTGAATTCGTTCATGTGCTTTCAATCCCCCGATTTGTGTAAATTTTTTATCACAGGTATTGCATTGATAAGGTTTGATACCAGAGTGTATCCTCATATGACTAGGTAAAGCACTTGGAAATCTGAAACAAGCAGGTTAGTATGTATAAACACATTTTTACACATGAACCACTACTCGCATACCTAAATAATTTGCCACACACTTCGCAAGCATAAGGTTTATCCTCAGTATGAATTCTTTTATGTAACTTTAAAACCCATCTCATGGAGAAACTTTTACTGCATATGTCACATTTAAATTGTTTAAGCCCAGTATGCTTACTTTTGTGTACTTTTAGATAATAGTTATTTTTGAAACATTTGTCACATTCGGCACATTGGTAAGTTTTCTTTTCTTTTACTTTACTCCTCAACTTGATTTGTTTTTGTCGAGGTTTTTGTTTAGTATAGATGCTTCTGTTTGTTATAATTTCGAAACTTACTCCATCTAAGTCAGCATTATCTGACTCTACTGTACATTTTTCATTGTCAAGATTTTCATCTGACACTGTATCAGGAGAATCATTCAAATTAGTATCTATTTCTATTGAAGAATGGAGCAAACCATCTGATGTAATTATCAGTCTTCTAAACTCTAATGTAGTATCAACTTTGTTCATACATAGGTGACAAATCGTTTCTGGTAAACCATCATTTTCACATATCTGGAAGGCAATAAAAATGATTTAAACAAAGCAATTCAAAATTATGGAATTAACCTGAATTGGAGCTACAGTTTGTATTTTTTCAAAAATGGGCTCATTATCCTGTATCATGTGAATATTGATAAATGTACATTGTTTATCTTTCTTTAGGCATATCCTACAAGTATTTTCATTTCCCATTTATTTTCCAGTAATCCGAGCGGTTGTCTGTGATTTCGAGCATGAAAACACAATTAATTATCTAAGATCAAAGAATAATTTAGATATTTCATCTTTGACTTAACTTAAATTTGTTTATGCATATCGTACATAGAAAATTAAAGTAGTTGAGTAAGCTATGATGGCTACAGATACGTGCGTAACTTGCACATACAGCGTCTCCTTCGAGTACAAGTCGAACTTGAATCTTGATATCTGGTTGCACAAGAAGACATATATTCAACATATAACCAAGTTCTGATTCACCAAATTTCTCGCAAAGCACTATTTAAATGTTTTACAATAAATATTATTTCCGATAATTTATAATTATTAATTTTAATTAAGGGCTGTTTTTATTTGCCCTTTCGAAAAAGCATACTCTTGTGGTATCTGGCTAAATTTTTCCATTATAACGTCTTAATCAATTAGTTTGCTTTTGATTCTTGATAAGATGAGTTCCTTATTATAGGTACTATCGTTTTAACCTCTTTAAATTTTTTGACAATCGAAAGGAATTGATGAATTCTGTACTATTCCCAAGGCTAATGGTGATACATATTGATGTGTAAATTAAACTTATCCATAATGATCTATGATCATTATAGATCCATGATACATATCTTAATACAATTTTTATCATTATTGACAACTAGGGCGGCGTACCCTGTTGTTTTTATCAATCAATCATAACCTTACCTGGATATTATTGGCGATAATCGATTACCACTAGTGATTAGATAAATCATTATAAAATATTATTTGCAATGGTAATTAGGTAAATTTTTCAAAATAAAATTGAAGTTGTTGTACAATGATAAAAACATTGCAATGTTTTATGATTTATACGGTGGAATCATTATTAATTTATATAAGAAGAACCAACGCTGTAATGTGAAATGTTTTTCTAGAATAGTTCTTGTAAGGAAACTATTAAATTACCTAGAGGATTCGTTTGTATCCGTTATTCTTAACCATAGATAACTCTACTACCGTAGTAGAGTTAACTAAAGTGCGTATTACTGGTGTCATCTATCTTATAGTATCAAAACTAAGTCAGTAGGTTTAGAGAGAAAATAGTGTATGATGTAGTGTTCTCTATCGAACAATATCAAAACTAATTTAGTGGGCTTGGAGAGAACTGATAATTTAAAACCGTTTTCTTCTTCATCTAGAATTCTAGAACATACTGTCGTGTCGTCAAAAATAATTCAGTAGGTTTGATAAGAACTAATAATTTGAAACCGTTTCTTCTTTATACCATATAGTGTCTTATCGGACAATATCAAAACTAATTCAGTAGGCTCGGAGAGAAATGATAATTAGAAACAGTTTTCTTCTTCCTTTAGAACACGCCGAAGTGTCTTGAGCATTTAAAAGGTCTTCTGTATTTTTAAACTTATTAATTTCAATTTTCTCTATGTTGTTTAATACTTTACTTTTAACTAGCTTATGGAGAATCTCAAAATCATCTTTGAAATGATGATCAGTTGCTTCAATATGGTTTACAACTTTTGAATTTCTCTTTGTTCCAATTAAAATGTTCTTCAATTCTAGTGTTGAAAAATTTTCCTGTATGTCCTAAATAAAATTTATCACAATCTTCACACTCCTGATTTTTCATCTTTTTTATTCTTACCTTTGTTGTTTTTAATGTTTCCATATGTTAATATATCGTCATCAACATGTTTGTGGATTTATATTATGAAAAGATTGATTTATTGGCATCGGTATGTTGGATGATATATTAACATGCTTTAATGGAACACAAAGACAAGATCTTTTATTCAACATTTAAATAATCTACACCCCAAAAGTAAATTCATAGTTGAAGTAGAAGTCAATCAAACTATTCACTTTCTGGACTTAACCATAACTAAATTACATAGTAAACATTCGTTTACAAGATACATAAGCCTTCACATACGGACATTATTATCCACAAAAATTCAAACCACCCCATACGACATAAACTTGCTGCTCTTCAAAGCACGATAACAAAAAGATTTTGATGAAGCAATGAAGTTAGTTTCCCCTAGAACAGCTAAGACTCGTAATTATTAATCAATAATGTATGTAGGTGAACTTTCTGATAATGTATGCAATTTACTACTTAAAAAATACAATGTTACCACATTCTTTCAAAACAAATAATACGATAGGGAAATATATAAAAAACAACAAAGACAAGAATAAAAAAGATCAAGAATCAGGAGTGAGTGTGAAAATTGTTATAAATTATATATAGGCCAGACAGGAATCTTTCAAGACTAGAATTAAAGAACATTTTAATTTGAACAAAGAAGATTCAAAAGTTGTAAAGCATATTAAAGAAACTGACCATCATTTCAAAGATGATTTTGAGTTTCTCCATAAGTCAGTTAAAAGTAAAGTACTAAACAACTTAGAGCAAATTGAAATTAATAAGTTTAAAAATACAGGAAACCTTTTAAATGATCAGAAAAACTTGAAACTTGAATGAGAATTATGAATTCTCGAGATGGAATGGAAATATGAAATTGCTAATAATTGAAGCGTTCTAGGCTTTGGTTTGAAGAGGCTTAATTTTATATTCAGTAGAACTGAAATGAAAGAAAGCACAAGCGCAGAATTGTATTAGCGTCCAATAACGTCATCTAAACGAATCCCAAGAATCTCCTTGTGAATGACTAATGGTTATTGAAGACACACCTAGGGAATCGGTTTCAAAATCTTTTGCCATTTAAAATATGACTTCCACCATTTTCAACGTTTTCCAGGTAAAAATTTCGCAGAATAAGGGGAACAATTAACTCACTGTATTGCCTAGTTGATTTGAAACCTAATAGACTTCGTATTATCCTGTAATCAAATTAAGTTCAGGCAATTTCAATTTCACTCTGACAAATCAGGGTAACGATCAAGAAAAGGCAGGTATAGCGGATAATAGGTCAATATTGGACTACAAATAGGGAAGCGATAAAAGAGTGTACTTCGAAGTGTTCATACTGCGCGGTTTTTACCGAGGATTATTTCATTACTTTAGTGGCTACCAACGAGTGATAGGTCTCTTTATAAAATACGATTACTCATACATTATATTAATTCAGTGGGAGGTAAAGTTATTCTATTGCTGACTTATTTGTTTTAGCGTAATATAATTAATTGGCCTGTTCCAAACACTTTCAATTCCTTAAAAGCAATAAACACTTGACTTATTAACCCGCACACAGTTGTGCATGTTTGTGAGAGTGTAGTTAGTAAACAATATAATTCGCTGGTTTCTTCAATTAAAATCATTGTATAGCTCAGTAGTAACATCTAACATCGGACGATTTAAATTGGACTTAAGAGAAGAAAGCCGTTTAAAATTCGAGTGTGGGTATTATTATAAATTACGTGTAATCTTTCGATGGACTCTTTAAATTAAATGTGAAACATGTTTAATTTACGTGAATACTGTTTTTCCTTGTATCTAGGTAAGTTTATGAAACATGTTGCTTTATTACAAGGTTCAAAAGGATACTCACATATTTTTGCACTTTTGCACATTGGAATATTATATTATTATCTGCAAAAAAATTAATACTTCCAAATAACTACATATATATAAAACGATACAAATTCAACTAGCAATCTTTAGTTTTTAAGGATACCTTTATGAATTGTAGAATTTTCAATCACAAGCTTCCTGAATTAACATTTCTTGATATACTGAAACTTAATTTTTTCCATCAGATTTTCAATGAAAATGGAATTATTATTTCCAATAGCATCTGATATATTTTCACATGAAATTAGCTGTAGAATTTAATTATTTCTGGGAGTATATTATAACTATAATAGACTGCCTACAAGTTATTGCTATTTAAAACGAATAGGTAGAGGTAATTATTACTCATTATAAATAAATGATTTTAGTGCCATCGTATTCCTTCATCTATTTAATTACAAAAATAAATAATAACTACCCCAAATTCGGTATATTTGCATGTGAAAAACCTGACATGCGTGTTGTTTTTGGTGAATGCTTGATAATATTTATCCTTTTTGTCACTCTTTCATCCTTTAACTTTCAACCGCCCTTACTAAATACTGCTTTCGATTACAAATATGTTAATATTTTAACTAAGGAAACCAATCATTATAAAAGATCTATTCTGGAGATGATTCACATAAAACGTGACTCCAAGTCTGTAAATCATAGAACAGCCAATAATTTTGTCAGATTTATACTAATTTAATTAATTAAAACCCTTGCAAATTCCTACATGCGTCTTTATAATGTTGAAAGTATATTTTAGGTAGAATGCTCAAATATCAATATTTCTAATAAGGTCTGACAACCTTTTTCTATTACCTCATAAATCTTTAACATCTGGTTCGAAAGTAGATACTTGAGCGTTATATTTTTTGGTTTCAATCGTATACAGACTTTGTTTGACATGAGTTTGTATATTATAAGAAAATTGCTAAGCAGTGGATTCTTGATACATTTTCATATACTTAAAATATTAATGTGTTATACAGTTTTGATTATACGTATTTCTGTTCCTTTCGGCGAAGTGGGCATTTTTAATTGAAATTGGTGCGATACGGACGCTTTGTGCTATTACAATTAGTTTTAAGAAATCCTGTTTTAGACATAATACGTCTTCTGAAGACGGTCGTGAGACCGAAACGTATGTAAAATCGAAAATAATAAGCATATGTGTTAGTGTGACCTATTTATATATAATTTAACTCAACTAATTAATAATAAATTAAAATAATAAAGGAAACCAATTATTATAAAAGATCTATTCTGGAGATGATTCACATAAAACGTGACTTCAAATCTGTAAATGATAGGACAGATATTCAGACATTAAGTCGGATTTATACTAAACCTAATTAATTAAAACTATTGCAAATTCCTACATGCGTCTTTATAATGTTAAAAGTATATTTCCAATAAGGTTTGACAACCTTTTTCTATTACCTCATAATAAATCTGGTTCGATTAGTAGATAACGTAATGTTGTTTTTAGTCGTTCATAGATTTCGTTGATATGAGTTCGTATATTATAAGAATACTACTAAACAGTGGATTCTTGATATATTATACTTATAACATTGATGTGTTACAATTTCGATTATTCGTGTTTCTGTTCGTCTCGGCAACGTGGGCATTTTTAATTGAAATTGGTGCGATAAGGACGCTTTGTGCTAATACAATTAGTTTTAAGAAATCCCATTTTAGGTATAATAAGTCTTCTGATGATGATCGTGAGACCGAAATGTGCGTAAAGACGAAAATAATAAACATATGTGTTAGTGATGTGACCTATTTCCCGAGAATTTATATAAAATACTTTCAAATAATGAATAGACTAAAGAAAGAATATTTATTTTTGGAAAGGAAAAGGTAATTATATTGTGCAAATGTAGAAAGTATTAAGTATAGCCTGGGCTCATAAAAATGTGTAACATTTTCATATTCGAAAGATAAATATCCGATAATATCAACCGTACTCCAATCTACAATCCTCTTAAAATTTTCAATAATCATAATAGCAAAAAACGAACCATCATTCAAAAAATTTTCAAGTGCTAAGGTTATTTTGGGGAATCTTAATTTCGTGAAATAAACCATACATCTCATTATTCAACTAGTCATGGCTATATGCAATTTACTGTGAAACAGTCCCAAAACGATTAATTATTCGGAAAGAATTCCAAAAATTTATATATGAAGGTAATTTGTGATTACAGTTTCGTTTCCCATGTCCTTTCCTCAAAAAAATTGAAGATGATATTGAAATCAGCATATTTGGTATTCAATATTCATATTCGAGAGATGAACACTGCTATTCTTATAAACAAGAAACAATCACCCTTATCCACTAAAAATACTGTTAAAGTACTGAGGGCCTTTCAGCTACCAAGTAGCCATCATCAGAGTGAACTGAGTTGAGTATACTCATAATGTGAACAAGTTGAGTTGACTTTGAAGATGGCTACTTGGTAGCTGAACAGTCTTCAGTACTTTAACGGTATTTTTAGCGGATATAAGGGTGATTGTTTCTTATTTATATTGTTATAATGTATCCACAGTATGAACTCTTTTATAGTTTATTACTGCTTTTCTCATAGCTGCCTTCACCTTTTTGTAATTGTAAATAATCAAAGACTATCTATACCAAAATTAATGATAATCATACATATGGGAAATATACAGGATATATTGTGACATTTTAACATGCTAACATTTTATTTTTCCATGTTTTTCTTATTCACATTATCAACTCCCAATGAAAGTATTAGATATACACTCAAGCTGTATATACATAATCTTACCAATACGAAGATGTATAGGAAATGATTTCAGTCTAAGACTTCTGATAGAACAACATCGTGTATCAAAGAGACAACGTTTGCTCGTGCTAAAGGTTTATAACTTTTCATATTTTTATATATCAACACTGCTTCCTAATAAAGTGTGTTACTGTTGTAGCTGCTCTAGTTGGACTCATTCATTCAAATTATCGTAGTGATGTAACAGCTATACAATGCAGTAAATAGTATGAATTTATATCAAGGACTACAATGTAAAGCTCAATGTCTGCCTATCATATACTATTGTCTAGGATATAAATTATAAATTCATGGTTGGTATAGGTTTTTTGCATGGTAAATGCTGTTCCAATTTCTACCGGAACTGGCTTCACGCCGTCTGATTTATGAAGATAAATCTGATAACTATATGATCGTCCTGACAAATTAACTACACCGTAATTTCAATTCCGCTACTGGAATGGAGTTCTTCGAAAGAATTTATAGTTCGAAGCAAAATTCATCATAGAACAAACAGCATATAAGAAATACAAGAATTTATTGAACAAGTAGAAATATAAACTATAAGTAGAAACGTATGGTAATTATTAGATCTGTCCTCAAGATTTCTACTAAAGAAGATTTAAATCATAGTTTGTTTTTGTTATTAGGCCCTGTTGCTACTTTCACAGATCAAAGACCAACTTTCTGAAGATTTTAGCAAAACACGAATTTACAACACATCATAATATACATTCTGGCCTTCTGGTCAAGAGCGTAGTTAATACGTTAGAAACAACAAAAGAGTTGTGCATCGGCCGGGAATCGAACCCGGGCCGCCCGCGTGGCAGGCGAGCATTCTACCACTGAACCACCGATGCTATGTATACATTGTAGTAATTATTAGTAGAGTCCCTACATCTTAATCTAATTTAATGGTATTTTGAAAGCGGTGAAAGGATTCTTATAATATGATAACAGTTTCTTGTTGCACTCTGAATTTTGCAGGCGAACGCACTAATAATTTATACAATAAGGGTAGAAAACTACCAGCAGGGTCCTTTTAAATATAACGATAAAAAATGAATTTTTAAGATTTATATTCATCACAGTGAATACCTGTTTCTCAATATGAAGTTGATCTATCGTTAATGTTTTACATTAATAACATTATATGGTCTATTTTATGATTTATAATTATACGGTGCAATAATTATATATTTACTTACGCTACACCCCGCTGCAAATGTAGAAGGAAACCTGTAGTATGATAATATGAAATGTGTTTCGGAAATAGTTCCCGCAAAAAAACTATTAATAATTATCAAGAAGTTTCAACTGAAACCGTAGACCATCATTATTCAAAATTGATATTATTCCTAATTTCTAATATGCGCGTTTATATTGCCATCTATTGGATAATATCAAAACTATATCAGTAGTTTTGGATATAACTGATTATTTTTCCGTCCCAAATATCGACCAATAGAATTGCACCATTCGACGTCACGTGGTACAACCTACATGGAATTATACTGAATATTTTTTGAATATTTTCTCTGGTAGTTGATATATATAAAAAACAAAACATGATCCAGTCAAATTAACCACACTTCAAACTGACAGGTTGAATTCTGTCCACCATCGATAAAAAAGTCAAAGGAAATGTTCATTTGGGACGGAAAAATAATCCTCCGAATACCACACGAGCTTCAAAATTATCTGGCATTTCCCTCAAGGTTCCCTGCAAACAAATAAAGTCGTCAAGTTTTTCAGGAAAAATCACTCGCGCTTCGCGCTCGTGATTTTTTAACCTGAAAAACTTGACTCCTTCATTTATTTGCAACGAACCTATCGAGAAATACCCGATAATTTTGAAGCTCTTGTGGTATTATATATGATTATTTTTCCGACCCAAATATCGACCAATAGAATTGCACCATTCGACGTCACGTGGTACAACCTACATGGAATTATACTGAATATTTTTTGAATATTTTCTCTGGTAGTTGCTATATATAAAACTTCAAACTGACAGGTTGAATTCTGTCCACCATCGATAAAAAAGTCAAAGGAAATGTTCATTTGGGACGGAAAAATAATCCCCCGAATACCACACGAGCTTCAAAATTATCTGGCATTTCCCTCAAGGTTCCCTGCAAACAAATAAAGTCGTCAAGTTTTTCAGGAAAAATCACTCGCGCTTCGCGCTCGTGATTTTTTAACCTGAAAAACTTGACTCCTTCATTTGTTTGCAACGAACCTATCTGGAAATACCCGATAATTTTGAAGCTCTTGTGGTATTATATATGATTATTTTTCCGTCCCAAATATCGACCAATAGAATTGCACCATTCGACGTCACGTGGTACAACCTACATGGAATTATACTGAATATTTTTTGAATATTTTCTCTGGTAGTTGATATATATAAAAAACAAAACATGATCCAGTCAAATTAACCACACTTCAAACTGACAGGTTGAATTCTGTCCACCATCGATAAAAAAGTCAAAGGAAATGTTCATTTGGGACGGCCAGTCAAATTAACCACACTTCAAACTGACAGGTTGAATTCTGTCCACCATCGATAAAAAAGTCAAAGGAAATGTTCATTTGGGACGGAAAAATAATCCTCCGAATACCACACGAGCTTCAAAATTATCTGGCATTTCCCTCAAGGTTCCCTGCAAACAAATAAAGTCGTCAAGTTTTTCAGGAAAAATCACTCGCGCTTCGCGCTCGTGATTTTTTAACCTGAAAAACTTGACTCCTTCATTTATTTGCAACGAACCTATCGGGAAATACCCGATAATTTTGAAGCTCTTGTGGTATTATATATGATAATTTGAAACAGTTCTAGTCTATTTGTAGAACATAATGTATAGTGTAGTGTCATCTATCAGATACTAATTGGGTTTGATAAGAACTAATAATTTGATAATAATCTTCTTTATAACTGTTTTCTATCGCACAATATCAAAACTAAGTCAGAAGGTCTGGTGAAAATTGTTCATTTGGAAACGGTTGAAATAGTTTTCTTTCTGAGGTTTGAGAATAAAACTCAAATTAAACACAACATTTAATTCTCAATTTTTAATGCTGAGAAATTGTTTCACCGTACGGTGGCATTTTTATAGCTTATTTTATTAAACACGTTATTCATATGATTAATTTCGAATGAAACATTATCATCTAATTGCAATGAAAATTGACGCCTTAGGCAACATTTAATTTTAAATAATTATTTCTTATTATCACTATCTGTTCTACTGTTTCCGAATGTGCTCCCTAATTCGTTCAAAACCTTAAATTGTCATTTTGCCCTGTGATTTGCACAATAAATACCACAAACCACACCCCATAAAATTAATCTACTGGACGCGCCATTTCCCATCATTCGTTACAATACCTTTCTTAGAGCAATACATTTTGCCTCACCATCATGAGTTATCTTTAATTTAGCTAATGCATGCCATTAATAATTCGATTTCAGACGGATAAAACTTATATATTATACATTCTAGAGAGTTTGGGGTAATTTAATTTGACTGAGAAATCCATTTAAGAACATTAGTATTTCTCACAATATTTACCTTGATATAATACTCACCAAAAATAATGTTCTTCGTTGGTTTTAATTGAACTATAGTTATATCAAATTAGAACTGCCTTCAGAGAATGAGTTATGTTGGGTTAGACAAGATATTGTATGGTAGATTATTCCTCTTGGTAAAAAATTATAGGATATTTTGTGGTAGAAAATGACTAATTTTCACAACAATAATATTTTTATTGCAGTGTTATGGTGTCAACAATCTATCTCAGCCTTAGAAATAACATATTTACATGTTCCTAGAGGGGCAACTCATGAAGCTTTACTAGACTGCAGATACACTTTAGAAAATAGTGAAACGTTATACGATGTAAAATGGTACAAAGACGGGGAAGAATTTTTTAGGTGAGTATTCTACACTTATTTGAAAATTTGTAAAGCTCGAATTTATACGGGAACTTTTAACATTTCATTTTTAACGATTAATGCTGACAAATGTTTCACAACATTTTTGTATTATTAAAGTGTAGGAGTCATCGACTATTAAGGCAACTCTAACTTCTAACAGTTCAAAATGAAACCGAAATCATAGATATACAGCCAAGTGCTTTAATTACCCATTTGAAAAACTCAAGAATGTATTCATATGTTCATTTATATCTCGATTGTTGGATTGGTTTCGGCAGGGCCGGATTTAGAGTGGTGTGGGCCTGTGGGCACAAGTTTGGTGGGGGGCCCCTATGGTAGAAGGTAATATTAAATGTCACAAAATATTTTTACAATACAAAATTATTATGCAATTGTAATGTCATTTAAATAAAACTTTTCTGGGAGATATTTTATTTATTTTTACTTATATTAATTATCGTTACGAAGGTACTTTTCGCACTTTTCTGGTCGATCAAGTCGTCAAATTTTAATTAATTATGGCTACTCGAAAGCGGGAGATCATTGAGACGTTTTTGGCTCATTATTATCATTTTGCCCACTCCTAAATCCGGCCATTGGTTTCGGTTTGGTGCATTCAAGTAGTAACCTTCCCCTTAAGATCGAGAAATCCACTAGTCAATGTGTTACACTGTTTAATTTCATAATAGGATATCTACTCATAGATGGCGCTTCTTCCCCATTCTATTAGTCGGTAACGTTACAAACTTTCTTGTTATACTGACTCTATGAATATACAAGTACCTTCAATGATAGCCTATTACATGAAGATCGATGATGCAATCATAAAATCATATTATATTTCTTATTTATTTTCAAAACATGGATGGCGTAGTATGCAAAAGTGGTTATTAGAATACATATGAATTTTACAGTTATATAGCTCTCAGCTTAAGAGTTCATAATTGGTTTAATCTTTTTATGTTAGATGGAAAAGATGAAACTTTTCTAGATGCCGTGTTGGCTTAGTTGCGGTTAAAGTCTATACAGAACTATAAATAGAAAGTCTGGAGGCGCCAATAATCAAACGATTAGAAGCGCAGGATACCGCAGTTCATTCAAATAAGTTTTGTATACTGATCTGTATTTATTATTGAATGTAAGCTTATCTTACTAGAAATATTGATACATTCACCTATCGCATGCGTTAAATAAGTGACTGAACTACCTAATTTTTTGTTACGTTGATAAACAGTTAAACAATGACCGATTTGTTTACATACACATATAGCTATAAAAGTGTCTTCTGACGTCACACAACCGCCGTCCGCCATTAATTGGTCCGAGGGGAGACAGAGAGTTCTCGAGTTCTCTCTCTAGAATCTTACTTCAAGCGCTTACTGCTTGGGTCCAGACTTTCTACATAGGGACTTTATTCGCGGTTACAGGAATAATTATTGAATGTGGGAAAGTTTTCAGATGCAGAGCAAATGGTAGTATTTTGCAATTCCCCGTCGAAGGCGTTAAGTTATACGCATCAAATCTGGCACGACAAGGATCCTGTCCACTGACCTTAACAGGATTAACGAATAGGACGTCAGGTGACTATTCATGCGAAGTCAGTCTAGATTATCCAACATTCAAAATTGTGCAGTTACAAGCTAGATTGACCGTATATCCACCACCACCAACGCGCCGATATAAAGTGATGGACAGGTTCGAATCACATGGTAAGGATGAAAAAATTGGTAAATTATTCGGGAAATTGTATTTAAATTACGTTTGCTAAAACTGAAGCATAATTATTTGAACAGATAAGAACTAATTTTTGGAGGTATTTTAAGATATTCGAACTTATATGGGATATTTCTACCCATTATATTAGTACAGAAATAAATTCTTGAGGAATTGATCACATTAACACATGTCAACTAAATTTCATTACTAATATGTTACATTTTCAATTATTCGTGTTTCGTTCGTTGTTGCATCGTAGACATTTCTAATAGAAATGAATGCGATAAAGACACTTAGTGACTAGTCCAATTAGTTTAAGAAATGCCTCGCTTTAGTGACGTAAATTAGTTTCCAAACGTCTTCTGATGATGACCGTGATACCGAAACGTACGTAAAAACGAAAATATAGTTGACATATGTGTTAATTATTGGTGACCTATTTCACAAGGATTTACATATAATTCATACCTGGGTAAATAATCATTATTAGTACAATCGTAGGTAAGAAATTGGGTATAATAACTGACATGACGTAATGACGTTACGATCAGCTGTGTCTAAGGCAATGTGCACATGTTTGTCTGTATTTTTAATAGCAATATTCTTATTCTATTAGAACAATATCCACTTTGAAAGTTGGAGAATGGTCTTGAAAATAATTGTGTAGAGAACCTAATTGTTTCCAATAATAATATCTCTCTAGTCTAAATCGTTCAGTAACACTACACACTAATAGTTCTAGACAGCTGTTTCGCTCTCTCATAGAGCTCATCAACAGAGCTAGAAAGTTTGTGTTTTAACTAAACAATTATAATTCTATCGTCGAAAGTATACATCGTCGACTAACAGAACACTACAGAGAACCAAACATATCCAACGCCATTTGCGAATACAACCCACTAGCAAAACCTACAATGCACAACATTGACTGATAGATTTCTCAAACTTTACAATGTTGGATTAGTCGGTTATTATGTATACCTTCGATAGAATATGATCGTTCAGTAATATTACAAGCTTTCTCGTTCTGTTGATGCGCTATAAGAGAGCGAAACAGCTGCCTAGAACTATTAATTGTTAACTACTAGTGTTTCTGATCGATCCAAGATTGTTAACAAGAAATGAATATTTATTTATTTCTCAATCGTTAAACTAATTATTTTCGTCTGTACTCTATATATCTGTTCCGTCAGTGCTTCGGAAATTATCTTTTTTTTGTGCCTTATTCGTTGCTAAAAATTGTTGTAATGTAGGCTTTCAACGCTGAAGATTTATTTCTCAAAACATTCTTTTTTTTTTTCAGAAAATCAGATTGATGAACCCCAGCCTAGTATTTCTGGATTTGAGCCATCATCAGCCACCTGTGTTATAATTCAATTCAATTTCTTTTGGAAATTTGTTCTACTGAGTTGTTTAGCTACATTTTTATTGTAATAAAATTATGTATGAGAGCATTTTTTTTTCGGGAAATTTTATTGTAGAAAGTGTGCGTGTTGTTTTGTGTGTACGGAAGAAACGTTGAATTTAATGCTACGGAAGTGTATAATAGAAAACAAATAAAACAGTTTTGTAGCGACCCTAAGAATCGAGTTTTTAGAAGAAAAGCTAATGACTTTATTTCATACAATTATTTTCCTAATTCTTAACAATTGACTAAACATTTGATATCAGTATTACCGCAACAATTTACTTTTCATTTGCATTATAGAGAAGTAAACTTAAAGTGTAGTTATGAATTCAGATGAATTAAATATTTCATAATCTACATCGATTCATATTGAAATGTTATAGCTCTCATAAAACAATTTTGGATATTTGTGGGAATAACTATATATCTATAATTTTCCATTGATTGCAATCTTTCAATCGTACTTCTATAGTAATACATTCAAAAAGGGCAGATATTATTATTATAAGACTATGGAATAAATTGCTGAGGTCAATATGGATATTGTTTCACATCGCCAACAAATAAATAAAGAAGAAGAAACTGCTAACTGCAAGAGTGCATGCATAGATAACGAAGGACCTCACTCGAGTTCCACAACTTCGCCGTTCTATGGCATACGCATAACCTATTTTAACATTACAAGTTACGAAAAAAAACAAAAATTGAAATTTTCAAAACAGTGAAATGTTGTCAGGCCATCGGAAACTAGTTTATTGTGGTTGTCGGTCCGTTACTCTGAGGAAATGGGTTAGATGTTATGTATCTTGTTCCAACAATCATTGCTATGAGGAAAGGTCAGATTTAGTTCCCAAAAACAAATTTGAATTGAAAAATGAAACTGAAAATGTTTATAAATGGAGAACCACCTGGCACGAGAAGGAAGGACCTTATTTTAGTGCATTGAGAACATTTTATACTCCAGAATCGAAGTCATATGTACTAAAATTTTTACAGTCGCCCATCAATTTGTCCCCATCATCAATTAAAAAATGGTGGAATAGAAAACAAGTAGAGAAGAGCATTATAATGCAAGGGTACATCCCTGAAAGAAATCAGATTTTGGGAAATGAATTAGCAGCAGCTCATTTTATAATTTTTCGAGGTGGCAGTATTAAATTTCACGGTGATAACGAGTGGTTAAAAGCAAATAAATACAACGAATATGATTTACCTGCCCAATATCAAAGGGATAGAATTTTAGAAGCAATCGACTGTACAGATATGGATTTACATTATGAAGGGTTAGTTAATCT
This sequence comes from Endomychus coccineus, assembly GCA_958510875.1. Taxonomy (NCBI): domain Eukaryota; kingdom Metazoa; phylum Arthropoda; class Insecta; order Coleoptera; family Endomychidae; genus Endomychus; species Endomychus coccineus. The sequence continues at coordinate 295,819,034 of OY294067.1, forward strand.
AAGACATTTACAAGATACAAAATGGTTGAGTTTAAATGGATGTGAAAATATGGATGATTGGTGTATGGACAGAATTACGGCAAACTTTCGTAATACTTTAGTTTATTTGGATTTACGGAATTGTCCTTCAATCACAGAACGTGGTATCGGAGCACTATATAAGATGCAAAATTTAAAAATTTTGTATTTAGATGATACTTTGAGGAGTACATCTTATGAGATGACGTGTTTGATGTTACAAGATGTCAATCCAAGTTTGGATATCAGAACAGGTGAAGATTAAAGTTCATACAATATGAACTAATTAAGGCCACTAGATGAAAATGTTGAAATTTTGGATTATTGTAATCGTGCCCATATAAAGTATTTAATATATTTTAGGTAGCATAATTGCGCTTTATTTTATAACAAATAATTATAGAAAATGACAAAAGCACTTTTACCTGAGACACAGAGTAGGGAACTATACAGAGGCGAAGGCCTGTCAAAAAACGAAGCAGAAATTTATATGCGCATGCGCTAAATAACTTATTTGTCAACCTCACTTTTTGTTTAATCAAAGTTTGCACAAATATCAAAATATTCTTTTTCTATGGCCATGACACAATACTGCTCTTTCCTAACTGTTTTTGATTAAACAATGAGGTACATTGTATGCCTTCAATTTCATTTCCTCACCTGATAACACAATGAAGTCATTGTGTTTCATTGTGTTTTTATTTTACAATTTATCACGTCTCCCATGGAATGTCAAAATTCAAACAACGAATACTGATAGCTCTGTTTAGTTAGATTTTTGAACTTGAATCAAACGATGAGCAGCGAAAGTGACGTAGAACTGACTCCCCCAGAAATTATTGAAGCCGCAAAACAGGCATGTGTCAATTTAATTCCAAAAATATCAAAAGAAAATATGTGAAAGCATACAAATCCTTCACAGACTGGCAAAGAGAAAAGGGTACCGCGTCAAATACAGAAACTGTATTCTGTTGTAAAATCATTTCGCTAATATATTATGTTATAGCCGTAGAAAAAGTATAGTGTATAACTTGCACGGAATGCTCATTTCCCACTCGTATGATTTGCAGCATTCGCCTACGGCTCATGCTGCAAACTTCATACTCGTGGGAAATGACTATCATTCCGTGCTAGTTATACAATATACTATTTCAATATGCAAATATTGAATGAAATAATATTTTGACATTCATTGATTCATTGGATATACCAACCTACTTCAATAAATTACACACCTAGTAAATTAGACTCTCCACATAAATTTATCTCAGTGTAAAAATTATACCAAATGAAGCGCACAATTTCTCAGTGTGAACTTAACTGGTATTTCAAGGTCACGAAAATTACGGAATGAAAGATCAAAGACACCGCCTAGTAGTGTCGTCTCTGTATAGTTCCCTACTCTGTGCCTGAAATAAACTCATTTAGAAGAGTGGCTAAGGGTAACTAGGATGCTAGTTGATAGTTTGTTATGAACTGTGCATTTCAAATTACTATAAAATTAGTTAAGTAGATGTTAGTAAGTAGTGACCATAGACCTATTATCTTAGGTAGTGACCTATAAAAATGAACCAGCATCTACAATAGCAATTATATAAATTGAATTAATTATACTATCCTCCATATTTCAGATCAATCTGAGACTGGAGAGAAATAAAAATAACTATCAATGCGAAACTATTTTCATGCCTTTAGTTCTCTTCACAATCTTCACATACATCAGTTCCGCGCATACGCAATCCAAATTGGGACCTTTGATTATCTTTATTATTAGCATTGCCATTCATAATAAATGAATCGAGTTCCGTGTAATTCATAGAGATCCGCCACGCAAATGAAATAAAAAGAAAAAGGAGGAACACCGTGAGAGGAACCGAGGAGTCCGAGGACCGAGATATAATATCTAATCTATGGACCGAGGAACTAAGCTATGGTTTTCCCTTTCCGCCAAGAGCGAGTAGCACGTGATCCTGTGTTGACTAAAAGCAAAAGCAGGTTTCATTTTCAATCATAGAAAGTGGATCCTTAATCTATAATAAAGCAACTAGGTAGATAATTGTTCCGAGACCGAGAAGTCTATATTTTGACATTGGTGGTTTCTTAGATTGGTTCACAGCACAGATTACCCCAGTCTGTGATTCACAGTCACAGAATGTTTATATTATCAACACACGAATGTTGCGACTCGCGAGTTGAGAGATTTATGTTAATGTTTACGTCTATTTCTGAATGTCAGGTTGAAAATAATTATTCATAATTTTTTCGATTAATAACATAATATCATTACTACTTTTACTAATACGCAATGACTGGATCTAATCAAGATGACGACGATGAGATGTCGGCCGAAAAAGAGGCCCAAGAAAAAGAATTTCTAACCTCTTACATCAAAGAACTTGAAGAAAGGTTCAATTTGAAACACGAAATGCGCACAGCTAATCAAAATGCTCAAAACGTAAGACCAAATGAATCCCATTTCACGAAATTGGATTCCAATTTGAGAAAGAATACAGCGTTTGTAAAGAAAATTAAGAATTTTACAGCTACTCAAGTTGATACATATCTGAAGGATATGGCTGGACTAAACTTATCAAAATATGTGTCGGAAGTTGCAGCTGGCTTAGTCGATGCTAAATTAAAAATGACCGATGTATCAGCAGCCATTCGTTTATGTAGTGTTTTGCATCAAACTTATGTAGAATTTTCACAACACTTATTTGAGAATTGGCAAAAAAATTTGTCATTTAAAGTGGCAGATAAAATTCCAAATCCAAGTAAATTAAGAGTAGATATCAGATTCTATGCAGATCTCGTACAATCTGGTGTATTCAACAACAAACATGCATTCAACTTATTGGGAACAGTTCTAATGACACTAATCAATATGGATAAAGAAGAACATTGCAATATATCTATAATATTAAGTTTTTGCAAACATTGCGGTGAAGACTATGCAGGTAACATTTCAATTTAAGAATTTTTTCATTCTTTTTCACTGAATTCTTTATGATAAATATTGCAATATCTATATAAAAACATTATATGACGTTATATAATTATACTTATGAAGCCCTACATATTGTCAATTATGTTAGACTCTTTTAATGACCAAATATAATCAGATTAATGGATTTCCACAAACTAACAGTAGTACTCAAGTACTTCCAAATTTTTTGCGTTTCCATCCCTGACCTAATTTTTATTTTAATTTCTTATAGGTTTAGTACCCAGGAAAATAAAGCATCTGTCGGAGAAATATGATTTCCCATTGCCTAAGAGTACATTTTTACTCCAAGAAAAGCAACAAAATGTAAAAGGTTTATTACGTGATTATTTCCTAACCATCAGTAAACATTTAGTTAAAGACCATCAAGAAATGCAAAATTTTGAGAAACAGAATATGAGAATACTCCAAACAAAAGGGGAGCTCAGCCAAGAGAGGAAAGAAAAATTAGAAAATTTACAGTCTACTTATGAAAAACTTTACACTTCGGCACAAAGTTTTGCAGAAGTTTTAGATGAAGAGATGCCAGTGTTGAAAACTCAAATATTTTTGAAAAATGATGAGGTAAATTTTGTCTTTGCATTAAATTTTAAATCTTCAATTTCTTCATAATTCTGTTATACTTTTAGAGCATGATTGTAACTGGTTCAGGGCCAGATGTAGATGAGAATTCATTGAATAACATCGAAAACATCTGGTGTGACGTGGAAACTCAAAGATTTTACTGCCATTTGCCTGAATTGCAAGCATTCTTACCCACATCTTTTATACACAAATCGCAGACGCCTCCCGAGGAGTTGGACCAGGTTACCGAAGAGGTTCTAGATTCTGAATTGCCTGTAGACGAATTGGAAGAAGATGGTATATTTTGAGAGGTTTGAATGATGTTGTCGTCTAACGAATTTGCTTTAGGTAAAATTGACGAAGTTCCCGCAGTTGAAGAAGAAATTGAAGATCCCGCCACCACATCGGCTAGCAATAAGATTGTCTTAGAAGCTTTCCTCAATAACTTACCAAATTGCGTCAATAGGGAGATGATTGACAACGCCGCGATAGACTTCCTGGTTACTTTGAATAATAAGCATAATCGTAGGAAACTGGTCAGGTCACTTTTCAGTGTGAACCGAACCCGTTTGGACTTGTTACCGTTTTATGCCAGATTCGTCGCAATTTTACATCCTGCATTACCGGAAGTCGCGAACGATTTGTGCCAAATGTTGCGTTTGGATTTCAAGCATCACGTACGGAAGAAGGATCAGATAAATATCGAATCAAAAATTAAAGTTGTCCGGTTCATCGGAGAATTGGTCAAGTTCGAACTGTATTCGAAAATTGAAGCCTTGTATTGCGTCAAAGTCTTATTGCACGACTTCTCTCATCATCACATAGAAATGGCCTGTAATCTGTTGGAAGTGTGCGGCAGATTCTTGTACTGCAATTCGGATTCTCATCAACGTACCAAAGTTTATCTGGAGCAGATGATGAGGAAGAAATCGGTGATGGTTTTGGATTCTAGGTACGTCACGCAGATAGAGAACGCTTATTATTATGTGAACCCCCCGGAATTGGTCGCCGTAACTGTAAAAGAAAGACCTGTGATGCATCAGTTTATTAGAAAATTGCTCTATCAAGATCTACAGAAGAATAATACTGATAAGATTATGAGGCTTCTCAGGAAATTAGATTGGAATAATGAGGAAATCGCAGCTTATACTATTAAATGTTTGACCAATGCATTTAATGTGAAATATTTCAATATCAGGTGAGTTGGAACTGCAAATTATGTAATAATAATGATAGTCCAGTCAATGAAGTGGAAAAAAAGGTTTTTGATGAAACTAGGTAGGTTAATTTGGTGTCCAGAATACTATGTGGGACATCATATTTCAATGACGCATTTATAATTAGCGACCCTGATTAGATATGGAATTATTTTTTGGGCCAATTCATCCGATGCCGACAGGGTATATGTAATTCAGAAACGCATGTTAAGAAATATTCTACAACTCAAAAATCGTGAGAGTTGCAAACCTCACTTTTCTTCAAATAACATTCTCACTCTATCTAGCTTATACATATTAGAAGCGGTAATATTTATTAAAAATACATCTATATGTAGATTTTAATCGAGATCATATGCACAATACACGTTATAAAGCAAATCTCTTACCGACTAGGTATCAATTTTCATACTTACAAAGAAATGTTCATAGCTCAATAATATCTGTCTATAATAATGTTCCAGCAAGTGTTAGGGCTCTACCTGTTGGACTTTTAAAGAACACATTAAAACAGTTTCTAATCAAGAAATCTTACTATACAGTAGAGGAATTTCTATGTGATAAAATGTGATACTTCTCAACTAGTTATTTTATCTTATCTTTGTTTTTTTTATTTTTATATTAGTTTATTTTATTTTGTATTGGATATGTTCTATGCCTTGTAGCCTTATGGAACTAATAAAAGTATTATTATTATTATAATAAATTTTATTAAAATCGGATTGATGGAACGTGAGTTTTCATAATTTTACAATATTAAAAAGCGCCGGCGCGACCCGATTTCAGATTGTCGGGGAAAAATCGCCCATATCTCCTTTGGAAAAAATTATAATAAATGAAAAAATATTGATTTAGATATCATCTATACGCTCCAAGTTTTCGGATTGTTTACAAACTTGCTTCCTACTTCTTCCCTTCTTCAAACTAAACGTGATTTTTCGTGAAAAACTAGCAAAATATCGATTTTTGGATTTACTTTGGTAAGGACAAACATTTTTCATTTCACTATGACAAAGATCTTCCAAAATTTGCCATTTTTCATTTTTGACATCATTTTTACAAAGGGCATTTTTTCGAAAAAATGACGAGTAAAAAGTTTACTTCGATCACAAAACATAAAAATATCATTTGATTTTAATTTTGGTAAGTTTTTACGGTTTTCTGACCTCAAGGTTTTGGTCAATAACTCGTCAAACAAAAAGTGTAGCCTACGTGATGGAAGGACGTTGGCTTGTAGATTTCTAAAACACATGATCATTTCGAGCTGCCCGAACCACGATGTCACGTACGAATACTGAGAGCAAACATATTTCAGTCATGAAGAATTCGTTATGTCAGTCAGTCGGTGAATATATTCATGCTAATTGCAGTTTTCAGTTCAAGCCTCAAGCCTGCCCTCAAGATGTCACCTGTAATGGTTGGCGAAACGTCGGCATCAAGTCGTGGCTATTGTGACGCGAAATCCATCCGCAAGCCAACAATTTTCATGAACGAGTTAGCCACTCGGATTCACTTCTGTTCTCTTCTAAAGATATAGGACTTTTTACCGTTAAGCAATCATCAGCTGAGGCTTTAAATATTATGATTTTGAAAATTCTTCACTTAATACATACTTATTATTGTAATTTTAAATGTTATTCAAAGTCCAATAATCTTTGAATACAACGCGCTTCGATTGTTTCAACTTTCACTATCGACTGCAATTAAGAGATTTAATTTTTTTTCAGTAGATAAAATTATCCATTGATGTAAATTTAGTTGGATTTTGTTCACAGTGGTCTCAATTTGATTGCATTATCAGTCATATGTGAATTCATTCAATTCAATAACATGACGCTTAAACTTGTACTAGTAGTTTGGAGATTCAACTTTAACGGATTCTTACGTCTTACGCTAATTGTAAAGTCGCTAATTATTTATAAATTTAATTTTAAACGTTATTCAAAGCCGAATTATGTTATTATACAAGGCGCTTCAAGCTTCAAGTAGTAGAGTCAGCCCAAGTTGGTCACGTCACTAATTCTAGATGACGACCTAACTTTCTAGGTAGGCTATGCAAAGAGTACTGTTTCGTACGTAGCACATAGCATCCTAGATACCATATAACCTACTCACCTAGTTTCATCAAAAGCGGTATCCTTCGCGACGATTTTGAATGATTATGCTTCATTTAACGGAATAGAAGTTTTTGTTCTTTTTTATCAACAGATTTCTCCCATAAATTGAATTAAATTCGATGACATCAAAAATCGTTGCCAACTTTAAAATACTACAAGTGCTGAAACGATTTTAGCTCAAAGGAATGTAGAAAACTCGTGGCATGGTATTAGTCAATTTAAAATGGTTTAATGAGAATAACTAATGGCGGAAAACGATTTTTCAATGAAATCGATCGCGAAAATATTCCATACTTTTGTCTGCGAGAATGTTGTCGTATGTGTAAATATAAATATTCGAAAATGTGTTGTAACTTTCAGATGTCTTGCAAATTTATTAGCGGGTTTGGTAGCGTATCAGGAAGAAGTGGGAACGCGTGTGGTGGATGGCGTTTTGGAAGATATTCGCTTGGGCATGGAAATTAATTTGCCAAAGTACAACCAGAGACGTGTTGCGCAAGTCAAATATCTCGGAGAATTGTACAATTATAGGATGGTAGAAAGTACGGATATATTTAAGGTAAGATACGTTCGAATTTCATTTCTGCTGGTAAAGGAAATGTTGAAATGTGAGTAATGATTAAACGCTTACTGAAACTTTGCGATCTTCTAAATGTTCACAATTTGAGACCTCTCTCGATTTTTCGCGCATTAGTAAAATAATCGATTTTCGCCATTAAAACACAGATGTCAGTCATAGTCTCTTTCCAAGCTTAATTACCTATAATTCCGAGCGGAAACCGTTATTAACATTATTCGATCAATTAGAAACTCTGTAACGTATAACGTTACACTTCCGAGAAGAGAAATGAACTGTTTTAAACAATGTTATTGAAAATTTGCTAAAACTGATTGTAGCTTGACCGCTCCGATTCATAAACGTAGTCAACAATTTTTCCTAATTCCAGGTACTTTATTCACTTATCACATTCGGAGTTTCACTAGATCCCAACGTTACATCACCTCTAGATCCAATATATAATCTGTTCCGGGTCCGGCTCGCTTGTATTCTTCTTGAAACGTGTGGTAAGGATATATTGACATTATTTATTAGGAATATAGTTGGTAACGTCGTTCAATCATCTGTTGTAGGAACTTATTTCAGTAGCGGAAGTAGTAAGAAACGGTTAGATTATTATCTGACATTTTTACAAGACTATTATTGGTACAAACGATCTTTATGGGGAAAAGCGTTTCCGCCAACTCTAGAGCATATATTCAAAGAAACTGTCACTACTTTAAGACCTAAATTGAAAATGTGTCAGAGTTTTGAAGAAGCACAAACCGACGTGGAAAACATACGGACTAGTTTGGGAATAGGTAAATGAAAAAACTTTTTTGATTTGAGCTTGTATTTCGCTGAATATTTACGGTTAAAAATGTGCTATTTGAGGGATTAGAAATTATTTAATTTTGACGAATTAATTGCATTAGAACAAATTTTTGAATTAATTATTTTTTACAAAAGTTTCTTCCAAAAATGTTTCATATATACCAAAAAACTAGAATAATTAACACAAGTTATTCCCAATCAACAAATTTTCTTAAAAATATAAACAATAGTTATATTAACTTACTATAGTTAATAAAAATTGGAAATAAATTTTAATCTCTCTAATAGCACGGAATAAATAATTCAAGAGTTTTAGATTCAAGCATTTGCAGAAATTTTCATAACTTTATTATCATGGACTAAATAGGGGAAACAATGTTTCTTTGGAAACTAATTCTGAAGTCGCAACTTATACAATATGTCTCACTAGGTTGGAACCATATGGAAAACTTTTTTATTATTAATTTTAGGAAAAAGTAATTCTTCATAAAAAGTTCTGTATGCTCTAAAATCTAAAATACAATCATCAGATATGAAATTTTTTCTGTCGTATACGCGGTTTGTCTAAAAATATGAATTTTACTCAGGAGTAAAATACATAAATCATTTATATGCCAGTGCATCCTAGATTACATGTAACTACAGTTAAATTTGCATTGATATTGTAGACAAAAAAGAATAAATAATTTTTTCAATGTAATTGCATATTTGAAAGTAGTTTTAGTTCTGAGCAACTTTTCTTTACAACAATTTTCAATATTGTCGAATATAAAGGTACTTTACTCTTGAGTAAAATTCATATTTTTTGACAAACCGCATATACGACTGAAAAAATTTAATATCTGATGATTGTATTTTAGATTTTAGAACATGCAGAACTTTTTATGAAGAATAACTTTTTTCCTAAACTTTAAAATAAATAGTTACTATGTGATAGTTTATCAATATAATCATTTTTTCTACGTTGAGGTTTCATTTTGTAAAGAAAACATTTCTCACTTATTTCAGCGATATCTCACAAACAGCTGCTAATTTTCTTCCTAAAGATAAATATTCGTGACTTAAAGTAAAACTTTCTTATTTAGTATTTAATGCTAAATATAAAACGGAAAGCTTGGAAAATTAGGAGTTTATAAATTAAATGTCTGTAATGTAATAGATTGTATATAGGCCAATCAAATTGCTCAATAGAAATTAGATTAAAGATTGTATAATGTACCAATTCCACATTTTCAAAGCATTCGATTGATAATAATTATAATTTTCCAACTTTGTCAGAACTTGAATGTTTACATAGTTGTACAAAGGGAGAGAACATTGGAAACAACATTAAACATCCATCTCAGTTGTTTAAAAATGCTATATAACTGTAAAATGACAGGTTTTACTTTTGTAATAATGTGATCAGCATCGAAATTGCAGGCACAATTATTATTCTTCCACCAAAGTGTTTGTAAAAACGATGAAAATTCTTATTTCCATTAAATCATAACATTGAATAAATTACAAAATCACTCAAGTCCCACAATACTGTATCAAAGCTGCCTTATTAATTATAAATTACAATTCATTCGATATCAAACGAGTTGCTAAAATGCAAGCTGGGTTTTGAGAACACCCATTAACGTAAATAGAAATACGATATTCTTTGATGCCTTTTATTACGGACGAGTCAAGTATATGAGTTCTTAAGAATGGTTCTAAAGAAAACAAGTGCTTTACAGTATATTGGTAGTTAAGATATATTTTTATGATCAATTTGAAACGGCAAATCGATCACTTGCTATGGTTTAAAGTAAGGTTTTTTACCCTGTCTTTTCCGTTGAAGCTACAATATATTCACGTAACCACAACATAAGACGTGCGGGACGCAGTCGTTTCTTATTAAATATAAGGAAGTCTAAATAAGGTTATAAAATCAAGGTCCCTGTCAACAAAAATAGAATAGTTCTTTTATATTCAGCTCACTAGACTGGGGGTAAGTCTCTCTCTTATTGGGTAAAAGTTACTACCCCCAAACATATTACTAAATTAGGAGTGGTTATCCAAGATTATAAAAAACCAAACTCACCACACTAAAGTCAGTTATATTTCAACTTTTTGAGTTAAATCTTACTTTGACGATTCACTTAAATTATATTTTTAGAAAACTTTCCAAGTTTTCTAGTTGAGCTTGCGTTGTGGTGTTTATGGTAGAATTTTCGCTGAGTTCATTTATAATCAAGTCATATTGCTTAATACACAAGATATAGAATTCCTTGAATAATTAAATCATAATAGTTTTGTTTCACTCCCTGGTTCATCCGCGCTGAGTTAAATTAGTTTATTTCATATTTAGGTTCTAATAAGTTTGATTTAAAATTGAGGATTGATTGATTATTTTCTAAATTTAACATAATTTCTTGATTAATACTTTAGCTATATTTAATCTTTTAACTTTTAATTCATTTTTATAATTGTTTATTTCCTTTATTATTATTAAATATTTTATATTTGTTTTGACTACCCTCGATCACAAAGTGCTTAATTAAAGTGTTAGTGTCTAAACTAAAGAAGAGTGAGTATGACGTATATCTATTGACTGTTTTATTGCCTGATTTGCCTAGTTAATGAGAAACACGTGATGCGGGTCATTTCCTGGTTATCGGTACACGTACTGCAAGTTATATTGATATTAACTAATCAAGGCAAATGATATATAATGAATTTTAATTGATAATTAATAAGGCAGCTTTGTTACAATACTAATGGAATTTTATATAATTAGAACCGATATTATTGGAATGATCAAAAACTATATTGTTATGGAGAATTCATTTACTTTTTAATGAATAATTCCTTAAACACAGAGAAAATAACTGGAGAATTGGGCGATACAAAATTGGACGAGGATGGATTAGATCCTATAGCGGAAACCGACAACGAAGACCAGGGAGACGACGAGATATCTGAAATGACAGCTCCCGCAACCGACGATACCGCCACTGAAGATGAAACCGGTGATCATATGCAGGGTACAGACGAAGAATGTAAGTAATTTTTATCGAGGTATACACCGTACACATCGATTAATTCGATTCGTTTACAGGTGACATGGAAACAAGTGAAGCGGAACAAGTGTCAGAGTCGCTGGCAATACCCAGTGGTCCGAAGAAAGTGCAATGTCCGGAAGACGACGAATTCTTAAACGCGCTGGATAAAATGGTTTCCGAGAATATTCAAGAAAGAATGCGGGAACCGATAAAAGCCAGTAATGTGGATATCTCGGTGCCCGTAGTGCTGAAATCAAATAAGAAGACTTATGAACAATTACAGGTGAGTAACATTATTAAAAATGTAGGTATATCATGATATACAAGGGCTTCAAGATGATTACGTGAGAAAAGAATATTAACAAAGCTTCGTACTGGAATTAAAGTTGAAACCCCTCATTTGGTGTTTGTTAGTCGTGCTCCTAAAAAAATTGGTATTTGCACAATTTGTTGTGGTAAAAGGGATTCTAAGGTATGTCCCTCGAGTTAAGATGCAATACCAAAGAGCAAAAATAAAAGTTCAACAAAATTTTAGTGCTTGTCCGTAACAAACTAAGAAAAAAAGATAAACAAAATTTTATTTACATGAACTGCAAAGCTTAATTGCAGGAAATTGCTAAACTACAACTTTTTAAAATTATTAGAGCCCTCTTTACTGCTCTCTATCTAACTCCGGATGATATCCTTTTACACTAGACCATTAATATTAGATGACTTTAATTATTACTTTATGACATTTGAAATCACAGGTTATTCTTTTTAAGTAGTTGGAGTTTTCCAAAGTTATTTCAACCTTCAACACACTTTTCTGTCTAACCTTCTCGATGTTTGCGTTCGATTCTACATCTATTTCGAATAATTAAAAGCCACCTTAGAAGTTAAAACGTTTGCTTTTGCGCTCAGGAAGATTTTTTTTTCCAAAAGTAAAACTTCGCTGTGAATATCCTGGAGTAACTTTTTATAAACTTGACTCAGCACCAGTCTATGATATATCAAATTATTTGCAATTGTGTGGAGAAGTGAGATAAACAGTTGAAAGTTGCATATGTAAGACTGTTTGGCTGCTATTTGCAGAAAAGTAAAAAAAAACGCTAAATTTTCATCAAATTTGACGTAAAAATCGCCAAATAAAAAATCATAGAACCAATTTCAGATCCAAATACCGAGGAAATATAGCCGTAAAAAGGCCAAAACCTTCAATTTTTTACTGGCAACCTGTATCGAGATGCGGTTTCCGCCATTTGCTTCAGAAACACAATAGAAAAAAATGTGTCATATTTGTTTTACCAGGAAAAGCTTGGATGCACTTGTGCTTGCAAAAAATGCATCTAAACGCATTTCGCAGTTGCGATTTGCGGAACTGTATTGTTGCTCACCAAATATTAACCAAAATTGGGCAAAATTTGTTAATCAGGGGTTTTTGGGGTCGCCGATTACGAATTTGATGTTTACAAAACGCCACGCTGCATTCTGGGGCAGATTTCAGGGGCTTGGGGGAGATTTGCAGTATAAAGCGGAAATCCTCAAATTTTATCAATTATTCTGTATTATATGGCAATTTTGGTATTTTTAAGCATAGACATGGAATTCTCCATTCAACTAGTTTCAACCAATCGTCGTGACATAAGTCTGAGTTGTTCATGTGGTACGAGCGTAACGTGATCAAGGTGTTGACCTGTTATTAGAGTAGGTTATGACACAAAATACAAACTTAACAAAATTAATGAAAAAAATGAAATCCGACTACCGACAACCGATATATAGAGATGAAGAATAGAGATGGCGATATTTTTTAACCCCATCCAAGTAATCTCAAGAGAGACTATCTCTTTCTAATCGACGGACTTCTCTTTCTACTCGCTCGCAATATGCCCCGCCCACTTATGCTCCTTTTTTGATGACGAACGCATCGTAGAGATGTCTATGGTAAAGCATTCTGTATAAAATTATCCAACATCACGTTTTCTTTCCGCTATTTGTTCATTATTTATATATAAATTCTCGGGAAATAGGTCACAATAACACTTGTGCTTTATATTTCCTTGTCTTCACGTACGTTTCGGTCTCACGATCATCATCAGAAGACTTATTATGTCTAAAACTGGATTATTTAAAACTAATTGTATTACACAAAGCGTCCTTATCGCACCAATGTCAATTAAAATGCCCACGTCGCCGAAACGAACAGAAACACGAATAATCTCGAAATTGTAACACATCAATGTTATAAGTATAATATATCAAGAATCCACTGCTAAGCACTACTCTTAATAAATGCAAGTTCATGTCAACAAAGTCTATGAACGACTAGAAACGAGAACATTAGGTTCAAGCATCCACTTTCAAACCAGATGTTAGATTTACGAGCTAATAGAAAAAGGTTTGTCAGTTATTGGAGATATACTTGAAATTCTACCTAAAAAATAAAGACGCATGTAGGAATTTGCAAGAGTTTTAATTAATTAAGTTAGAATAAATCTGACTTAGTGTCTGAATATCTGTCATTCTTAGATAGGGTCTTTTTGTAAAGCATTGCGTTTATGGACGTCAAGAATTGTATTCTTCATCTCTATGACCGCATAACAGAAGTAATAGGTGCGACATTTGAAATTAATCACAATTTTTTTATGTAAATTTGTCTCAATGACTCAATGTCATCTATGACATACAATCATCTATTTTAATTTGGCATGCTCTATAATAAAATTCTATAATCAGACGATTAACGGTCGAAATTTAGAAAATTATGATTAATTTATTGATTAAAAAGTACGGGCCCTAATACTTTTCTTGAAAAACCCCTAATTCTGTTATTATTATTTCATGACACGTCCATGTGCTCAACTCTTTGAATGTATTCATCACATAATGCCATCTGATATAGGTCATAATTTGTATTCAATTCTCAACACTTCTTTCATCTCATCTGAAACTATTTGTTTTGCTGTCATTCATTATCAATTTTTACAGGAGAATACTGAAAATGAATGTGACAAAATAGGATTTGTATTGATGGTAAGGAAGGGAAACAAACAACAGTACAAAGCTTTTGAAGCAGACGTCGATTCAGAACTAGCTCAGAATTTGAGAGACCAGGAATTAGCTCAAAGAGAAGAGAAAGAACGAGTAAAACGTCTAACTTTGAATATTACCGAACGTTTCGAAGAAGAAGATTATCAGGAGCTAATTCAGCAACAAAACAGGCCAGTTACACAAAATTTGAACAGGGAAAGAAAGAAATATCAACATCCCAAAGGTGCCCCCGATGCAGACGCAATATTTGGTACAAAAAGAGTGAGGTAGTCGATTTGAAGAGGAAGTTTCAATGGATATCGTTTCAGCATTCGAAAGTTTTAGATATTATTTTGAGAGAAGGGATAAGGAAGAGAATAAAATTTGTCTTAAGCATAAAAGAGAAGAGCAAATTTCAGTTAGAAAGTTCCGAGGATAGCAAGTGATTATTAGGTTACTAAAACCTTGATTCAATCTTTTACAGTGGATGCAATAAAAATTATTTAAGTGTTAATGATTATTTTCCATTTGTAACAGTGAATTATTTTACTACATTTCATGTTGAGTTTCAAGGAATGTGGAGGAATAAAGTTTTCAATAAAAAAAATAGTTTCATTTAAGAGAAACTATTTCTCATCAAGTATCTCAAGTGCAAACAATAGTAATTTACGTTATAAGGACGGAAAATGACTTATTAAAGGGGCAATACTAAATTAAAGGAGACGGCAGAGAGGAGCGGAGGTCTGCAGAACTTGCCGGGGTAATTTTTTTCCGTTTCTACATCGTATTTGAACTCGTTTACCGGTATTTAGAGATTAAAATACGTTTTTTATGAATTTTTTCAATTTTGTGGGTTGTTTTCCAACGAAAATAATAATTACATAATGCATCATTTTCTATCCATTGGTTGATTTTCGGCAAAATACCGTTTTTTTTTACGGCGTCATATCGGTGTGAGCAGCCACTTGAAATTTTTTTTTTTTGGCGGAAGCTGCGTTTTTTACCTCAGCTTTGCGATAAAAGGAGAATTCTTTTGACTAAATGGATTTTTTTGGTCGAAAAATTGAAAAAACTAAAAAAAAACGACAAATAACCGATATTACTCTACGAAAATCTGTCGTCAGGTCGCTGATAAGTCTTTTCTTTGGACATATGACTTCGGAATCGGATTCAGCGGGAAATTTTACGATAAGAAAACAGTTCCCGAAGGTCATCCAACAGTTTTTAACACATCAGTATACCATTAATGTTCCGCCAAAAACCAAGTAAACGTGATTCTTCTTCCAGTTTTTGACCTTTTTCGACCTCAAAGTTACAGAATTTAGAATGGTAAGTAGGATATTTGGATTACCTGGGCAATTTTCGATCGAAAACATGCTATAACATTATTTTTTTAAATATTTTGGTGCTTTGGAAAAGCAGTTTGACCAAAAAGGTAGCTGCAAATCTAGAGACTTCGTTTTTTTGTAATGTTTGAAGTTTGTTTCTTAAAACTTTAAATCGACTAAAATCGTGATCAAAATGACTGATTTTGGTGTAGAATTTCCCAAGAATTCTGATTCTGACAATTTTTCAATCCCACATGATGACCCAGAGCCACAAGATTACTAAATTACACTAATTTACATTCAGTTTCGTTGTTTTGCCTCCTATTTTTTGCTCTTTGTTGAATTTTGTGGCTGTGGGTCATCATATGGATTGAACAATTGTCAGAATCAGAATGCTTGGGAAATTTTACACCAAAATCAGTAATTTGATCACAATTTTAGTCGATTTAATATTTTAAGAAACAAACTTCAAAAATTACAAAAAAACGAAGTCTCTAGATTTGCAGCTACGAAAAAGCTTTTTTTTCAAACTGCTTTTCGAAAGTACCAAAATATTTAAAAAAATAATGTAATAGCATGTTCTCCATCGAAAATTGTCCAAGGAATCCAAATATCCTACTTACGATTCTAAATTCTGCAACTTTGAGGTCGAAAAAGGTCAAAAACTGAAAGAAAATTACGTTTACTTGGTTTTTGACGGAAAATTAATGGTATACTGGAGTATAAAAACTGTTGAATGACGTTCGGGAACTGTTTCCTTATCGTAAAATTTCCCGCTGAATCCGATTCCGAGGTCATATGTCCCAAAAAAAGACTTGTCAGCGGTCTGACGACAGATTTTTGTACAGTAATATCGGATTTTTGTCGTTTTTAAAGTTTTTTCAATTTTTCGACCTCTAAAACCCATTTAGTCAGAAGAATTCTTATTTGATCGTAAAGCTGAAGTAAAAACACGCAGATTTCGCTGAAAATTTTTTTTTTCAAATGGCTGCTCACACCGATATGACGCCGTAAAAAAAAGGAATTTTGCCGAAAATCAGCCAATGGATAGAAAATGATGGATTATGGAAGGAAACTGACACCATTTTTGGATTCAGCGGCCAATTTTCGATCGGAAATGACTTCTTGGACGTTTATTTAATATAAAATGTCGGTTTCTGGGGTCAAAAACAGTTTTTTGGCTCGTTGAAAAAAAAAACAAAAAATTTAAATAATTCATAAAAAACTTTTTTAAAGGTATTTTAATCTCTAAATGCCGGTAAACGAGTTCAAATACGATGTAGAAGCGGGAAAAAAATTGCCCTGCCAAGATTGGCATTATTTACTTGGGTTTTCAATATACCCTTCAGGAACACTATTACTTTTCCAGCCACCATAGCATTCGACACTCAAGATCTACACCAGAATCGGCTAGTAAAGGACCTGAAGACCTTTTAAAACAGTGGCCTGTTTATTCTTCAGAGTGATGCAGCTTTATAGTTCAGGCAAGAAGCTCGGAAAAAGACCATAATAAAAAAAATATATAGTAAGCTAGAATTTCAAATTTTTTTTTGCATTTTGTTCCTAATATCCCATAGATCATTCATGACTATCAAGACCGCGGGGGTCGACCTTTCTATCCCACCAAAACAGGGTTTCAACCCCTCGGAGGAGCATTCTTATAAAAGTAATCCAAAATTAATGAATCAAGAGCCGAAAAAGACCCCTAGTATGTTTTTTGGGTCGCTGATCATGATTCCGCAGTTAGTTTTCTCGGGAAACTCCCTCCTGATGGGAAATTTGGAAAATTTATATATAATATATAATTTTGTTGCAAAAAATGACCTCCAGTAGGTTTTTTGGGTCGCTGATCACGATTCCGCTGTAATTTTTCCCAAAAAAGTCTCCAGATGGAAAATTCGGGAAATTTGATTTTCCTGAGACGGTTATGAACAATAAATTATTATTTTGTTGCAAAAATGACCTCTAGTCACGACTTGCAGTCATTTTTGCAACAAAATTATACTTTATTATTCACAAACGTCTCAGGAAAATCTCAAATTTCCCCAATTTTCCATCTGAAGAGTTTTTTGGGAAAAATAACAGCGGAATCATGATCAGCGACCCAAAAAACCTACTAGACGTCATTTTTGCTACAAAATTATAAATCATATATTATGTATAAATTTTCCAAATTTCCCATCTTTCCGAGAAAACTAACTGCGGAATATTGGGGGTCATTTTCGGCTCTTAGTTCATTAATTTTGAATTGTTTTTATAAGAATGCTCCTCTGGGGTTTGAAAGCCCGTTTTGGGGGGGTAGAAAGGTCGACCCCCGCGGTCTTGATAGTCATGAATGATCTATGGGGTATTAGGAACAAAATGCAAAAAAAAATTGAAATTCTATCTTACAATATATATATTTTTTTCCGGTTCGTTGCCTGGACTATTAGTCCAGGCTCCAGGCTATGAACCGGAAAAGAAAAAAACATGTAAGTTCGAATCAAATTTTTTTTTTGCATTAGCTTCAGGAGATGCTCAGGATCATTCATACACCTTAAAACCTCGTGGGAACCCCAACCCCAGCCACTGAGGGCGAAAATGGCCCGAAATCTCCAAGTCTTGAATTGCATTTTCTACAAAAAAAGGTATTCTGGCATTTCGAGTGCACCTAGGAGGTTTTTTGGGTCGCTGAACACGACTCCGTAGCCAGATTTACTTGCAATCCATCGTAGGGGTGGTCAAATCGACAAAATTGGCCAATTTCGCACCCCTAATATGTTCTTTTGCAAAATACCTTTTTTTGTAGAAAATACAATTCAAGACTTGGAGATTTCGGGCCATTGTGGGGTTGGGGTTCCCAATGCAAAAATGTTTTTTTTGCAGAACTTCAACAGTCGACAGAAAATTTGATTTTGAGAAAAAAGTTCCTATTGACATATATGCACAGACGCTTAGTTTTTGAGATACACGGTGTTGAAATTGAAAAAAAAATTTCGTTTTTTGCAAATATCTCCGGAACCGTTTATCGTACAGAAAACAGCTTTGGTACTTGGTCATAAGCTCTAAAGTTGACCGTTTTCGAGAAAAATCAACTTTTATGTTGAAAAACATGGTAATTTTTTTGGTTTTGTTACTTGTTTAAAGAAATTTCATTTAATTGGTAAAAAATAGATTTTATTTCAAAGAATTGACAATGTTTTTCAACATAAAGCGTACCTTACACGGTCAATATTATTGAAGCAATATCGATATTGAACAATATATGCAACGTGTAAGGAGTATATTGAAAAAATAATATTGATGGCAATAATATTGAAGAAAATAAAATCAGTTCGATTTTTATTGAAAGCCCGTAAATATATTGAGACGGCCTCAATATTATTGACACATGTGAGGAGTATATTGCCATATTGGGCAATAAAACGTCAGTCATGCTCAAGACGCGGTAGGGGTTGTTTCTATTGCTGGTACTATTAGGAGTGTTTTATTTATTTAAGAGTTGTTTGTGTTTTTTTCCTTTTGAGATGGAAACTGATAAAAAAGGTGGTGAAAAGAGTAATAAGCGAAAGAAGTCGCAAGACAAAGAAGAAGAGAGGAAATTCATTTTAAGATGCATAGAGGTAGGTACTGTATTTACATTGAGTTTGAAAATAAATAATAAAATAACAATAAAAGTGGTTATTTTATCATTTCAAAAGCGGTAATAATGTTTATTAATGCTTGTTTTAGTTATATCAGTTCATGCCGGTTCTATGGAAAATTAAATCGGACGATTACATGGACAGAGAAAAGAAAGCTCAAGCAATGGAACGGTTGCTTCATTTTTATCAAGAGAAATGCCCCAATGCGTCGACAGAGGATGTAATAAAAAAATGCAACTCCCTCCGAACCAACTTTAGGAAGGAATTGAAAAAAATTAAGGATTCAAAAAAATCAGGGGCAGGAGCAGAGGAGATATACGAATCTACGTTGTGGTATTTTGATGCTATGAGCTTCCTCGTCGACCCAGAAACTCCGACTCAATAAACACTTTTGATGATGAACATGAGGTAGATTGCAATTTCATTAAAACATTTATACAGTTGTAAAACTTTTATTATGAACTTTTATTTTCTATTTATAAAATAAATTACTAAAGTTGTATAATTCAAATAAATTTTGTTTCAACGAAAGTTTATTGTTTCCTTACCTTAATATAATCCTTGAGACTCAAACACAGTGCATCACAGGTCTCTTCAACTATTTCACTTATGGTTGTTGCAGCTATGTCGACGAAAATTTCAAATCTTCAAAGCTGTTGCCTGTTGCTAGAAATCTTAATGTGACTGCAAGTCGATCTGCCGGTGAAATGGCCTTTCTCATAATGGTATCCTGCTTTATTATAAATGGCGAAACCAATGCAACTAGGTGTTCAAACAGTTGTTCATCCATTCTTAAAAAATTCTTGTAGTCATCTGACTCACTGTTGAGTCCTCGAAGCAATTCTCCATATCCATGACTCGTACGTCTATTTAACCAGCTTTTTGTCCACACTGTTCTTTGCCTTCTTCTTTTCCTCTTCTTGAGGACCAAAACAAACGCGATTAGAACCGGTAGATCCATCCTCCCTGACTTCACAATTGAAACTGACACTTTATTGATCAATATTATTGAATCGTGTGAGGGCTACCGTTTTTTTACCAATATCGCGTCAATAATATTGACCGTGTAAGGTACGCTTTAAAGTTGATTTTTCTCGAAAACGGTCAAGTTTGGAGCTTATGACCAAGAGTACCTTTTTTGTGTAGAAAACATTGGCGGTTCAAATGGGCATCACAAAACCGTCATTTTTCCAGTGGCGTAGAAGTTGGGGGGAAAACAACCACTACCCCTTCAAACTCTTCAACAATTATGAATAAAAAAATTTTTTATCACACAAAACATAGCTTACTATGAGTAGAGATTGCTTGCAAAAGTTGTTTTCTGTACGATGAACGGTTCAGGAGATATTCGCAAAAAACTAATTTTTTTTTTCAATTTCAACACCACCCTCCTGTATCTCGAAAACGAAGTGATTTAGAGAAAAATTTTATATGAAAGACCCCTATTATTTTAGAAGTGCTATCTTTTGCCGAAGTTATGAATGAAAAAACTGAAACACCCTGTATACTGATAACTATCCTGGCAGTATCAATTGTACAAGTAATCACTTCATTAAGATGAATTACACCAGATTCAATAATGTTCAAAGTCCTCAACTGACAAATCATGTTGCGCACATGCTCATCCAAGCAATGAAATAAGTTTTACATAAAAACAAGTATAGTTCCACCAATTCGATTCAATTCTTGTTTATATTATTACTAATTGAGAGCTGAGAAATGCCAAATCTAGACTTTACCTAACAGGAAAAATATAAAGATGGATATATGAAATATATGAGCCAACTTTTGGATTTTATTGAATAGTAAAATTGGAGCAAACTTTAATTCAATAAAAGATGATTGTACTATAAATTATGTAATGAAAGGTAATAAGTGCTTACAAAAAGATGAATTAAATGAAATAATTAATCTGCATCTTCAAACTCATCTTCCTCTTCCTCATGTGGGCCACCATTATTAAAACCATTTCTGTAATTGTTTTCCATATTTACAAAGTTATCTTCCATTCTTCTAGATAAATCCTGTATAACTAATACATACATAGGTAAGCTTACTATTAGTACAATCAGAGAATTCAAATCTAGTTTAAAACTTGATTCAACTGTGATAATACTTATAACTAACCTGCATCACCACCAGCTCTAGCATCTACATATTCATTCTCCATATTTTCTTCTGCATCTGCATACAAATTATCATCATCATCATCCATATCTTCAGGATCTGGATTTAGCTCCTACAAAATAATGTTTATTCAATTAATGGTATGATAATGTTTCAGAAGCAAGTATTAGATTTTAATATTATATTTCATAATGGTAACAGAAATTGACAACACTGTTTTAACTATGTGGTTTATCACTAATTTAATGTTACAAATCATAACTGCAGTTTCGACAGTTAAACTGTCATTATCGAATGATAACAGTAAGTTAACAGTTTAAATTAGTACTAAAACATTTCATTTATGAATATGATGAAATACCATGAAGTAAGGCTTCATCAATAAACTGTTTCATAAATTAGTGATAACAAATATTGGTAATATTTCTAACTTGATCAATACACATCTAATTTAGAGGCACTTCTTAGAAGTTCTGCAGTAAATTAGTTTATGCTAGTGAGACCATTATAAAATTATTTCTTACTTGGCATAATTTAATATCTTCATAAATTCTGGGTATTAGTATTGGATCTTCAGGAATTAATATCAATTCTGAAACATCTGCTTCTGATTCAGCATCACTATCTTCATTATGTTCCACTTGTTGTGGGCTGCCTCCTGTTAATTATATATTTCATCTTGTAATATACATAAACAACATTAAACACAGGTGTTTATATCTTTGAATGGGCAAGTATTTTAAGCCTAATAAAGACTTACAGAAGTATGATTTCTTACCTGGTAAATTTATGTGACAATCTATCAATATATAAATACACTCTTCTGAATGCACATTAACATCTTTTGAAATAGCATGTAACGAAATACTTTGATAATCTATTGAGAAACCAATTTCATCTCTCTCTTGCCAGCAAAGATTCCTGTAATATTTTATTCATTTTCAAATGAATATAATTCATCAATCACAGTTAATAATCACAAACCTTTCACTGACAAATAATGTGCCTGTGCCTAAATCTCTTTTATCCAAGAAGGCTCGTACATTTCGCTGCGTTAGTTTCACAGACGATTCTGGATGTTGAAAACATGTTACTACAACCATTATCGAATATATTTTCTAAATACTTTCTTTGAGATTTCAATCCTAAAATGTCAAACCGGCTAACAGCACAGCACTAATAAAAAACAAACAAATTTTTGCACTAAGCAAAGCCCTTGAGCAGTTTAACCAACATACGAACCGACCACTAGGATAAATATAAGTATTCGATACTGATACCACAGAATTCTACATAGAATACTGAAACATTGATACTAAAGGCACAGAAGAAATACTGAATTAATACCGTACACGGTCTATACGACCGTGATACCGTACTACGGTTATTACGAGAATTTCTAGGCAACGCTCATATCCCTCCACCTATGTAGAGAACTGACGATATACCGAAATCTATGTTGAATCTGCATCGGTGGTTGTGGCCTAGACGGTTCAGTCGCTGGATTATGTTCCCCGATTTAACTCCAAGCAGCAAAGTTAGCGCAGGTTAGTTTATTACTAGAATTTTGATATTTTTTGGGTTTTTCTTGCCCTTGAATATATGTATTATTAAAGTGCATGTAATTGATTGATGTTCCTTTGTACACACATTTGATTTTCCTTGCCGTTGAAAACATTTATTGAAGTGCATGTACACTCGGATGGGGGAGAGGAGGGTGTCTTAAAGGCTCTTGTTGGCTATTCAATTGGAATTGTACTCTAGCGAGACCGATATTTAACAAGAATCAATTATTTTATTTGTAACAATCATCTTTTCTCTTCCATAACCACTTAGTGGAATGATTTATGCTGCTTGCATCCTATTGGTCAGATCAAAATCGCGAGCGAATTATACTTGAGAATATTCTCGAACATGTCACATAGGAACCCGAGCACTTGATATTTCGTAAAGTCTTACCAGCCGCCTATGCGAGCTGAATTTTTCAAGCATTTTCATACAAATCTGCAGAAGTTTAAGTGTTTAATGTGATTGAGTTGCCTATTTATATATTTCATCTGTTAAATTATCAACAATTGTTTAGTTGTTTTAGTTGATTTCCTGACAATATTGAGAGAAGAGAGATGTTTATTTTTACAATGCAATGTTTCAAGGTATGGTAAGCTAAAGCTAGTGATTTGGCATCTGGTACTAGCCTCAATACTAGAAGTTCAACAACTGAATAACAACTACAGCGGGGACGCTCAAAACGACGAGACAATGGCATGGAGCATATTTGTTGAACAACTGGATAGTGAGAGTAGTTAGGTAAATCTTACTTAATATATTAATTATTAAGCGAAACTTATGTATATTGTTCTGCCTCATGAATGGGCAATGCCATAAAACTTTGGAAAATTGATTAACAATAATTTTTGCATTTTTAGTAGGTACATTACATGTTGTTCTATACATATTAAAGTTTCCATTGATACCTAAATTGAGTTGTTATTTGCACTAATTAGTTGGGTGTAATTAATTTTGAATTTTGTGTCCTGTTCTGCCCAGGTTCCGCTAATTGGCGACGAATTAGAAAATGTCCATGATTCCCTTTCTGAGTTGGTCAAATCGCTGGTGGAATGTTCCGTTGCAGTTACAATGAAAACGTCGCAGATTCCTTGCATCTCATTCTATCGGTTGTGATTCAGCATCGGTAAGTGATTATTTTTTCATTATTTAGGAAGCATTATGGTTGAAATTTGCGCAGCATTTCAAATCGAAAAATTTACACTTGATTCTAAAGAATCAGATACAAAAATACTTCAGTATTTTAAATGGGGCAACCTGTATATTAATAAGTTTTTTGTTAGATCTTTAAAAACAAATTCAACGATATTAAAACTGTCATTGCTGGGTAAATTATGTTGTCATTATCAATAAGAATGTCAAGTATAGTCGAGAACTGTCATTCATCAGTATTGTAAATTTTGTGTCTTCTGTTATTCTAAGCCTTCTAAAATTTAACGATCCCAGATTTTTCCAAAATCGATTCTGAATCGTGTTCAAACTGTTATGTGAGTCAAACTAGAAGGTACATTTAAACTCGTATTTAACTGTAATGATTGGCAAAACATCGGCATCAAGTCATGCTATTGAGACGTGCAATCCTTCTGGAAGCCAAGGATTTTTCATTTTATCTTGGTATAGTATGTTTGATCTCGATATAAAGAATATTTCGCCCATGTAAATAAAAATAATGGTGAAAAATCAGCGTTAGCTGAATATATCTTAAATACAGGTCGCAGAATTTCTTAAGAAAGCTTAGCACTTTTAAAACACAGTAACGACAATTATCTAGATAATTTAGAAGGGATGGAAATGTATAAGCAAAAGAACAATTTATTAAATTCTTCTTTCATGTCGATCTGGGAGTTGGGACTGCAGGAATTTCCACCACTTGAAGCGTCAATTGGAATGTATCATTTTCTAAAATATACGAGTTCTGTGCTTGCAATTTATATTTATTCAAATAAATAATAATAGTAATGATATTTATTTGTACCAAAATAATGATACATTATACAGTAATTAGTTGGAATGTTACAAATAAGGTAAAACCACTCAAGCATTATGGTAAAATGCTTGAATGTGGTATGGTATAAATAAATAATCGTATCTAAATATAGTATATGAGCACAATTATGTCTAAATACACACATACATATATAATCTAATAACAACACAATATAATATTAATATGATAAACAGTGAAACATATGTACTTTTAAGAAAAGGTTATTTTAGCTTATTATTTATTATGAATTATTTGATTAATTTGATTCTTTCAATGTTTTGAATTCTACACGCTAGCTTTTATTTGTATTTTAAATCTTATGTTTGTTTTGATTTGAATAATCTAATGATTTGAATAATGAACTTTTACCTTTTTATTTTTAATTTATTATATATGGAATTAAACACAAGGTTCATTGAATGCTAACTTTTAATATTTAAATTTCTGTGACTCTAATTTATCTAGGGTATTAACTTCTACAATCTCGAGTATTAGTTTTAACAATTTTATGTTCAAATAGATTATGATCTAACCTCAAAATGATTATTTCGATTTATCTTTGTTTACAAAGTTATAATCTACAATCTTTCTTTCAGATTTACAGACAGATAATAATACAATGGAGAAATAACAAATAAACTTACGTTTAGTTTATATCCAAGAATATGCTTTTTTTAAATGTAGACAATGTTCACTTGGCTTGATTTTCTTATTGATTTGGTAATTCACTTTACCCGTAGGTACACAATTTTTATGCTATACACAAATCACAGGTAAACAATGTGGTTACTTCTTTAGAAATCAGGAACTGTTGATAATTGTTAACTTGTCTTATTCTTTTTCAAAAGATACAAAACCTTAAATGATGTCTTGGAACGTTGTCGAAGACTTAACTATTATACGATGCTACTTGTGAATTATGGTTATAATAACTTTTAAAAAACTTTGTTCGAAGACTGGGAACACTACTTGACTTGTATAAATGACTTGTTTGCTTCGGTTACTTTCAACCATACGAAGCTACTGGAGCACTTGGGTTCACCGATGTTTATCCAATAATCTAAGGTTATGGAAATTTTTGAGTAGCTTGAGTATCTTGACTCTTCAGATGTTGATGGCTAACTCACTTGGCTTGATCTTCAGAATCCTTTTATAGGCCTTCAAAAAGGACGCCAAGTATTTTCAAAAATAACCAATGAGGTGCTTAGTTTAACTATCAAGAATGCTTTGCTGATTGTTGCAAACTGACAGAACTTTTACATTGTTACTAATCTGACGTCTATAAAATTGCATCTACCAATCAGAATTTAGTATTCTTTAAATTTTTAATTATTGGAGATTTTCAACTTATTTTAAATGATGATGATTCCTTCCTTTTAAATTCATATTGCCTACATTTTTCCACACACTTTGGTATAAGATAACCTATGATTAGGTTATTATTAATTTGATTATTCCTATAATTATTATAAATTTGACAGTTGTCATTATTAAAAACTAATACATAATATAACATTTCTTTAACATTATATAACTCAAATTTACTAATCCTAACTTATATCTACAACATTTTTCAATAGTTTGTGCTATCTCATGATAGTTTTTGTAATCATTTTAATTATGATTTCTTCCTTCGTAACACTGTACGTTTATTCACTTTCACTGAAGTTCTTGTTTTACACTTTTAGTCTAATTACATTGTTGTTTATTATGTTTTACATTGTTCATTATATTCTACTAACTATTATTCAACTTTTAACATTGTATTTAATTCCATATAATATCTTTTTATTAATTTTTTTCTGATTTTCAATGTTCGGTAAGTTCTAATTTTATCATTTTATTGTTTAGGAAATGAAATCATAACAGTACATAGATATATAATATTCAATAGCAACGCAATATACAATTCAATGAAATATATGATAAATAAACATGTCGGTATAAGAAATTAGAAATAAGCAAAAACATTAAAATTCAGTATTTATCTCTCACACTTATCAAAATTTAACAAACACAATTCTTATTTAATGAATAAAATAAGGTTGTAAAATTTACATAGATGTAAGAAATTGATTTATACTTAACTTATACTGTAACTTATTATACATTATGGTATTGTTCTATTAAAAAAATTGTGTATTTTCGGTCTGTTTTGATGAATATAACTCTTACATTCTCTCTTGTATAAATTATATACAGAAAGTGATTTAATGGCATCGGGAAGAGAATTATATGCTTTCGGCCCTATAAATGAGAGAGTTCGCTGTCCTATGTTTTTCAATGCTTTTGAGGATATTAGTTGTTGTTTCCCTCTTGTTAAATAAGGATGATTTAATGTAGATTTTGGTTCTGAATACTACCTTAAGCATAACAATAAAAGTATAGCTGTTTGATGTCCATTAATCCAGTATCTTTGAAAAGTTGTTGGCTTGGGTAAGTATTATTCAGAATATGTTTGAGATATTTATTGTGTATATCAACTTACGAAGCTTACTGCATAAATTGTCGATTTGGTAATCCCATCCCATATGGTTATCCACTAAAATTCCAAGATATTTGCAACTCTTTGATTTCTTTAGTGTCAAGTCTTTTATATTGAGTTTCTCATAGTTAGGTAAGCCAGTAATATTTTCAGCTAAAGGTAAAAATGTGGTTTTATCTATATTGATTGACAACTTCTGATTGTCAAACCAATCCTTTATAAAAATCATATCTTTTTCTGCAATTTTCAGTAAATATTCCCAATTTTCTTCTTCAAAGAATATGACAGTGTCATCAGCAATATAATAATAAAAGATCGGTGTACTTGCGTCTAAGGCATTTATTTAGATGTTCTTAGTATCATCGTTCCAATTCAACTACTCTTTCCATATATTCATACATTTACCTAATGTTTGATCGGTGCAGCGTCAGCTGGTCAATGTCCGTTGACCATCAGGTCGACGATCGATGCATATGCTTAGTCAATGATAGTTGCTTAATTGTAACCTTTATTTAGTTCATATAGTTCATAGGACCTGTTGGCACAACAAGTGTCTAAATACCATCTATGACTTAAATAAGAGTTCCTAACTAATAACAGCCTCATTACACCTCCGGGGGTGCAAGGAAAAAAAAATATTTTTTTTTTGTACTTCTAAAACTATGGTTAATTGCTTAATTGCTATCACTTCCACTGGTTTTTGTCAGATATTTCTTCACTCTGTTTTTATGCACTATTAATTCTTTATTTTTATTTCTTATAACTAAATTTGGAGATTCATCTCTTAGCACTTGATAAGGTCCTTTAAATATCTCGTCCATTTTATTGGTGCTTTCATTTTTAACTAAAACTAACTCTCCTATTTTAAAACTTACATTTCTATTACAATTTTGTTTCGATTGATCAAACAAGTTTTTCCTTTTCAATTTTGATTTCAGCAGATTTTGTTCCGCTTCAGCGCTAGCTTGTTGCAACCTAAATTTGAGTTCTTTAGGATAATCATCGAATGAATGCAATGGATCAATTTTTCCCAAATTTGAAGGTAGTGATGCTACTCTACCAAATACTAACTCAAAGGGGGTGTATTTTGTTTCCGTATGCACTCTTGTGTTATAGCTAAAACACCAGAAAAGTACCCAATTACTCCATGCTTCTGTATATTTTGCAGTTTGCATTCTAAGAAAAGCTCCCAGATTCTTGTGTGAATTTTCTATGGCTCCTAATGTTTCATGGTGGTAAGCAGTTGAATGTAATTGCTTGATGCCAAGAATTTTACACGATTCCGTGAAAACTGCTGACATGAATTCTTTACCTTGGTCGTGCAGGACCGTATTGGGAATTCCATATCGCAAGATGAAGTTATTGACCAGCGCTCTGGCTACTGTTTCGGCCTCTTTATTCTCCAGCGAGTAGGCTTCAACGTATTTTGACAGATCGCATTGTATTGTTAAGATGTATTTCTTATTTTCAATATCGGCTGATATCGGACCCATTAAATCTAAACTAATTTTTTCAAATGCTACTGATGCTGTTGTTGTTATGGAAAGGGGTTGAATATTCGGTACAGAATTTTTATAGCGTTGACATTCGTCACATTCACTGACAAACTTTTTTACATCTTTATAAAGACCTTTCCAAAAATAATGTTGCTTGATTGTATTATACATTCTAGATATTCCCGAATGACCGCCTGTTGCCAAAATGTGGTAATCATTTAATAATAATTTTTGTAATTCAGGATTGTATATTGTTCTTCTGCCTCGTAGTATTGTAATATTGATATCGCTTAATATATCGGAATGTTTCTTTATTTCCCTTGCAAGGTTTATAATATTTTCTTCATTTTTTATGAGAACTAATTCATTTATTTTTTCTTTTGTGCACAATTTTTGGAGGGCCTTTAACGATGACCGAAGCTCACACGCTAAAGATGCATCACTCCATCTCATAAATATTTTTTCTACACTAGTGTTTATCAAGATATTCCTCTCTAACATTTTCATTCCTTCTTTATTTTTAAATTCTTCAAATAACTTATTGTTAACAATTTTTAATTCTGTGGCGTTCTTTGGTTTTTTAAGTAATTCAACAATTCCTGGATGGCCAATCCTATCCTTATTGCTTACTATTTTTGATTTTGATTTTTCTTTTTCCTGATCTAATTGTTTTCTACGGGCTCTTGTTATTACATTTAATACTGCGGTTGTATGATTTTGTGCTTTTTTGAGTTCATCAGATGTAATTGTAATTCTTGACAAAGCATCAGCGGTTACATTTGTTTTCCCTTTAATATATTCTATCTTAAAATCATATTCTTCTAATATCAATCTAAATTTTGTTAATCGGCTAGATGGATCAGTCATGTTAAACAAAGATACTAAGGGACGATGATCTGTTTGAATTATAAATTTCTTTCCATACAAATAAGGTCGAAAATGTTTTACTGCCCAAACTATACCCAATAATTCTTTTTCTATTGTACAATACCGTGATTCAGCTGGATTTAATGCTCGACTTGCATACGCTACCGGTTTATCGTTTTTATTAAAAAGGGCCGCCCCTAAAGCTGTACCCGACGCGTCAGTTTTCAAAATGAAAGTGTTTGATTCTGATAAATCTGGATAATCTAAAACTGGGGGGTTAATTAATTTTTGCTTCAATGTCTCAAATGCTTTTTGACATTCTTCTGTCCAGACGAAAGGCGTGTTCTTTCTTGATAATCTATTTAACGGATTTGTGATTTGAGCAAAATTTTGAATAAATGATCTATAATAATTCGCAAAAGCTACAAATCGTTTGGTCGAGTTTGCATCAGATGGAACAGGGTATTGTTTAATTGTTTTGACTTTTTCTGGGTCAGGAGAAATACCTCCCGCTGAAATTAAATGACCTAGACATAGAATTTCTTTTTTCAAAAATTCACATTTTCTTGGGTTTAGTTTGAGATTCACTTTTCTTAGTCTTGACATTACTTTTATCAAATTTATGTTATGTTTTTCAAGACAATTTCCAAAACTATTAAATCGTCTAAATAAATAAAACAACTTTCATAATTGAGACCAGACATTGCAATTGTCATGGCTCTCGAAAAAACACTCGGGGCTATTTTGATTCCCATTGGCAACCTTGTCATTTGATATTGCCCTTTATTAGTTGTAAATGCTGTATATTGACGACTATTTTTGTCTAATTCGATTTGATAATAACCTTGAGAAAGATCTAAATGCGAGAAATACATCGCTCCCGATAAGGAATCTAATATTTCGTTGATATTTGGAAGTGGAAATTTATCATCCTTAATCTTTTTATTTAGTAATCTAAAATAATGACCACACGCCATAGCTTTTCTTCGTTTCCATTAGCTTTTTTCGGTACCATCAATAAAGGTGCTGACCAAGCTGACCTTGTAGGTTCAATTATTCCATCGTCTAGCATCTTATTTATTTCTTTATCTATTTGTGATTTTTGAGCATATGGTAATCTATAGGGTTTACAATAAGTGGGTGTCACTTTATCTTCAAGTTGTAATTTATGTTTATAAATGTTTGTCGTAGTTAAAGGATCATTCTCTAACTGAAAGACATCAGCATATTTTGCACAAATTCGTTGAATAGCATATTTTTCTTCCTTTTTCAAATGAGATAAATCAACTTTACTCAATATGTTGTCTATTCGTTCTACTGTTTTGATATCATTTTTTGAAAACGAAATAATTTCATAATTTTCAGCATCTAATAATTTCGGGACATAGTTTTTTATTTCTATGTCTTTATCAGTTGTATTCAAAAATTGAATGGGGATTTCTCCGTCACTAGATCTGCGCGCGATTGATCCGGCTACGAATATTCCTTCTCCAATTTCTTCATTACAAACTATTGAACTATTGACCTTGTTTGTTTTGAATTGTTTTATAATTTCGCAACGTGCTGGAATTATAATTGAATTTTTATGCTTTGAATGCATTTGCAAATTTATTTTATAATTGTTTTGATTTAAACTGTACAATGATAATTTAGAACTTTCATAATTTATTGATGCTTTATAATGTTGAAAGAAATCTGATCCTAAAATTCCATCAATGTTTTTATCAAATGATTTCATTATTATGAACTTTTGGTTTATTGAACCTTGATTTGAGTGTAACGTGATAAATGCTGATCCCTCAGATTCGACAATTCCTGAAATACCTGAGATTTTAATTTTGTCATTATTATTAATATTTTGTAAGCCTTCAACTAAACTTTCCTTAAAAAATATACTAATGGATGCTCCTGTATCAACTAATAGGTCAACATCTGTATTGCCGTACCTTAACCTAACAAAATTTAGGCCATTAACACTTAAAATAATTTCCCTAATTTCGCTGGTCACGAAAAAATTCGTCATCGTTTTCCGCGTATTGTTGTTCACCCGCAACATACACTCTGCGGCTTCCGTTTCCCGTTCCACGACTGAGTCTGTTTCCCCTGTTATTATTCTGATAAGTATTGTTAGTTATGAAATTTCTATTTCTATTAAAATTTGTTTGAGGTTTTCCCCTATGTATTTTATTTTGGTGACCCCTATTTGAATTAAATCTACCTCTAGAATTATTATTGAAATATCTACTCTTAACATTACTTTGCGCTCTGTCAGCATACATGACTACATGATTCGATCTCTGATTAGACAGAATCAGGGCGTTTTCTTCATTAGCCGAACTAATCGCATCCGTTATCGTTTGTAAATTCTTGCTTTTCATGGTCACCCTCAACTCTGGGTCACGAATTCCGTTTGCAAAAACATTTATTGCTGTCTTTTCGTTTGCTTCCATGAATATTTCCAATTTGGCTGCGTCACCTTCTGCTTGGGCAATTGTTAACTCAGACATTAATGTACAAATTTTTTCGCCAAAGTCGTTCAAAGAGAGATTGCCTTGCTTCATCGCGAAAAGTTTTGTAGAGATAACATTCGCACTTTGTTTTGTTAAAAATTTACTTTCCAAATCACTGATCAGTTCTGCCAATGTGTTATAATTTCTTTTCATTCGGGCGCTGTCCCTGGTTGACAAACAACTGTTCAAAACATAATTAACTATATGTCTCTTACCGGCTTGGTTAAGACTGGGCTCGTATAAATTTATCCCCCTAATTAAACTTTTAACTGATTCCTGATTCGTGGTTTTTGGAAGCACAGTAGCTGCTATTTTGAAGTCAAAATCTGCCATATTATCTAATTTTTGTGATTTATCTATGCTTTCGATACTATTACTTGTTTGATCGCTCTTTACATAAGATATTCCGATAGTTTCTTTCCTAATTCTTAATATTTCTTTACACTCACTTATTATTGAATTTATATCATGAAATATATTGATTATCAACCTTTCTGTATCTTTTTTGATACCATGAACTATTACATCTTTTTCATATTGAGTGTACAACTCGTTACATTTATTTTCAATTGAATTAACATCTATAAACTTACGTTCTACTACTCCAATGTCATTCCTTTTCTCTTGATTGTCTTTTAGTAGGTTTGTTTTTATGTTTTTGATTTTTATGCACGCGACACTTAACTCATCACTCAACTTTTTGAACATCACTTAAATCACTGCATTGTTTTGGTGGTTGTTGAACGCTGCTGTGGCTGACGAGGTAGATCCGTTGCTGATGGGTTTAGGCTATGTCGTCATCTCGTTATTTCATTTTTGATCATTGTCCAGTAACGATCTCGACTTCCGCAACTCCTGCATCTCGATTTCTCGATTAACCGATGCACGCCACTTTTGTTGCCATTTGTTATAGATGTAGAACACGATTACCAACAAAATTATAGCCAAAATTGACACCGTCATCCATTCGTTTCTTGAAAATGAAGATGTGTTTTCCTGATTGGCGTTGTTTGATCCAGTTCCTGCTGCAAGAATCTCGTTGTTCTCTCGATTATTATACCTCGAACCGCACATTATGATTCCAATTTTGGAGTTTCCGATTTTTGACAATTTCACTATTTTCCGTTCGCAGTTAGCATTTTTAAAAGTGCCTCTGGTAGGATCGCCA
The DNA here is from genome assembly GCA_958510875.1 of Endomychus coccineus. Classification (NCBI taxonomy): domain Eukaryota; kingdom Metazoa; phylum Arthropoda; class Insecta; order Coleoptera; family Endomychidae; genus Endomychus; species Endomychus coccineus. The sequence continues at coordinate 295,852,527 of OY294067.1, forward strand.
TATAATAATAAAAGATCGGTGTACTTGGTCTAAGGCATTTATTTAGATGTTCTTAGTATCATCGTTCCAATTCAACTACTCTTTCCATATATTCATACATTTACCTAATGTTTGATCGGTGCAGCGTCAGCTGGTCAATGTCCGTTGACCATCAGGTCGACGATCGATGCATATGCTTAGTCAATGATAGTTGCTTAATTGTAACCTTTATTTAGTTCATATAGTTCATAGGACCTGTTGGCACAACAAGTGTCTAAATACCATCTATGACTTAAATAAGAGTTCCTAACTAATAACAGCCTCATTACAGCAAAACTGATAATAGTAACTTTAGCATTTATTTGGAGTAAGTTATTCATATAACTTCAACAGTCGATAGAAAATTTGATTTTGAGAAAAAAAGGTCCTATTAACATATATGCACAGACGGTTAGTTTTTGAGAAACAGAGGGTGTTGAAATTTAAACAAAAATTTCGTTTTTTGCGAATATCTCCGGAACCGTTTATCGTACAGAAAACAGCTTTTGCAAGCATTTTCTACTCAAAGTAAGCTATGTTCTGTGTGATAAAAAAAATTTTTTTTAGTCATAATTGGTGAAGATTTTGAAGGGGTAGTGGGTGTTTTTCTCCCCAACTTCTACGCCACTGGAAAAATTATGGTTTAGAGACAACCATTTGAACCGCCAATGTTTTCTACATAAAAAAGGTGCACTTGGTTATAAGCTCTTAAGTTGAACGTTTTTGAGAAAAATCAACTTTTATGTTGAAAAACATGGTCAATTTTTTGGTTTTGTTACTTGTTCTAACGTTTGAACGAATGTCGTTTAATTAATAAGAATTGACCATGTTTTTCAACATAAAAGTTGATTTCTCTCGAAAACTGTCAACTTTAGAGCTTATGACCAAGAGTACCTTTTTTGTGTAGAAAATATGGTGGTTCCAAGGGTTGTCTCAAAATCGTACTTTTTCCAGTGGCGTAGAGGTTGGGGAGAAAAACACCCACTACCCCTTCAAAATCTTCACCAATGATGACTAAAAAAAAATTTTCATCACACAGAACATAGCTCACATTGAGTGGAAAATGCTTGCAAAAAGCTGTTTTCTGTACGATAAACGGTTCCGGAGATATTCGCAAAAGATGCATTTTTTTTTTCAATTTCAACACCCCGTGTATCTCAAAAACTAAGCGTCTGTGCATTTATGTTAATAGGAACTTTTTTTCTCAAAATCAAATTTTCTATCGACTGTTTAAGTTCTGCTACTAAAACCTCGGACACCCTGTATATTATTTTTGGATTTAAAAACACCAAGGAGATTTTTTGGGTCGCTGATCACGATTTTGACATCAGATTTACTTTTAATCAATTCTGGGGGTGGAAAATCGGCAAGTTTTGGCCATTTTCGGCCCCGAAGGGTGGGAGAGGGGTGACTGGTGAGGTTTTATGTGTTATGAATGATCCTGATAACCACATGAATCGAATCCCACAAAAAGTTTTCCATTCTGACCTACATGTCTTTTTTTATTTTCCGGTTCGTTGCCTGGACTATGGGTTGCATTCAACCGGGTTTAGTTGAAGCATTATTATCAACGTGTAACAAATACACACGGGACCCTGCACGTTTTATAACTTCGTTCGAGATTTTTATTGAAATCGCTCTAGTGGTGTTGTCCTGGTGCTGGATGCAATTCCGTTATTCTGCCTGCCAACCATCGTAGTGGAGGTAGATTGTCTTCTTTAATTATTATTACCACCTTTCCCACTTGAAGTTGCATGGCATTTCAGGGTTGTGTCTTCATTTGCTTCGTTGCTGCAAGGAGGAAATATATTGGTCATAATTTTAAGATTTCACACATTCAGAATGAAAGTAACAAATTAAATACTCCTAGAAATTAATAAGTATAAGAAGTTAGATATCCTATTGAATGATCTACAAATACTTAATAATTCTCTCTTGTTAAATTTGTACAATTATATTTTCCGCTTGCTACCAGTTTATCGGTTAATCCGCGTCACAATAGCACGACTTGATGCCAACGAAGTTTCGTCAACCAATACAGGTGGCATCTTTAGGCCAGGCTTGATGCTTGAACTGAACAGTTTCAGTTCAAGTCTGCCCAGAAGATGCCACCTGTAATGGTTGGTGAAACGTCGGCATAAAGTCGTGCTATTGTGACTCGGAATCCATCCGGAAGGCAAAACCATTTTTAATAAGATTTACTTATTATTAAACTAGTGAAAATCAAACTTTTATCGTTATTTTATTTGAGTTTAGAATGAATTTTCATCACATAATGGTTGATTTTATTCAATTAATAATATTTTTGATGGACTATCTCAAATTATTGTTATTTAAGTAACAATTCAATGAAGCATGTGTTGATTTAAGACTCCATCCAAAGATACATCTTTGAAAAATTTTCTTTTGTTGCAGGTTTTGAAACTGTCATGGGTTCAACTTTGAGTGGTAATCTTAACTTTCCTTCAACATTTAGTGATTTCATAAGAAAGCAATTGGTCCACTCGATGATATGGATGATGCTTTTACTTTAACATGTTGAGCATAAGATGTAAGTAATTCAATTTTTATCACATTCTAACATGGGCAAATTAAAGGAGACGGCCAGGGGAGGGGGGGGGGTCTGCGGATCTTGGCGGGGCAATTTTTTTCCGTTTCTGCATCGTATTTGAACTCGTTTACCGGCATTTAGAGATTAAAATACCCTTCAATTTTTTGTTTTTTTTTTCAACGGAAATGCCAAAAAACTGTTTTTGAGCCCAGAAATCGACATTTTATAGTAAATAAAAGTCCAAGAAGTCATTTCCGATCGAAAATTGGCCGCTGAATCCAAAAATGGTGTCAGTATCCTTCCATAATCCATCAATTTCTATCCATTGGGTGATTTTCGGCAAAATACCTTTTTTTTTGACGGTGTCATATCGGTGTGAGCAGCCGTTTAAAAAAATTTTTTTTCAGCGGAATCTGCGTGTTTTTACCTCAGCTTTACGATCAAATAAGAATTCTTCTGACTAAATGGGTTTTAGAGGCCGACAAATTGAAAAAACTAAAAAAAACGACAAAAAACCGATATTACTGTACAAAAATCTGTCGTCAGGTCGCTGACAAGTCTTTTTTTGGGACATATTACCTCGGAATCAGATTCAGCGGGAAATTTTACGACAAGAAAACAGTTCACGAACGTCATCCAACAGTTTTTACACTCCAGTATACCATTAATTTTCCGCCAAAAACCAAGTAAACGTAGTTTTCTTCCAGTTTTTGACCTTTTTCGACCTCAAAGTTGCAGAATTTAGAATCGTAAGTAGAATATTTGGATTCCTTGGACAATTTTCGAACGAGAACATGTTATTACATTATTTTTTTAAATATTTTGGTACTTTGGAAAAGCAGTTTGAAAAAAAGCTTTTTCGTAGCTGCAAATCTAGAGACTTTGTTTTTTGTAATTTTTTAAGTTTGCTTCTTAAAACTTTAAATCGACTAAAATCGTGATCAAATGACCGATTTTGATGTAAAATTTCCCAAGCATTCTGATTCTGACAATTTTTCAATCCCACATAATGACCCAGAGCCACAAAATTCAACAAAGCGCCAAAAATAGGAGGCAAAACAACGAAACCGAATGTAAATTAGTATAATTTAGTAATTTTGTGGCTCTGGTTCATCATGTGGGATTGAAAAACTGTCAGAATCAGAATGCTTGGGAAATTTTACATCAAAATCGTTTTAAGAAGCAAACTTAAAAATTACAAAAAACAAAGTCTCTAGATTTGCAGCTACGAAAAAGCTTTTTTTCAAACTGCTTTTCCAAAGTACCAAAATATTTAAAAAAATAATGTAATAACATGTTCTCGATCGAAAATTGTCCAAGGAATCCAAATATTCTACTTACGATTCTAAATTCTGCAACTTTGAGGTCGAAAAAGGTCAAAAACTGGAAGAAAACTACGTTTACTTGGTTTTTGGCGGAAAATTAATGGTATACTGGAGTGTAAAAACTGTTGGATGACGTTCGTGAACTGTTTTCTTGTCGTAAAATTTCTCGCTGAATCTGATTCCGAAGTCATGTGTCCCAAGAAAAGACTTGTCAGCGACCTGACGACAGATTTTTGTACAGTAATATAAGTTTTTTGTCGTTTTTTTTTAGTTTTTTCAATTTTTCGACCTCTAAAACCTATTTAGTCACAAGCATTCTTATTTGATCGTAAAGCTGAGGTAAAAACACGCAGATTTCGCTGAAAAAATTTTTTTTTTAAATAGCTGCTCACATCGATATGACGCCGTAAAAAAAAGGTATTTTGCCGAAAATCAGCCAATGGATAAAAAATGATGCGTTAGTTAAGGAAACTGACACCATTTTCGAACACAGAGGCCAATTTCCGATCGGAAATGACTTCTTGTACGTTTATTTATTATAAAATATCGATTTCTGGGGTTAAAATCAGTTTTTTGACATTTTCGTTGGAAAACAACCCACAAAATTGGAAAAATTCATAAAAAACTTTTTTAAAGGTATTTTAATCTCTAAATGCCGGTAAACGAGTTCTAATACGATGTAGAAACGGAAACAAATTGCCCCGGCAAGTTCTGCAGACCCCCCCTCTGCCGTCTCCTTCTATTTAGAATTGCCCACATAGAACTCATAAACTGTGCCTACACTACAACACTATCAATAAGAAACATTTATCCACTAAAAATACTGTTAAAGTAGGTACTGAGGACATACAATGGGATAGTTGGTTTATTGCAGTAAAATTCAAGGGTATAATATGAACTATACTATACTTGAATATATTCTAGAGTAAATAAACAACGGGGTTGGGCAAAATATGTGTATCGGTTTTGAAAGGATATAAAAAAAAACAGCGTAACCTATAGAAATGAGGTTTATATCAATATAATCTGTAGATAATCCCATTTTTTTACCAAGTTCTGAAGATCACATCAGGAAGATGGTGGGCATCAGCATCAGCGATGCATTGATGAAGGCAATTTCGGAATCCTTCTTTTTCAGTAGCGACGAGGCTCACTTCCACCTCTCTGGAGCCGTGCATAAGCAGAATTTTCGGTCGTGGACTTGACAGTATCCCAAGTCAACTTGACGTGAGAGCACTCCACTCCCTTAAGGTCACTGTGTGATGTGCTGTTTCCCAATTTGGGGTCATTGGGCGTTATTTTTTTAAGGAGAATGGTCGTTCCGTTACCGTCAACACTCAACGTTATGTTTCCATGTTGAAAACATTTTGTGAACCTCAATTAGAAGAATTATGTGAGGAAACAGATCTGGGATATATCTGATTCCAACAGAAAGCCGCTACTACCCACACACATGGCTTGAGTTTCAATGGCGAAACTGAGACAGATGTTCCCTGCCCGCCTCGTCTCTCTGAGGGGTGACGTGGGGTGGCCCGCGCTCTCAACGGATTTGAGCATTCGTGACTCCTTTCTTTGGGGTTATTTCAAGGAAAAGTTCTCAAACATCGTCCTCACACCTGAAGATGCGAATTCAGGAGGAAATCACCGATATACCCCTCGAAATGTGCCGAAAAGCTATCGAAGAATTCCGAAATCTCCTTAACAGTATTATTAATGAATAAGGGATTTCTTATTTATAAACCTCTGTACCTGATAATGTGTACTGCTAAATTCATGTTTTTGTTGTTCTGAGTGATGTTAAGTTAACACAGACCTCTAGATGTATTTACATATTACGATTTAAACATTAACTATCCAGGCCATAATTACGATTTAAACATTAACTATCCAGGCCATATATTTATGTTGAATTTGAGAATTGTAAAAAACATTTTGCTACTCAAAAATGTTCTCCTTTTCTCTTTTTAATTTTGTCTTTGGCGTTTTCTGGGAATTATGATATACTTTCAAACTAGATAAAATGATATTACTTTTAGATTATTTTTATAATGATGATTTATAAGCTTCAGTGGCTCGATGAAACTGATTTTTCAAAATGTAGATTTTTGTTTGGATATTCTACAGTTATCACACCTAGTTCGTATATATTTCCTTTTTTGTTGAAAGGATTCTTGAATTTTTCTTCGATATATATGACTTCTAGTTTTCATTTCTCTGAACACCAGGGAGTACCTTTCTTCATATGAAATTCTTTTTGGTAAACAGAGTTGGAATATTCATGAGACATTGATTGAGATGTTCTTGAATCCAGAATAACATAATATGTGCACTAATCACACCCTTCAATAAGACGGAGTGAGCCTAGCGATTAAAGTTGTTTCTTAATTCAATCGGCTTATGCGGCCAAATGGTAAATGCAATCCACTTGAAGTTTGTTCGAAATTTACAGACATAAAAATTCAATGTCGTACCTTGAGGCGTTTTCGAGTTATAGAGCAGAGCCGTCCGTCGGAATACACGACGCTATTCGCTTTATTTCGCGCACTGTTTGGTGCGCTAACTATCTGACCGATTGTAGACAAATCCGTACCAATGGCAGTGCTGAAAAACAGAGCTCCTGCAACTAGATAGACGGCGGCTCGCGCTGTTGATTGGCTCATGCGCAAAACGGACTGGGCTCGCGCTTTTGATCGAGTTATGCGAAAAACGGACTGCGGCTGGCGCTCTTGATAGGCTTATGCTAAATACGGTATGAGTGTAACTAACGAAGTCTTTCGCTTCCTCCTTTCGACTCGCTCACTCAAGAGTCAATAATTCTTTCAATTGTAAAACCTTTAACTGACTTAATCAGGATAATATTGGTACCAAGTTCTTGAATATATTGACTCGGCATTTTGAAGTAAATTTTTTCACTGTACTATCGCTAATAAGTCAAACATATGTTAAAATATTTCCACAGTGGTTCATACAGATGCTTGATTGAAAGACAACGTAAAGACTTTGGGGGCTGGAAATATTTCCAAAAAATTAACTTTATCCGCTTCATTTTCTGATATGGTTTTCCAATTGAAAAAAATGTATTTGTAATCCTAAATAGGACCAATAAGTTAGATCTAAGAGGAAACACTATCACCAAAAAAGTATCAGGTTATTACAATTGAAGTGTTAAAACATATTTCTTCCTCCCAGATTCGGCAAGTGATTGCGGATATATTTAACAGAACGTCATCAAGAATCTTTAGCATATCACCCCCTCCTCCGCCCGTTATGGTAGAAGAGTGGTCTTTACGGATGTCTAATTGAACGTCAATGTAAAGACTTTGGGGGCTGAATATATTTTCAATAAGAAAAAAATAATTAACGTTATCCGCTTCATTTCCTAATTTGGTTTTGGCAATCAAAAATATTGTATTAGGATAGGAACCTAAATAGGACCAATAAGTTAGATCTAAGAGGAATCACTGTCACCAAAAAAGTATTAGGTTATTACAATTGAAGTGTTAAAACATACTTCTTCCTCCCAGATTCGGCAAGTGATTGCGGATATATTTAACAGAACGTCATCAAGAATCTTTATCATATCACCCCCTCCTCCGCCCTTTATGGTAGAAGAGTGGTCTTTACGGGTGTCTAATTGAACGTCAACGTAAAGACTTTGGGGGCTGAATATATTTTCAATAAGAAAAAAATAATAAACGTTATCCGCTTCATTTCCTAATTTGGTTTTGGCAATCATAAATATTGTATTAGGAACCCTAAATAGGACCAATAAGTTAGATCTAAGAGGAAACACTATCACCAAAAAAGTATCAGGTTATTACAATTGAAGTGTTAAAACATATTTCTTCCTCCCAGATTCGGCAAGTGATTGCGGATATATTTAACAGAACGTCATCAAGAATCTTTAGCATATCACCCCCTCCTCCGCCCTTTATGGTAGAAGAGTGGTCTTTACGGGTGTCTAATTGAACGTCAACGTAAAGACTTTGGGGGCTGAATATATTTTCAATAAGAAAAAAATAATAAACTTTATCCGCTTCATTTCCTAATTTGGTTTTGGCAATCAAAAATATTGTATTAGGAACCCTAAATAGAACCAATAAGTTAGATCTAAAAGGAATCACTGTCACCAAAAAAGTATTAGGTTATAACAATTGAAGTGTTCAAACATATTTCTTCCTCCCAGATTTGGCAAGTGATTGCGGATATATTTAACAGAACGTCATCAAGAATCTTCAGCATATCACCCCCTCCTCCGCCCTTTATGGTAGAAGAGTGGTCTTTACGGGTGTCTAATTGAACGTCAACGTAAAGACTTTGGGGGCTGAATATATTTTCAATAAGAAAAAAATAATAAACTTTATCCGCTTCATTTCCTAATTTGGTTTTGGCAATCAAAAATATTGTATTAGGAACCCTAAATAGAACCAATAAGTTAGATCTAAAAGGAATCACTGTCACCAAAAAAGTATTAGGTTATAACAATTGAAGTGTTCAAACATATTTCTTCCTCCCAGATTTGGCAAGTGATTGCGGATATATTTAACAGAACGTCATCAAGAATCTTCAGCATATCACCCCCTCCTCCGCCCTTTATGGTAGAAGAGTGGTCTTTACGGGTGTCTAATTGAACGTCAACGTAAAGACTTTGGGGGCTGAATATATTTTCAATAAGAAAAAAATAATAAACGTTATCCGCTTCATTTCCTAATTTGGTTTTGGCAATCATAAATATTGTATTAGGAACCCTAAATAGGACCAATAAGTTAGATCTAAGAGGAAACACTATCACCAAAAAAGTATCAGGTTATTACAATTGAAGTGTTAAAACATATTTCTTCCTCCCAGATTCGGCAAGTGATTGCGGATATATTTAACAGAACGTCATCAAGAATCTTTATCATATCACCCCCTCCTCCGCCCTTTATGGTAGAAGAGTGGTCTTTACGGGTGTCTAATTGAACGTCAACGTAAAGACTTTGGGGGCTGAATATATTTTCAATAAGAAAAAAATAATAAACGTTATCCGCTTCATTTCCTAATTTGGTTTTGGCAATCATAAATATTGTATTAGGAACCCTAAATAGGACCAATAAGTTAGATCTAAGAGGAAACACTATCACCAAAAAAGTATCAGGTTATTACAATTGAAGTGTTAAAACATATTTCTTCCTCCCAGATTCGGCAAGTGATTGCGGATATATTTAACAGAACGTCATCAAGAATCTTTAGCATATCACCCCCTCCTCCGCCCTTTATGGTAGAAGAGTGGTCTTTACGGATGTCTAATTGAACGTCAACGTAAAGACTTTGGGGGCTGAATATATTTTCAATAAGAAAAAAATAATAAACTTTATCCGCTTCATTTCCTAATTTGGTTTTGGCAATCAAAAATATTGTATTAGGAACCCTAAATAGAACCAATAAGTTAGATCTAAAAGGAATCACTGTCACCAAAAAAGTATTAGGTTATAACAATTGAAGTGTTCAAACATATTTCTTCCTCCCAGATTTGGCAAGTGATTGCGGATATATTTAACAGAACGTCATCAAGAATCTTCAGCATATCACCCCCTCCTCCGCCCTTTATGGTAGAAGAGTGGTCTTTACGGATGTCTAATTGAACGTCAACGTAAAGACTTTGGGGGCTGAATATAATTTCAATAAGAAAAAAATAATAAACGTTATCCGCTTCATTTCCTAATTTGGTTTTGGCAATCAAAAATTTTGTATTAGGAACCCTAAATAGAACCAATAAGTTAGATCTAAGAGGAATCACTGGCACCAAAAAAGTATTAGGTTATTACAATTGAAGTGTTAAAACATATTTCTTCCTCCCAGATTCGGCAAGTGATTGCGGATATATCTAACAGAACGTCATCGAGAATCTTCAGCATATAACCCCCTCCACCGCCCTTTATGGTAGAAGAGTGGTCTTTACGGATGTCTAATTGAACGTCAACGTAAAGACTTTGGGGGCTGAATATAATTTCAATAAGAAAAAAATAATAAACGTTATCCGCTTCATTTCCTAATTTGGTTTTGGCAATCAAAAATTTTGTATTAGGAACCCTAAATAGAACCAATAAGTTAGATCTAAGAGGAATCACTGGCACCAAAAAAGTATTAGGTTATTACAATTGAAGTGTTAAAACATATTTCTTCCTCCCAGATTCGGCAAGTGATTGCGGATATATTTAACAGAACGTCATCAAGAATCTTCAGCATATCACCCCCTCCTCCGCCCTTTATGGTAGAAGAGTGGTCTTTACGGATGTCTAATTGAACGTCAACGTAAAGACTTTGGGGGCTGAATATATTTTCAATAAGAAAAAAATAATAAACGTTATCCGCTTCATTTCCTAATTTGGTTTTGGCAATCAAAAATTTTGTATTAGGAACCCTAAATAGAACCAATAAGTTAGATCTAAGAGGAATCACGGTCACCAAAAAAATATTAGGTTATAACAATTGAAGTGTTAAAACATATTTCTTCCTCCCAGATTCGGCAAGTGATTGCGGATATATCTAACAGAACGTCATCGAGAATCTTCAGCATATAACCCCCTCCTCCGCCCTTTATGGTAGAAGAGTGGTCTTTACGGATGTCTAATTGAACGTCAACGTAAAGACTTTGGGGGCTGAATATAATTTCAATAAGAAAAAAATAATAAACGTTATCCGCTTCATTTCCTAATTTGGTTTTGGCAATCAAAAATTTTGTATTAGGAACCCTAAATAGAACCAATAAGTTAGATCTAAGAGGAATCACTGGCACCAAAAAAGTATTAGGTTATTACAATTGAAGTGTTAAAACATATTTCTTCCTCCCAGATTCGGCAAGTGATTGCGGATATATTTAACAGAACGTCATCAAGAATCTTCAGCATATCACCCCCTCCTCCGCCCTTTATGGTAGAAGAGTGGTCTTTACGGATGTCTAATTGAACGTCAACGTAAAGACTTTGGGGGCTGAATATATTTTCAATAAGAAAAAAATAATAAACGTTATCCGCTTCATTTCCTAATTTGGTTTTGGCAATCAAAAATTTTGTATTAGGAACCCTAAATAGAACCAATAAGTTAGATCTAAGAGGAATCACTGGCACCAAAAAAGTATTAGGTTATTACAATTGAAGTGTTAAAACATATTTCTTCCTCCCAGATTCGGCAAGTGATTGCGGATATATTTAACAGAACGTCATCAAGAATCTTCAGCATATCACCCCCTCCTCCGCCCTTTATGGTAGAAGAGTGGTCTTTACGGATGTCTAATTGAACGTCAACGTAAAGACTTTGGGGGCTGAATATATTTTCAATAAGAAAAAAATAATAAACGTTATCCGCTTCATTTCCTAATTTGGTTTTGGCAATCAAAAATTTTGTATTAGGAACCCTAAATAGAACCAATAAGTTAGATCTAAGAGGAATCACTGGCACCAAAAAAGTATTAGGTTATTACAATTGAAGTGTTAAAACATATTTCTTCCTCCCAGATTCGGCAAGTGATTGCGGATATATTTAACAGAACGTCATCAAGAATCTTCAGCATATCACCCCCTCCTCCGCCCTTTATGGTAGAAGAGTGGTCTTTACGGATGTCTAATTGAACGTCAACGTAAAGACTTTGGGGGCTGAATATATTTTCAATAAGAAAAAAATAATAAACGTTATCCGCTTCATTTCCTAATTTGGTTTTGGCAATCAAAAATTTTGTATTAGGAACCCTAAATAGAACCAATAAGTTAGATCTAAGAGGAATCACTGGCACCAAAAAAGTATTAGGTTATTACAATTGAAGTGTTAAAACATATTTCTTCCTCCCAGATTCGGCAAGTGATTGCGGATATATTTAACAGAACGTCATCAAGAATCTTCAGCATATAACCCCCTCCTCCGCCCTTTATGGTAGAAGAGTGGTCTTTACGGATGTCTAATTGAACGTCAACGTAAAGACTTTGGGGGCTGAATATATTTTCAATAAGAAAAAAATAATAAACGTTATCCGCTTCATTTCCTAATTTGGTTTTGGCAATCAAAAATTTTGTATTAGGAACCCTAAATAGAACCAATAAGTTAGATCTAAGAGGAATCACTGGCACCAAAAAAGTATTAGGTTATTACAATTGAAGTGTTAAAACATATTTCTTCCTCCCAGATTCGGCAAGTGATTGCGGATATATCTAACAGAACGTCATCGAGAATCTTCAGCATATAACCCCCTCCTCCGCCCTTTATGGTAGAAGAGTGGTCTTTACGGATGTCTAATTGAACGTCAACGTAAAGACTTTGGGGGCTGAATATAATTTCAATAAGAAAAAAATAATAAACGTTATCCGCTTCATTTCCTAATTTGGTTTTGGCAATCAAAAATTTTGTATTAGGAACCCTAAATAGAACCAATAAGTTAGATCTAAGAGGAATCACTGGCACCAAAAAAGTATTAGGTTATTACAATTGAAGTGTTAAAACATATTTCTTCCTCCCAGATTCGGCAAGTGATTGCGGATATATTTAACAGAACGTCATCAAGAATCTTCAGCATATCACCCCCTCCTCCGCCCTTTATGGTAGAAGAGTGGTCTTTACGGATGTCTAATTGAACGTCAACGTAAAGACTTTGGGGGCTGAATATAATTTCAATAAGAAAAAAATAATAAACGTTATCCGCTTCATTTCCTAATTTGGTTTTGGCAATCAAAAATTTTGTATTAGGAACCCTAAATAGAACCAATAAGTTAGATCTAAGAGGAATCACTGGCACCAAAAAAGTATTAGGTTATTACAATTGAAGTGTTAAAACATATTTCTTCCTCCCAGATTCGGCAAGTGATTGCGGATATATTTAACAGAACGTCATCAAGAATCTTCAGCATATCACCCCCTCCTCCGCCCTTTATGGTAGAAGAGTGATCTTTACGGATGTCTAATTGAACGTCAACGTAAAGACTTTGGGGGCTGAATATATTTTCAATAAGAAAAAATGATAAACGTTATCCGCTTCGTTTCCTAATTTGGTTTTGGCAATCATAAATATTGTTGTAGGAACCCTAAATAGGTTCAATAAGTTAGATCTAAGAGGAATCACGGTCACCAAAAAAATATTAGGTTATAACAATTGAAGTGTTAAAACATATTTCTTCCTCCCAGATTCGGCAAGTGATTGCGGATATATTTAACAGAACGTCATCAAGAATCTTCAGCATATCACCCCCTCCTCCGCCCTTTATGGTAGAAGAGTGGTCTTTATGGATGTCTAATTGAGCGTCAACGTAAAGACTTTGGGGGCTGAATATATTTTCAATAAGAAAAAAATGAGAAACGTTATCCGCTTCATTTCCTAATTTGGTTTTGGCAATCAAAAATATTGTATTAGGAACACTAAATAGGACCAATAAGTTAGATCTAAGAGGAATCACTATCACCAAAAAAGTATCAGGTTATTACAATTGAAGTGTTAAAACATATTTCTTCCTCCCAGATTCGGCAAGTGATTGCGGATATATTTAACAGAACGTCATCAAGAATCTTTAGCATATCACCCCCTCCTCCGCCCTTTATGGTAGAAGAGTGGTCTTTACGGATGTCTAATTGAACGTCAACGTAAAGACTTTGGGGGCTGAATATATTTTCAATAAGAAAAAAATAATAAACGTTATCCGCTTCATTTCCTAATTTGGTTTTGGCAATCATAAATATTGTATTAGGAACCCTAAATAGGACCAATAAGTTAGATCTAAGAGGAAACACTATCACCAAAAAAGTATTAGGTTATAACAATTGAAGTGTTAAAACATATTTCTTCCTCCCAGATTCGGCAAGTGATTGCGGATATATTTAACATCAGAACGTCATCAAGAATCTTCAGCATATCACCCCCTCCTCCGCCCTTTATGGTAGAAGAGTGGTCTTTACGGATGTCTAATTGAACGTCAACGTAAAGACTTTGGGGGCTGAATATATTTTCAATAAGAAAAAAATAATAAACGTTATCCGCTTCATTTCCTAATTTGGTTTTGGCAATCAAAAATTTTGTATTAGGAACCCTAAATAGAACCAATAAGTTAGATCTAAGAGGAATCACTGGCACCAAAAAAGTATTAGGTTATTACAATTGAAGTGTTCAAACATATTTCTTCCTCCCAGATTCGGCAAGTGATTGCGGATATATTTAACAGAACGTCATCAAGAATCTTCAGCATATCACCCCCTCCTCCGCCCTTTATGGTAGAAGAGTGGTCTTTACGGATGTCTAATTGAACGTCAACGTAAAGACTTTGGGGGCTGAATATATTTTCAATAAGAAAAAAATAATGAACGTTATCCGCTTCATTTCCTAATTTGGTTTTGGCAATCATAAATATTGTATTAGGAACCCTAAATAGGACCAATAAGTTAGATCTAAAAGGAATCACTGTCACTAAAAAAGTATTAGGTTATAACAATTGAAGTGTTAAAACATATTTCTTCCTCCCAGATTCGGCAAGTGATTGCGGATATATTTAACATCAGAACGTCATCAAGAATCTTCAGCATATCACCCCCTCCTCCGCCCTTTATGGTAGAAGAGTGGTCTTTACGGATGTCTAATTGAACGTCAACGTAAAGACTTTGGGGGCTGAATATATTTTCAATAAGAAAAAAATAATAAACGTTATCCGCTTCATTTCCTAATTTGGTTTTGGCAATCAAAAATTTTGTATTAGGAACCCTAAATAGAACCAATAAGTTAGATCTAAGAGGAATCACTGGCACCAAAAAAGTATTAGGTTATTACAATTGAAGTGTCCAAACATATTTCTTCCTCCCAGATTCGGCAAGTGATTGCGGATATATTTAACAGAACGTCATCAAGAATCTTCAGCATATCACCCCCTCCTCCGCCCTTTATGGTAGAAGAGTGGTCTTTACGGATGTCTAATTGAACGTCAACGTAAAGACTTTGGGGGCTGAATATATTTTCAATAAGAAAAAAATAATGAACGTTATCCGCTTCATTTCCTAATTTGGTTTTGGCAATCATAAATATTGTATTAGGAACCCTAAATAGGACCAATAAGTTAGATCTAAGAGGAATCACTGTCACCAAAAAAGTATTAGGTTATTACAATTGAAGTGTTGAAACATATTTCTTCCTCCCAGATTCGGCAAGTGATTGCGAATATATTTAACAGAACGTCATCAAGAATCTTCAGCATATCACCCCCTCCTCCGCCCTTTATGGTAGAAGAGTGGTCTTTACGGATGTCTAATTGAACGTCAACGTAAAGACTTTGGGGGCTGAATATATTTTCAATAAGAAAAAAATAATAAACGTTATCCGCTTCATTTCCTAATTTGGTTTTGGCAATCATAAATATTGTATTAGGAACCCTAAATAGGTTCAATAAGTTAGATCTAAGAGGAATCACTGTCACCAAAAAAAGTATTAGGTTATAACAATTGAAGTGTTAAAACATATTTCTTCCTCCCAGATTCGGCAAGTGATTGCGGATATATCTAACAGAACGTCATCAAGAATCTTTAGCATATAACTCCCTCCTCCGCCCTTTGTGGTAGAAGAGTGGTCTTTACGGATGTCTAATTGAACGTCAACGTAAAGACTTTGGGGGCTGAATATATTTTCAATAAGAAAAAAATAATAAACGTTATCCGCTTCATTTCCTAATTTGGTTTTGGCAATCAAAAATATTATGTTAGGAACACTAAATAGGACCAATAAGTTAGATCTAAGAGGAATCACTGTCACCAAAAAAGTATTAGGTTATTACAATTGAAGTGTTGAAACATATTTCTTCCTCCCAGATTCGGCAAGTGATTGCGGATATATTTAACAGAACGTCATCAAGAATCTTCAGCATATCACCCCCTCCTCCGCCCTTTATGGTAGAAGAGTGGTCTTTACGGATGTCTAATTGAACGTCAACGTAAAGACTTTGGGGGCTGAATATATTTTCAATAAGAAAAAAATAATAAACGTTATCCGCTTCATTTCCTAATTTGGTTTTGGCAATCATAAATATTGTATTAGGAACCCTAAATAGGTTCAATAAGTTAGATCTAAGAGGAATCACTGTCACCAAAAAAGTATTAGGTTATAACAATTGAAGTGTTAAAACATATTTCTTCCTCCCAGATTCGGCAAGTGATTGCGGATATATCTAACAGAACGTCATCAAGAATCTTTAGCATATAACCCCCTCCTCCGCCCTTTATGGTAGAAGAGTGGTCTTTACGGATGTCTAATTGAACGTCAACGTAAAGACTTTGGGGGCTGAATATATTTTCAATAAGAAAAAAATAATAAACGTTATCCGCTTCATTTCCTAATTTGGTTTTGGCAATCATAAATATTGTATTAGGAACCCTAAATAGGTTCAATAAGTTAGATCTAAGAGGAATCACTGTCACCAAAAAAGTATTAGGTTATTACAATTGAAGTGTTGAAACATATTTCTTCCTCCCAGATTCGGCAAGTGATTGCGGATATATTTAACAGAACGTCATCAAGAATCTTCAGCATATCACCCCCTCCTCCGCCCTTTATGGTAGAAGAGTGGTCTTTACGGATGTCTAATTGAACGTCAACGTAAAGACTTTGGGGGCTGAATATATTTTCAATAAGAAAAAAATAATAAACGTTATCCGCTTCATTTCCTAATTTGGTTTTGGCAATCATAAATATTGTATTAGGAACCCTAAATAGGTTCAATAAGTTAGATCTAAGAGGAATCACTGTCACCAAAAAAGTATTAGGTTATAACAATTGAAGTGTTAGAACATATTTCTTCCTCCCAGATTCGGCAAGTGATTGCGGATATATTTAACAGAACTTCATCAATAATCTTTAGCATATAACCCCCTCCTCCGCCCTTTATGGTAGAAGAGTGGTCTTTACGGATGTCTAATTGAACGTCAACGTAAAGACTTTGGGGGCTGAATATATTTTCAATAAGAAAAAAATAATAAACGTTATCCGCTTCATTTCCTAATTTGGTTTTGGCAATCAAAAATATTATGTTAGGAACACTAAATAGGACCAATAAGTTAGATCTAAGAGGAATCACTGTCACCAAAAAAGTATTAGGTTATTACAATTGAAGTGTTGAAACATATTTCTTCCTCCCAGATTCGGCAAGTGATTGCGGATATATTTAACAGAACGTCATCAAGAATCTTCAGCATATCACCCCCTCCTCCGCCCTTTATGGTAGAAGAGTGGTCTTTACGGATGTCTAATTGAACGTCAACGTAAAGACTTTGGGGGCTGAATATATTTTCAATAAGAAAAAAATAATAAACGTTATCCGCTTCATTTCCTAATTTGGTTTTGGCAATCATAAATATTGTATTAGGAACCCTAAATAGGTTCAATAAGTTAGATCTAAGAGGAATCACTGTCACCAAAAAAGTATTAGGTTATAACAATTGAAGTGTTAAAACATATTTCTTCCTCCCAGATTCGGCAAGTGATTGCGGATATATCTAACAGAACGTCATCAATAATCTTTAGTATATAACCCCCTCCTCCGCCCTTTATGGTAGAAGAGTGGTCTTTACGGATGTCTAATTGAACGTCAACGTAAAGACTTTGGGGGCTGAATATATTTTCAATAAGAAAAAAATAATAAACATCCGCTTCATTTCCTAATTTGGTTTTGGCAATCAAAAATATTATGTTAGGAACACTAAATAGGACCAATAAGTTAGATCTAAGAGGAATCACTGTCACCAAAAAAGTATTAGGTTATTACAATTGAAGTGTTGAAACATATTTCTTCCTCCCAGATTCGGCAAGTGATTGCGGATATATTTAACAGAACGTCATCAAGAATCTTCAGCATATCACCCCCTCCTCCGCCCTTTATGGTAGAAGAGTGGTCTTTACGGATGTCTAATTGAACGTCAACGTAAAGACTTTGGGGGCTGAATATATTTTCAATAAGAAAAAAATAATAAACGTTATCCGCTTCATTTCCTAATTTGGTTTTGGCAATCATAAATATTGTATTAGGAACCCTAAATAGGTTCAATAAGTTAGATCTAAGAGGAATCACTGTCACCAAAAAAGTATTAGGTTATAACAATTGAAGTGTTAAAACATATTTCTTCCTCCCAGATTCGGCAAGTGATTGCGGATATATCTAACAGAACGTCATCAAGAATCTTTAGCATATAACCCCCTCCTCCGCCCTTTATGGTAGAAGAGTGGTCTTTACGGATGTCTAATTGAACGTCAACGTAAAGACTTTGGGGGCTGAATATATTTTCAATAAGAAAAAAATAATAAACATCCGCTTCATTTCCTAATTTGGTTTTGGCAATCAAAAATATTATGTTAGGAACACTAAATAGGACCAATAAGTTAGATCTAAGAGGAATCACTGTCACCAAAAAAGTATTAGGTTATTACAATTGAAGTGTTGAAACATATTTCTTCCTCCCAGATTCGGCAAGTGATTGCGGATATATTTAACAGAACGTCATCAAGAATCTTCAGCATATCACCCCCTCCTCCGCCCTTTATGGTAGAAGAGTGGTCTTTACGGATGTCTAATTGAACGTCAACGTAAAGACTTTGGGGGCTGAATATATTTTCAATAAGAAAAAAATAATAAACGTTATCCGCTTCATTTCCTAATTTGGTTTTGGCAATCATAAATATTGTATTAGGAACCCTAAATAGGTTCAATAAGTTAGATCTAAGAGGAATCACTGTCACCAAAAAAGTATTAGGTTATTACAATTGAAGTGTTAGAACATATTTCTTCCTCCCAGATTCGGCAAGTGATTGCGGATATATTTAACAGAACGTCATCAAGAATCTTCAGCATATCACCCCCTCCTCCGCCCTTTATGGTAGAAGAGTGGTCTTTACGGATGTCTAATTGAACGTCAACGTAAAGACTTTGGGGGCTGAATATATTTTCAATAAGAAAAAAATAATAAACGTTATCCGCTTCATTTCCTAATTTGGTTTTGGCAATCAAAAATTTTGTATTAGGAACCCTAAATAGAACCAATAAGTTAGATCTAAGAGGAATCACTGGCACCAAAAAAGTATTAGGTTATTACAATTGAAGTGTTAAAACATATTTCTTCCTCCCAGATTCGGCAAGTGATTGCGGATATATTTAACAGAACGTCATCAAGAATCTTTAGCATATAACCCCCTCCTCCGCCCTTTATGGTAGAAGAGTGGTCTTTACGGATGTCTAATTGAACGTCAACGTAAAGACTTTGGGGGCTGAATATATTTTCAATAAGAAAAAAATAATAAACATCCGCTTCATTTCCTAATTTGGTTTTGGCAATCAAAAATATTATGTTAGGAACACTAAATAGGACCAATAAGTTAGATCTAAGAGGAATCACTGTCACCAAAAAAGTATTAGGTTATTACAATTGAAGTGTTGAAACATATTTCTTCCTCCCAGATTCGGCAAGTGATTGCGGATATATTTAACAGAACGTCATCAAGAATCTTCAGCATATCACCCCCTCCTCCGCCCTTTATGGTAGAAGAGTGGTCTTTACGGATGTCTAATTGAACGTCAACGTAAAGACTTTGGGGGCTGAATATATTTTCAATAAGAAAAAAATAATAAACGTTATCCGCTTCATTTCCTAATTTGGTTTTGGCAATCATAAATATTGTATTAGGAACCCTAAATAGGTTCAATAAGTTAGATCTAAGAGGAATCACTGTCACCAAAAAAGTATTAGGTTATAACAATTGAAGTGTTAAAACATATTTCTTCCTCCCAGATTCGGCAAGTGATTGCGGATATATCTAACAGAACGTCATCAATAATCTTTAGTATATAACCCCCTCCTCCGCCCTTTATGGTAGAAGAGTGGTCTTTACGGATGTCTAATTGAACGTCAACGTAAAGACTTTGGGGGCTGAATATATTTTCAATAAGAAAAAAATAATAAACATCCGCTTCATTTCCTAATTTGGTTTTGGCAATCAAAAATATTATGTTAGGAACACTAAATAGGACCAATAAGTTAGATCTAAGAGGAATCACTGTCACCAAAAAAGTATTAGGTTATTACAATTGAAGTGTTGAAACATATTTCTTCCTCCCAGATTCGGCAAGTGATTGCGGATATATTTAACAGAACGTCATCAAGAATCTTCAGCATATCACCCCCTCCTCCGCCCTTTATGGTAGAAGAGTGGTCTTTACGGATGTCTAATTGAACGTCAACGTAAAGACTTTGGGGGCTGAATATATTTTCAATAAGAAAAAAATAATAAACGTTATCCGCTTCATTTCCTAATTTGGTTTTGGCAATCATAAATATTGTATTAGGAACCCTAAATAGGTTCAATAAGTTAGATCTAAGAGGAATCACTGTCACCAAAAAAGTATTAGGTTATAACAATTGAAGTGTTAAAACATATTTCTTCCTCCCAGATTCGGCAAGTGATTGCGGATATATCTAACAGAACGTCATCAAGAATCTTTAGCATATAACCCCCTCCTCCGCCCTTTATGGTAGAAGAGTGGTCTTTACGGATGTCTAATTGAACGTCAACGTAAAGACTTTGGGGGCTGAATATATTTTCAATAAGAAAAAAATAATAAACATCCGCTTCATTTCCTAATTTGGTTTTGGCAATCAAAAATATTATGTTAGGAACACTAAATAGGACCAATAAGTTAGATCTAAGAGGAATCACTGTCACCAAAAAAGTATTAGGTTATTACAATTGAAGTGTTGAAACATATTTCTTCCTCCCAGATTCGGCAAGTGATTGCGGATATATTTAACAGAACGTCATCAAGAATCTTCAGCATATCACCCCCTCCTCCGCCCTTTATGGTAGAAGAGTGGTCTTTACGGATGTCTAATTGAACGTCAACGTAAAGACTTTGGGGGCTGAATATATTTTCAATAAGAAAAAAATAATAAACGTTATCCGCTTCATTTCCTAATTTGGTTTTGGCAATCATAAATATTGTATTAGGAACCCTAAATAGGTTCAATAAGTTAGATCTAAGAGGAATCACTGTCACCAAAAAAGTATTAGGTTATTACAATTGAAGTGTTAGAACATATTTCTTCCTCCCAGATTCGGCAAGTGATTGCGGATATATTTAACAGAACGTCATCAAGAATCTTCAGCATATCACCCCCTCCTCCGCCCTTTATGGTAGAAGAGTGGTCTTTACGGATGTCTAATTGAACGTCAACGTAAAGACTTTGGGGGCTGAATATATTTTCAATAAGAAAAAAATAATAAACGTTATCCGCTTCATTTCCTAATTTGGTTTTGGCAATCAAAAATTTTGTATTAGGAACCCTAAATAGAACCAATAAGTTAGATCTAAGAGGAATCACTGGCACCAAAAAAGTATTAGGTTATTACAATTGAAGTGTTAAAACATATTTCTTCCTCCCAGATTCGGCAAGTGATTGCGGATATATTTAACAGAACGTCATCAAGAATCTTTAGCATATAACCCCCTCCTCCGCCCTTTATGGTAGAAGAGTGGTCTTTACGGATGTCTAATTGAACGTCAACGTAAAGACTTTGGGGGCTGAATATATTTTCAATAAGAAAAAAATAATAAACATCCGCTTCATTTCCTAATTTGGTTTTGGCAATCAAAAATATTATGTTAGGAACACTAAATAGGACCAATAAGTTAGATCTAAGAGGAATCACTGTCACCAAAAAAGTATTAGGTTATTACAATTGAAGTGTTGAAACATATTTCTTCCTCCCAGATTCGGCAAGTGATTGCGGATATATTTAACAGAACGTCATCAAGAATCTTCAGCATATCACCCCCTCCTCCGCCCTTTATGGTAGAAGAGTGGTCTTTACGGATGTCTAATTGAACGTCAACGTAAAGACTTTGGGGGCTGAATATATTTTCAATAAGAAAAAAATAATAAACGTTATCCGCTTCATTTCCTAATTTGGTTTTGGCAATCATAAATATTGTATTAGGAACCCTAAATAGGTTCAATAAGTTAGATCTAAGAGGAATCACTGTCACCAAAAAAGTATTAGGTTATTACAATTGAAGTGTTAGAACATATTTCTTCC
Organism: Endomychus coccineus; assembly: GCA_958510875.1. NCBI lineage: Eukaryota > Metazoa > Arthropoda > Insecta > Coleoptera > Endomychidae > Endomychus > Endomychus coccineus. The sequence continues at coordinate 295,874,491 of OY294067.1, forward strand.
TCCCAGATTCGGCAAGTGATTGCGGATATATTTAACAGAACGTCATCAAGAATCTTCACCATATCACCCCCTCCTCCGCCCTTTATGGTAGAAGAGTGGTCTTTACGGATGTCTAATTGAACGTCAACGTAAAGACTTTGGGGGCTGAATATATTTTCAATAAGAAAAAAATAATAAACGTTATCCGCTTCATTTCCTAATTTGGTTTTGGCAATCATAAATATTGTATTAGGAACCCTAAATAGGTTCAATAAGTTAGATCTAAGAGGAATCACTGTCACCAAAAAAGTATTAGGTTATAACAATTGAAGTGTTAAAACATATTTCTTCCTCCCAGATTCGGCAAGTGATTGCGGATATATCTAACAGAACGTCATCAATAATCTTTAGTATATAACCCCCTCCTCCGCCCTTTATGGTAGAAGAGTGGTCTTTACGGATGTCTAATTGAACGTCAACGTAAAGACTTTGGGGGCTGAATATATTTTCAATAAGAAAAAAATAATAAACATCCGCTTCATTTCCTAATTTGGTTTTGGCAATCAAAAATATTATGTTAGGAACACTAAATAGGACCAATAAGTTAGATCTAAGAGGAATCACTGTCACCAAAAAAGTATTAGGTTATTACAATTGAAGTGTTGAAACATATTTCTTCCTCCCAGATTCGGCAAGTGATTGCGGATATATTTAACAGAACGTCATCAAGAATCTTCAGCATATCACCCCCTCCTCCGCCCTTTATGGTAGAAGAGTGGTCTTTACGGATGTCTAATTGAACGTCAACGTAAAGACTTTGGGGGCTGAATATATTTTCAATAAGAAAAAAATAATAAACGTTATCCGCTTCATTTCCTAATTTGGTTTTGGCAATCATAAATATTGTATTAGGAACCCTAAATAGGTTCAATAAGTTAGATCTAAGAGGAATCACTGTCACCAAAAAAGTATTAGGTTATAACAATTGAAGTGTTAAAACATATTTCTTCCTCCCAGATTCGGCAAGTGATTGCGGATATATCTAACAGAACGTCATCAAGAATCTTTAGCATATAACCCCCTCCTCCGCCCTTTATGGTAGAAGAGTGGTCTTTACGGATGTCTAATTGAACGTCAACGTAAAGACTTTGGGGGCTGAATATATTTTCAATAAGAAAAAAATAATAAACATCCGCTTCATTTCCTAATTTGGTTTTGGCAATCAAAAATATTATGTTAGGAACACTAAATAGGACCAATAAGTTAGATCTAAGAGGAATCACTGTCACCAAAAAAGTATTAGGTTATTACAATTGAAGTGTTGAAACATATTTCTTCCTCCCAGATTCGGCAAGTGATTGCGGATATATTTAACAGAACGTCATCAAGAATCTTCAGCATATCACCCCCTCCTCCGCCCTTTATGGTAGAAGAGTGGTCTTTACGGATGTCTAATTGAACGTCAACGTAAAGACTTTGGGGGCTGAATATATTTTCAATAAGAAAAAAATAATAAACGTTATCCGCTTCATTTCCTAATTTGGTTTTGGCAATCATAAATATTGTATTAGGAACCCTAAATAGGTTCAATAAGTTAGATCTAAGAGGAATCACTGTCACCAAAAAAGTATTAGGTTATTACAATTGAAGTGTTAGAACATATTTCTTCCTCCCAGATTCGGCAAGTGATTGCGGATATATTTAACAGAACGTCATCAAGAATCTTCAGCATATCACCCCCTCCTCCGCCCTTTATGGTAGAAGAGTGGTCTTTACGGATGTCTAATTGAACGTCAACGTAAAGACTTTGGGGGCTGAATATATTTTCAATAAGAAAAAAATAATAAACGTTATCCGCTTCATTTCCTAATTTGGTTTTGGCAATCAAAAATTTTGTATTAGGAACCCTAAATAGAACCAATAAGTTAGATCTAAGAGGAATCACTGGCACCAAAAAAGTATTAGGTTATTACAATTGAAGTGTTAGAACATATTTCTTCCTCCCAGATTCGGCAAGTGATTGCGGATATATTTAACAGAACGTCATCAAGAATCTTCAGCATATCACCCCCTCCTCCGCCCTTTATGGTAGAAGAGTGGTCTTTACGGATGTCTAATTGAACGTCAACGTAAAGACTTTGGGGGCTGAATATATTTTCAATAAGAAAAAAATAATAAACGTTATCCGCTTCATTTCCTAATTTGGTTTTGGCAATCAAAAATTTTGTATTAGGAACCCTAAATAGAACCAATAAGTTAGATCTAAGAGGAATCACGGTCACCAAAAAAATATTAGGTTATAACAATTGAAGTGTTAAAACATATTTCTTCCTCCCAGATTCGGCAAGTGATTGCGGATATATCTAACAGAACGTCATCGAGAATCTTCAGCATATAACCCCCTCCTCCGCCCTTTATGGTAGAAGAGTGGTCTTTACGGATGTCTAATTGAACGTCAACGTAAAGACTTTGGGGGCTGAATATAATTTCAATAAGAAAAAAATAATAAACGTTATCCGCTTCATTTCCTAATTTGGTTTTGGCAATCAAAAATTTTGTATTAGGAACCCTAAATAGAACCAATAAGTTAGATCTAAGAGGAATCACTGGCACCAAAAAAGTATTAGGTTATTACAATTGAAGTGTTAAAACATATTTCTTCCTCCCAGATTCGGCAAGTGATTGCGGATATATTTAACAGAACGTCATCAAGAATCTTCAGCATATCACCCCCTCCTCCGCCCTTTATGGTAGAAGAGTGGTCTTTACGGATGTCTAATTGAACGTCAACGTAAAGACTTTGGGGGCTGAATATATTTTCAATAAGAAAAAAATAATAAACGTTATCCGCTTCATTTCCTAATTTGGTTTTGGCAATCAAAAATTTTGTATTAGGAACCCTAAATAGAACCAATAAGTTAGATCTAAGAGGAATCACTGGCACCAAAAAAGTATTAGGTTATTACAATTGAAGTGTTAAAACATATTTCTTCCTCCCAGATTCGGCAAGTGATTGCGGATATATTTAACAGAACGTCATCAAGAATCTTCAGCATATCACCCCCTCCTCCGCCCTTTATGGTAGAAGAGTGGTCTTTACGGATGTCTAATTGAACGTCAACGTAAAGACTTTGGGGGCTGAATATATTTTCAATAAGAAAAAAATAATAAACGTTATCCGCTTCATTTCCTAATTTGGTTTTGGCAATCAAAAATTTTGTATTAGGAACCCTAAATAGAACCAATAAGTTAGATCTAAGAGGAATCACTGGCACCAAAAAAGTATTAGGTTATTACAATTGAAGTGTTAAAACATATTTCTTCCTCCCAGATTCGGCAAGTGATTGCGGATATATTTAACAGAACGTCATCAAGAATCTTCAGCATATCACCCCCTCCTCCGCCCTTTATGGTAGAAGAGTGGTCTTTACGGATGTCTAATTGAACGTCAACGTAAAGACTTTGGGGGCTGAATATATTTTCAATAAGAAAAAAATAATAAACGTTATCCGCTTCATTTCCTAATTTGGTTTTGGCAATCAAAAATTTTGTATTAGGAACCCTAAATAGAACCAATAAGTTAGATCTAAGAGGAATCACTGGCACCAAAAAAGTATTAGGTTATTACAATTGAAGTGTTAAAACATATTTCTTCCTCCCAGATTCGGCAAGTGATTGCGGATATATTTAACAGAACGTCATCAAGAATCTTCAGCATATAACCCCCTCCTCCGCCCTTTATGGTAGAAGAGTGGTCTTTACGGATGTCTAATTGAACGTCAACGTAAAGACTTTGGGGGCTGAATATATTTTCAATAAGAAAAAAATAATAAACGTTATCCGCTTCATTTCCTAATTTGGTTTTGGCAATCATAAATATTGTATTAGGAACCCTAAATAGGTTCAATAAGTTAGATCTAAGAGGAATCACTGTCACCAAAAAAGTATTAGGTTATAACAATTGAAGTGTTAAAACATATTTCTTCCTCCCAGATTCGGCAAGTGATTGCGGATATATCTAACAGAACGTCATCAAGAATCTTTAGCATATAACCCCCTCCTCCGCCCTTTATGGTAGAAGAGTGGTCTTTACGGATGTCTAATTGAACGTCAACGTAAAGACTTTGGGGGCTGAATATATTTTCAATAAGAAAAAAATAATAAACATCCGCTTCATTTCCTAATTTGGTTTTGGCAATCAAAAATATTATGTTAGGAACACTAAATAGGACCAATAAGTTAGATCTAAGAGGAATCACTGTCACCAAAAAAGTATTAGGTTATTACAATTGAAGTGTTGAAACATATTTCTTCCTCCCAGATTCGGCAAGTGATTGCGGATATATTTAACAGAACGTCATCAAGAATCTTCAGCATATCACCCCCTCCTCCGCCCTTTATGGTAGAAGAGTGGTCTTTACGGATGTCTAATTGAACGTCAACGTAAAGACTTTGGGGGCTGAATATATTTTCAATAAGAAAAAAATAATAAACGTTATCCGCTTCATTTCCTAATTTGGTTTTGGCAATCATAAATATTGTATTAGGAACCCTAAATAGGTTCAATAAGTTAGATCTAAGAGGAATCACTGTCACCAAAAAAGTATTAGGTTATAACAATTGAAGTGTTAAAACATATTTCTTCCTCCCAGATTCGGCAAGTGATTGCGGATATATCTAACAGAACGTCATCAAGAATCTTTAGCATATAACCCCCTCCTCCGCCCTTTATGGTAGAAGAGTGGTCTTTACGGATGTCTAATTGAACGTCAACGTAAAGACTTTGGGGGCTGAATATATTTTCAATAAGAAAAAAATAATAAACATCCGCTTCATTTCCTAATTTGGTTTTGGCAATCAAAAATATTATGTTAGGAACACTAAATAGGACCAATAAGTTAGATCTAAGAGGAATCACTGTCACCAAAAAAGTATTAGGTTATTACAATTGAAGTGTTGAAACATATTTCTTCCTCCCAGATTCGGCAAGTGATTGCGGATATATTTAACAGAACGTCATCAAGAATCTTCAGCATATCACCCCCTCCTCCGCCCTTTATGGTAGAAGAGTGGTCTTTACGGATGTCTAATTGAACGTCAACGTAAAGACTTTGGGGGCTGAATATATTTTCAATAAGAAAAAAATAATAAACGTTATCCGCTTCATTTCCTAATTTGGTTTTGGCAATCATAAATATTGTATTAGGAACCCTAAATAGGTTCAATAAGTTAGATCTAAGAGGAATCACTGTCACCAAAAAAGTATTAGGTTATTACAATTGAAGTGTTAGAACATATTTCTTCCTCCCAGATTCGGCAAGTGATTGCGGATATATTTAACAGAACGTCATCAAGAATCTTCAGCATATCACCCCCTCCTCCGCCCTTTATGGTAGAAGAGTGGTCTTTACGGATGTCTAATTGAACGTCAACGTAAAGACTTTGGGGGCTGAATATATTTTCAATAAGAAAAAAATAATAAACGTTATCCGCTTCATTTCCTAATTTGGTTTTGGCAATCAAAAATTTTGTATTAGGAACCCTAAATAGAACCAATAAGTTAGATCTAAGAGGAATCACTGGCACCAAAAAAGTATTAGGTTATTACAATTGAAGTGTTAGAACATATTTCTTCCTCCCAGATTCGGCAAGTGATTGCGGATATATTTAACAGAACGTCATCAAGAATCTTCAGCATATCACCCCCTCCTCCGCCCTTTATGGTAGAAGAGTGGTCTTTACGGATGTCTAATTGAACGTCAACGTAAAGACTTTGGGGGCTGAATATATTTTCAATAAGAAAAAAATAATAAACGTTATCCGCTTCATTTCCTAATTTGGTTTTGGCAATCAAAAATTTTGTATTAGGAACCCTAAATAGAACCAATAAGTTAGATCTAAGAGGAATCACGGTCACCAAAAAAATATTAGGTTATAACAATTGAAGTGTTAAAACATATTTCTTCCTCCCAGATTCGGCAAGTGATTGCGGATATATCTAACAGAACGTCATCGAGAATCTTCAGCATATAACCCCCTCCTCCGCCCTTTATGGTAGAAGAGTGGTCTTTACGGATGTCTAATTGAACGTCAACGTAAAGACTTTGGGGGCTGAATATAATTTCAATAAGAAAAAAATAATAAACGTTATCCGCTTCATTTCCTAATTTGGTTTTGGCAATCAAAAATTTTGTATTAGGAACCCTAAATAGAACCAATAAGTTAGATCTAAGAGGAATCACTGGCACCAAAAAAGTATTAGGTTATTACAATTGAAGTGTTAAAACATATTTCTTCCTCCCAGATTCGGCAAGTGATTGCGGATATATTTAACAGAACGTCATCAAGAATCTTCAGCATATCACCCCCTCCTCCGCCCTTTATGGTAGAAGAGTGGTCTTTACGGATGTCTAATTGAACGTCAACGTAAAGACTTTGGGGGCTGAATATATTTTCAATAAGAAAAAAATAATAAACGTTATCCGCTTCATTTCCTAATTTGGTTTTGGCAATCAAAAATTTTGTATTAGGAACCCTAAATAGAACCAATAAGTTAGATCTAAGAGGAATCACTGGCACCAAAAAAGTATTAGGTTATTACAATTGAAGTGTTAAAACATATTTCTTCCTCCCAGATTCGGCAAGTGATTGCGGATATATTTAACAGAACGTCATCAAGAATCTTCAGCATATCACCCCCTCCTCCGCCCTTTATGGTAGAAGAGTGGTCTTTACGGATGTCTAATTGAACGTCAACGTAAAGACTTTGGGGGCTGAATATATTTTCAATAAGAAAAAAATAATAAACGTTATCCGCTTCATTTCCTAATTTGGTTTTGGCAATCAAAAATTTTGTATTAGGAACCCTAAATAGAACCAATAAGTTAGATCTAAGAGGAATCACTGGCACCAAAAAAGTATTAGGTTATTACAATTGAAGTGTTAAAACATATTTCTTCCTCCCAGATTCGGCAAGTGATTGCGGATATATTTAACAGAACGTCATCAAGAATCTTCAGCATATCACCCCCTCCTCCGCCCTTTATGGTAGAAGAGTGGTCTTTACGGATGTCTAATTGAACGTCAACGTAAAGACTTTGGGGGCTGAATATATTTTCAATAAGAAAAAAATAATAAACGTTATCCGCTTCATTTCCTAATTTGGTTTTGGCAATCAAAAATTTTGTATTAGGAACCCTAAATAGAACCAATAAGTTAGATCTAAGAGGAATCACTGGCACCAAAAAAGTATTAGGTTATTACAATTGAAGTGTTAAAACATATTTCTTCCTCCCAGATTCGGCAAGTGATTGCGGATATATTTAACAGAACGTCATCAAGAATCTTCAGCATATAACCCCCTCCTCCGCCCTTTATGGTAGAAGAGTGGTCTTTACGGATGTCTAATTGAACGTCAACGTAAAGACTTTGGGGGCTGAATATATTTTCAATAAGAAAAAAATAATAAACGTTATCCGCTTCATTTCCTAATTTGGTTTTGGCAATCAAAAATTTTGTATTAGGAACCCTAAATAGAACCAATAAGTTAGATCTAAGAGGAATCACTGGCACCAAAAAAGTATTAGGTTATTACAATTGAAGTGTTAAAACATATTTCTTCCTCCCAGATTCGGCAAGTGATTGCGGATATATCTAACAGAACGTCATCGAGAATCTTCAGCATATAACCCCCTCCTCCGCCCTTTATGGTAGAAGAGTGGTCTTTACGGATGTCTAATTGAACGTCAACGTAAAGACTTTGGGGGCTGAATATAATTTCAATAAGAAAAAAATAATAAACGTTATCCGCTTCATTTCCTAATTTGGTTTTGGCAATCAAAAATTTTGTATTAGGAACCCTAAATAGAACCAATAAGTTAGATCTAAGAGGAATCACTGGCACCAAAAAAGTATTAGGTTATTACAATTGAAGTGTTAAAACATATTTCTTCCTCCCAGATTCGGCAAGTGATTGCGGATATATTTAACAGAACGTCATCAAGAATCTTCAGCATATCACCCCCTCCTCCGCCCTTTATGGTAGAAGAGTGGTCTTTACGGATGTCTAATTGAACGTCAACGTAAAGACTTTGGGGGCTGAATATAATTTCAATAAGAAAAAAATAATAAACGTTATCCGCTTCATTTCCTAATTTGGTTTTGGCAATCAAAAATTTTGTATTAGGAACCCTAAATAGAACCAATAAGTTAGATCTAAGAGGAATCACTGGCACCAAAAAAGTATTAGGTTATTACAATTGAAGTGTTAAAACATATTTCTTCCTCCCAGATTCGGCAAGTGATTGCGGATATATTTAACAGAACGTCATCAAGAATCTTCAGCATATCACCCCCTCCTCCGCCCTTTATGGTAGAAGAGTGATCTTTACGGATGTCTAATTGAACGTCAACGTAAAGACTTTGGGGGCTGAATATATTTTCAATAAGAAAAAATGATAAACGTTATCCGCTTCGTTTCCTAATTTGGTTTTGGCAATCATAAATATTGTTGTAGGAACCCTAAATAGGTTCAATAAGTTAGATCTAAGAGGAATCACGGTCACCAAAAAAATATTAGGTTATAACAATTGAAGTGTTAAAACATATTTCTTCCTCCCAGATTCGGCAAGTGATTGCGGATATATTTAACAGAACGTCATCAAGAATCTTCAGCATATCACCCCCTCCTCCGCCCTTTATGGTAGAAGAGTGGTCTTTACGGATGTCTAATTGAGCGTCAACGTAAAGACTTTGGGGGCTGAATATATTTTCAATAAGAAAAAAATGAGAAACGTTATCCGCTTCATTTCCTAATTTGGTTTTGGCAATCAAAAATATTGTATTAGGAACACTAAATAGGACCAATAAGTTAGATCTAAGAGGAATCACTATCACCAAAAAAGTATCAGGTTATTACAATTGAAGTGTTAAAACATATTTCTTCCTCCCAGATTCGGCAAGTGATTGCGGATATATTTAACAGAACGTCATCAAGAATCTTTAGCATATCACCCCCTCCTCCGCCCTTTATGGTAGAAGAGTGGTCTTTACGGATGTCTAATTGAACGTCAACGTAAAGACTTTGGGGGCTGAATATATTTTCAATAAGAAAAAAATAATAAACGTTATCCGCTTCATTTCCTAATTTGGTTTTGGCAATCATAAATATTGTATTAGGAACCCTAAATAGGACCAATAAGTTAGATCTAAGAGGAAACACTATCACCAAAAAAGTATTAGGTTATAACAATTGAAGTGTTAAAACATATTTCTTCCTCCCAGATTCGGCAAGTGATTGCGGATATATTTAACATCAGAACGTCATCAAGAATCTTCAGCATATCACCCCCTCCTCCGCCCTTTATGGTAGAAGAGTGGTCTTTACGGATGTCTAATTGAACGTCAACGTAAAGACTTTGGGGGCTGAATATATTTTCAATAAGAAAAAAATAATAAACGTTATCCGCTTCATTTCCTAATTTGGTTTTGGCAATCAAAAATTTTGTATTAGGAACCCTAAATAGAACCAATAAGTTAGATCTAAGAGGAATCACTGGCACCAAAAAAGTATTAGGTTATTACAATTGAAGTGTTCAAACATATTTCTTCCTCCCAGATTCGGCAAGTGATTGCGGATATATTTAACAGAACGTCATCAAGAATCTTCAGCATATCACCCCCTCCTCCGCCCTTTATGGTAGAAGAGTGGTCTTTACGGATGTCTAATTGAACGTCAACGTAAAGACTTTGGGGGCTGAATATATTTTCAATAAGAAAAAAATAATGAACGTTATCCGCTTCATTTCCTAATTTGGTTTTGGCAATCATAAATATTGTATTAGGAACCCTAAATAGGACCAATAAGTTAGATCTAAAAGGAATCACTGTCACTAAAAAAGTATTAGGTTATAACAATTGAAGTGTTAAAACATATTTCTTCCTCCCAGATTCGGCAAGTGATTGCGGATATATTTAACATCAGAACGTCATCAAGAATCTTCAGCATATCACCCCCTCCTCCGCCCTTTATGGTAGAAGAGTGGTCTTTACGGATGTCTAATTGAACGTCAACGTAAAGACTTTGGGGGCTGAATATATTTTCAATAAGAAAAAAATAATAAACGTTATCCGCTTCATTTCCTAATTTGGTTTTGGCAATCAAAAATTTTGTATTAGGAACCCTAAGTAGAACCAATAAGTTAGATCTAAGAGGAATCACTGGCACCAAAAAAGTATTAGGTTATTACAATTGAAGTGTCCAAACATATTTCTTCCTCCCAGATTCGGCAAGTGATTGCGGATATATTTAACAGAACGTCATCAAGAATCTTCAGCATATCACCCCCTCCTCCGCCCTTTATGGTAGAAGAGTGGTCTTTACGGATGTCTAATTGAACGTCAACGTAAAGACTTTGGGGGCTGAATATATTTTCAATAAGAAAAAAATAATGAACGTTATCCGCTTCATTTCCTAATTTGGTTTTGGCAATCATAAATATTGTATTAGGAACCCTAAATAGGACCAATAAGTTAGATCTAAGAGGAATCACTGTCACCAAAAAAGTATTAGGTTATTACAATTGAAGTGTTGAAACATATTTCTTCCTCCCAGATTCGGCAAGTGATTGCGAATATATTTAACAGAACGTCATCAAGAATCTTCAGCATATCACCCCCTCCTCCGCCCTTTATGGTAGAAGAGTGGTCTTTACGGATGTCTAATTGAACGTCAACGTAAAGACTTTGGGGGCTGAATATATTTTCAATAAGAAAAAAATAATAAACGTTATCCGCTTCATTTCCTAATTTGGTTTTGGCAATCATAAATATTGTATTAGGAACCCTAAATAGGTTCAATAAGTTAGATCTAAGAGGAATCACTGTCACCAAAAAAAGTATTAGGTTATAACAATTGAAGTGTTAAAACATATTTCTTCCTCCCAGATTCGGCAAGTGATTGCGGATATATCTAACAGAACGTCATCAAGAATCTTTAGCATATAACTCCCTCCTCCGCCCTTTGTGGTAGAAGAGTGGTCTTTACGGATGTCTAATTGAACGTCAACGTAAAGACTTTGGGGGCTGAATATATTTTCAATAAGAAAAAAATAATAAACGTTATCCGCTTCATTTCCTAATTTGGTTTTGGCAATCAAAAATATTATGTTAGGAACACTAAATAGGACCAATAAGTTAGATCTAAGAGGAATCACTGTCACCAAAAAAGTATTAGGTTATTACAATTGAAGTGTTGAAACATATTTCTTCCTCCCAGATTCGGCAAGTGATTGCGGATATATTTAACAGAACGTCATCAAGAATCTTCAGCATATCACCCCCTCCTCCGCCCTTTATGGTAGAAGAGTGGTCTTTACGGATGTCTAATTGAACGTCAACGTAAAGACTTTGGGGGCTGAATATATTTTCAATAAGAAAAAAATAATAAACGTTATCCGCTTCATTTCCTAATTTGGTTTTGGCAATCATAAATATTGTATTAGGAACCCTAAATAGGTTCAATAAGTTAGATCTAAGAGGAATCACTGTCACCAAAAAAGTATTAGGTTATAACAATTGAAGTGTTAAAACATATTTCTTCCTCCCAGATTCGGCAAGTGATTGCGGATATATCTAACAGAACGTCATCAAGAATCTTTAGCATATAACCCCCTCCTCCGCCCTTTATGGTAGAAGAGTGGTCTTTACGGATGTCTAATTGAACGTCAACGTAAAGACTTTGGGGGCTGAATATATTTTCAATAAGAAAAAAATAATAAACGTTATCCGCTTCATTTCCTAATTTGGTTTTGGCAATCATAAATATTGTATTAGGAACCCTAAATAGGTTCAATAAGTTAGATCTAAGAGGAATCACTGTCACCAAAAAAGTATTAGGTTATAACAATTGAAGTGTTAGAACATATTTCTTCCTCCCAGATTCGGCAAGTGATTGCGGATATATTTAACAGAACGTCATCAAGAATCTTTAGCATATAACCCCCTCCTCCGCCCTTTATGGTAGAAGAGTGGTCTTTACGGATGTCTAATTGAACGTCAACGTAAAGACTTTGGGGGCTGAATATATTTTCAATAAGAAAAAAATAATAAACGTTATCCGCTTCATTTCCTAATTTGGTTTTGGCAATCATAAATATTGTATTAGGAACCCTAAATAGGTTCAATAAGTTAGATCTAAGAGGAATCACTGTCACCAAAAAAGTATTAGGTTATTACAATTGAAGTGTTGAAACATATTTCTTCCTCCCAGATTCGGCAAGTGATTGCGGATATATTTAACAGAACGTCATCAAGAATCTTCAGCATATCACCCCCTCCTCCGCCCTTTATGGTAGAAGAGTGGTCTTTACGGATGTCTAATTGAACGTCAACGTAAAGACTTTGGGGGCTGAATATATTTTCAATAAGAAAAAAATAATAAACGTTATCCGCTTCATTTCCTAATTTGGTTTTGGCAATCATAAATATTGTATTAGGAACCCTAAATAGGTTCAATAAGTTAGATCTAAGAGGAATCACTGTCACCAAAAAAGTATTAGGTTATTACAATTGAAGTGTTGAAACATATTTCTTCCTCCCAGATTCGGCAAGTGATTGCGGATATATTTAACAGAACGTCATCAAGAATCTTCAGCATATCACCCCCTCCTCCGCCCTTTATGGTAGAAGAGTGGTCTTTACGGATGTCTAATTGAACGTCAACGTAAAGACTTTGGGGGCTGAATATATTTTCAATAAGAAAAAAATAATAAACGTTATCCGCTTCATTTCCTAATTTGGTTTTGGCAATCATAAATATTGTATTAGGAACCCTAAATAGGTTCAATAAGTTAGATCTAAGAGGAATCACTGTCACCAAAAAAGTATTAGGTTATAACAATTGAAGTGTTAGAACATATTTCTTCCTCCCAGATTCGGCAAGTGATTGCGGATATATTTAACAGAACTTCATCAATAATCTTTAGCATATAACCCCCTCCTCCGCCCTTTATGGTAGAAGAGTGGTCTTTACGGATGTCTAATTGAACGTCAACGTAAAGACTTTGGGGGCTGAATATATTTTCAATAAGAAAAAAATAATAAACGTTATCCGCTTCATTTCCTAATTTGGTTTTGGCAATCAAAAATATTATGTTAGGAACACTAAATAGGACCAATAAGTTAGATCTAAGAGGAATCACTGTCACCAAAAAAGTATTAGGTTATTACAATTGAAGTGTTGAAACATATTTCTTCCTCCCAGATTCGGCAAGTGATTGCGGATATATTTAACAGAACGTCATCAAGAATCTTCAGCATATCACCCCCTCCTCCGCCCTTTATGGTAGAAGAGTGGTCTTTACGGATGTCTAATTGAACGTCAACGTAAAGACTTTGGGGGCTGAATATATTTTCAATAAGAAAAAAATAATAAACGTTATCCGCTTCATTTCCTAATTTGGTTTTGGCAATCATAAATATTGTATTAGGAACCCTAAATAGGTTCAATAAGTTAGATCTAAGAGGAATCACTGTCACCAAAAAAGTATTAGGTTATAACAATTGAAGTGTTAAAACATATTTCTTCCTCCCAGATTCGGCAAGTGATTGCGGATATATCTAACAGAACGTCATCAATAATCTTTAGTATATAACCCCCTCCTCCGCCCTTTATGGTAGAAGAGTGGTCTTTACGGATGTCTAATTGAACGTCAACGTAAAGACTTTGGGGGCTGAATATATTTTCAATAAGAAAAAAATAATAAACATCCGCTTCATTTCCTAATTTGGTTTTGGCAATCAAAAATATTATGTTAGGAACACTAAATAGGACCAATAAGTTAGATCTAAGAGGAATCACTGTCACCAAAAAAGTATTAGGTTATTACAATTGAAGTGTTGAAACATATTTCTTCCTCCCAGATTCGGCAAGTGATTGCGGATATATTTAACAGAACGTCATCAAGAATCTTCAGCATATCACCCCCTCCTCCGCCCTTTATGGTAGAAGAGTGGTCTTTACGGATGTCTAATTGAACGTCAACGTAAAGACTTTGGGGGCTGAATATATTTTCAATAAGAAAAAAATAATAAACGTTATCCGCTTCATTTCCTAATTTGGTTTTGGCAATAATAAATATTGTATTAGGAACCCTAAATAGGTTCAATAAGTTAGATCTAAGAGGAATCACTGTCACCAAAAAAGTATTAGGTTATAACAATTGAAGTGTTAAAACATATTTCTTCCTCCCAGATTCGGCAAGTGATTGCGGATATATCTAACAGAACGTCATCAAGAATCTTTAGCATATAACCCCCTCCTCCGCCCTTTATGGTAGAAGAGTGGTCTTTACGGATGTCTAATTGAACGTCAACGTAAAGACTTTGGGGGCTGAATATATTTTCAATAAGAAAAAAATAATAAACGTTATCCGCTTCATTTCCTAATTTGGTTTTGGCAATCAAAAATATTATGTTAGGAACACTAAATAGGACCAATAAGTTAGATCTAAGAGGAATCACTGTCACCAAAAAAGTATTAGGTTATTACAATTGAAGTGTTGAAACATATTTCTTCCTCCCAGATTCGGCAAGTGATTGCGGATATATTTAACAGAACGTCATCAAGAATCTTCAGCATATCACCCCCTCCTCCGCCCTTTATGGTAGAAGAGTGGTCTTTACGGATGTCTAATTGAACGTCAACGTAAAGACTTTGGGGGCTGAATATATTTTCAATAAGAAAAAAATAATAAACGTTATCCGCTTCATTTCCTAATTTGGTTTTGGCAATCATAAATATTGTATTAGGAACCCTAAATAGGTTCAATAAGTTAGATCTAAGAGGAATCACTGTCACCAAAAAAGTATTAGGTTATAACAATTGAAGTGTTAAAACATATTTCTTCCTCCCAGATTCGGCAAGTGATTGCGGATATATCTAACAGAACGTCATCAATAATCTTTAGTATATAACCCCCTCCTCCGCCCTTTATGGTAGAAGAGTGGTCTTTACGGATGTCTAATTGAACGTCAACGTAAAGACTTTGGGGGCTGAATATATTTTCAATAAGAAAAAAATAATAAACGTTATCCGCTTCATTTCCTAATTTGGTTTTGGCAATCAAAAATATTATGTTAGGAACACTAAATAGGACCAATAAGTTAGATCTAAGAGGAATCACTATCACCAAAAAACTATTAGGTTATTACAATTGAAGTGTTAAAACATATTTCATCCTCCCAGATTCGGCAAGTGATTGCGGATATATTTAACAGAACGTCATCAAGAATCTTCAGCATATCACCCCCTCCTCCGCCCTTTATGGTAGAAGAGTGGTCTTTACGGATGTCTAATTGAACATCAACGTATAGACTTTGGGGGCTGAATATATTTTCAATAAGAAAAAAATAATGAACGTTATCCGCTTCATTTCCTAATTTGGTTTTGGCAATCATAAATATTGTATTAGGAACCCTAAATAGGACCAATAAGTTAGATCTAAGAGGAATCACTGTCACCAAAAAAGTATTAGGTTATAACAATTGAAGTGTTAAAACATATTTCTTCCTCCCAGATTCGGCAAGTGATTGCGGATATATCTAACAGAACGTCATCAAGAATCTTTAGCATATAACCCCCTCCTCCGCCCTTTATGGTAGAAGAGTGGTCTTTACGGATGTCTAATTGAACGTCAACGTAAAGACTTTGGGGGCTGAATATATTTTCAATAAGAAAAAAATAATAAACATCCGCTTCATTTCCTAATTTGGTTTTGGCAATCATAAATATTGTATTAGGAACCCTAAATAGGTTCAATAAGTTAGATCTAAGAGGAATCACTGTCACCAGAAAAGTATTAGGTTATTACAATTGAAGTGTTGAAACATATTTCTTCCTCCCAGATTCGGCAAGTGATTGCGGATATATTTAACAGAACGTCATCAAGAATCTTCAGCATATCACCCCCTCCTCCGCCCTTTATGGTAGAAGAGTGGTCTTTACGGATGTCTAATTGAACGTCAACGTAAAGACTTTGGGGGCTGAATATATTTTCAATAAGAAAAAAATAATAAACGTTATCCGCTTCATTTCCTAATTTGGTTTTGGCAATCATAAATATTGTATTAGGAACCCTAAATAGGTTCAATAAGTTAGATCTAAGAGGAATCACTGTCACCAAAAAAGTATTAGGTTATAACAATTGAAGTGTTAAAACATATTTCTTCCTCCCAGATTCGGCAAGTGATTGCGGATATATCTAACAGAACGTCATCAAGAATCTTTAGCATATAACCCCCTCCTCCGCCCTTTATGGTAGAAGAGTGGTCTTTACGGATGTCTAATTGAACGTCAACGTAAAGACTTTGGGGGCTGAATATATTTTCAATAAGAAAAAAATAATAAACGTTATCCGCTTCATTTCCTAATTTGGTTTTGGCAATCATAAATATTGTATTAGGAACCCTAAATAGGTTCAATAAGTTAGATCTAAGAGGAATCACTGTCACCAAAAAAGTATTAGGTTATAACAATTGAAGTGTTAAAACATATTTCTTCCTCCCAGATTCGGCAAGTGATTGCGGATATATTTAACAGAACGTCATCAAGAATCTTCAGCATATCACCCCCTCCTCCGCCCTTTATGGTAGAAGAGTGGTCTTTACGGATGTCTAATTGAACGTCAACGTAAAGACTTTGGGGGCTGAATATATTTTCAATAAGAAAAAAATAATAAACGTTATCCGCTTCATTTCCTAATTTGGTTTTGGCAATCATAAATATTGTATTAGGAACCCTAAATAGGTTCAATAAGTTAGATCTAAGAGGAATCACTGTCACCAAAAAAGTATTAGGTTATAACAATTGAAGTGTTAAAACATATTTCTTCCTCCCAGATTCGGCAAGTGATTGCGGATATATTTAACAGAACGTCATCAAGAATCTTCAGCATATCACCCCCTCCTCCGCCCTTTATGGTAGAAGAGTGGTCTTTACGGATGTCTAATTGAACGTCAACGTAAAGACTTTGGGGGCTGAATATATTTTCAATAAGAAAAAAATAATAAACGTTATCCGCTTCATTTCCTAATTTGGTTTTGGCAATCATAAATATTGTATTAGGAACCCTAAATAGGTTCAATAAGTTAGATCTAAGAGGAATCACTGTCACCAAAAAAGTATTAGGTTATAACAATTGAAGTGTTAAAACATATTTCTTCCTCCCAGATTCGGCAAGTGATTGCGGATATATCTAACAGAACGTCATCAATAATCTTTAGTATATAACCCCCTCCTCCGCCCTTTATGGTAGAAGAGTGGTCTTTACGGATGTCTAATTGAACGTCAACGTAAAGACTTTGGGGGCTGAATATATTTTCAATAAGAAAAAAATAATAAACGTTATCCGCTTCATTTCCTAATTTGGTTTTGGCAATCATAAATATTGTATTAGGAACCCTAAATAGGTTCAATAAGTTAGATCTAAGAGGAATCACTGTCACCAAAAAAGTATTAGGTTATAACAATTGAAGTGTTAAAACATATTTCTTCCTCCCAGATTCGGCAAGTGATTGCGGATATATCTAACAGAACGTCATCAATAATCTTTAGCATATCACCCCCTCCTCCGCCCTTTATGGTAGAAGAGTGGTCTTTACGGATGTCTAATTGAACGTCAACGTAAAGACTTTGGGGGCTGAATATATTTTCAATAAGAAAAAAATAATAAACGTTATCCGCTTCATTTCCTAATTTGGTTTTGGCAATCATAAATATTGTATTAGGAACCCTAAATAGGTTCAATAAGTTAGATCTAAGAGGAATCACTGTCACCAAAAAAGTATTAGGTTATAACAATTGAAGTGTTAAAACATATTTCTTCCTCCCAGATTCGGCAAGTGATTGCGGATATATCTAACAGAACGTCATCAATAATCTTTAGCATATCACCCCCTCCTCCGCCCTTTATGGTAGAAGAGTGGTCTTTACGGATGTCTAATTGAACGTCAACGTAAAGACTTTGGGGGCTGAATATATTTTCAATAAGAAAAAAATAATAAACGTTATCCGCTTCATTTCCTAATTTGGTTTTGGCAATCATAAATATTGTATTAGGAACCCTAAATAGGTTCAATAAGTTAGATCTAAGAGGAATCACTGTCACCAAAAAAGTATTAGGTTATTACAATTGAAGTGTTGAAACATATTTCTTCCTCCCAGATTCGGCAAGTGATTGCGGATATATTTAACAGAACGTCATCAAGAATCTTCAGCATATCACCCCCTCCTCCGCCCTTTATGGTAGAAGAGTGGTCTTTACGGATGTCTAATTGAACGTCAACGTAAAGACTTTGGGGGCTGAATATATTTTCAATAAGAAAAAAATAATAAACGTTATCCGCTTCATTTCCTAATTTGGTTTTGGCAATCATAAATATTGTATTAGGAACCCTAAATAGGTTCAATAAGTTAGATCTAAGAGGAATCACTGTCACCAAAAAAGTATTAGGTTATAACAATTGAAGTGTTAAAACATATTTCTTCCTCCCAGATTCGGCAAGTGATTGCGGATATATTTAACAGAACGTCATCAAGAATCTTCAGCATATCACCCCCTCCTCCGCCCTTTATGGTAGAAGAGTGGTCTTTACGGATGTGTAATTGAACGTCAACGTAAAGACTTTGGGGGCTGAATATATTTTCAATAAGAAAAAAATAATAAACGTTATCCGCTTCATTTCCTAATTTGGTTTTGGCAATCATAAATATTGTATTAGGAACCCTAAATAGGTTCAATAAGTTAGATCTAAGAGGAATCACTGTCACCAAAAAAGTATTAGGTTATAACAATTGAAGTGTTAAAACATATTTCTTCCTCCCAGATTCGGCAAGTGATTGCGGATATATCTAACAGAACGTCATCAATAATCTTTAGTATATAACCCCCTCCTCCGCCCTTTATGGTAGAAGAGTGGTCTTTACGGATGTCTAATTGAACGTCAACGTAAAGACTTTGGGGGCTGAATATATTTTCAATAAGAAAAAAATAATAAACGTTATCCGCTTCATTTCCTAATTTGGTTTTGGCAATCAAAAATATTATGTTAGGAACACTAAATAGGACCAATAAGTTAGATCTAAGAGGAATCACTGTCACCAAAAAAGTATTAGGTTATTACAATTGAAGTGTTAAAACATATTTCATCCTCCCAGATTCGGCAAGTGATTGCGGATATATTTAACAGAACGTCATCAAGAATCTTCAGCATATCACCCCCTCCTCCGCCCTTTATGGTAGAAGAGTGGTCTTTACGGATGTCTAATTGAACATCAACGTATAGACTTTGGGGGCTGAATATATTTTCAATAAGAAAAAAATAATGAACGTTATCCGCTTCATTTCCTAATTTGGTTTTGGCAATCATAAATATTGTATTAGGAACCCTAAATAGGACCAATAAGTTAGATCTAACAGGAATCACTATCACCAAAAAACTACTAGGTTATTACAATTGAAGTGTTGAAACATATTTCTTCCTCCCAGATTCGGCAAGTGATTGCGGATATATCTAACAGAACGTCATCAAGAATCTTTAGCATATAACCCCCTCCTCCGCCCTTTATGGTAGAAGAGTGGTCTTTACGGATGTCTAATTGAACGTCAACGTAAAGACTTTGGGGGCTGAATATATTTTCAATAAGAAAAAAATAATAAACATCCGCTTCATTTCCTAATTTGGTTTTGGCAATCAAAAATATTATGTTAGGAACACTAAATAGGACCAATAAGTTAGATCTAAGAGGAATCACTATCACCAAAAAACTATTAGGTTATTACAATTGAAGTGTTAAAACATATTTCATCCTCCCAGATTCGGCAAGTGATTGCGGATATATTTAACAGAACGTCATCAAGAATCTTCAGCATATCACCCCCTCCTCCGCCCTTTATGGTAGAAGAGTGGTCTTTACGGATGTCTAATTGAACGTCAATGTAAAGACTTTGGGGGCTGAATATATTTTCAATAAGAAAAAAAATAATAAATGTTATCCGCTTCATTTCCTAATTTGGTTTTGGCAATCATAAATATTGTATTAGGAACCCTAAATAGGACCAATAAGTTAGATCTAACAGGAATCACTATCACCAAAAAACTACTAGGTTATTACAATTGAAGTGTTGAAACATATTTCTCCCTCCCAGATTCGGCAAGTGATTGCGGATATATTTAACAGAACGCCATCAAGAATCTTCAGCATATCACCCCCTCCTCCGCCCTTTATGGTAGAAGAGTGGTCTTTACGGATGTCTAATTGAACGTCAACGTAAAGACTTTGGGGGCTGAATATAATTTCAATAAGAAAAAAATAATAAACGTTATCCGTTTCATTTCCTAATTTGGTTTTGGCAATCATAAATATTGTATTAGGAACCCTAAATAGGACCAATAAGTTAGATCTAACAGGAATCACTATCACCAAAAAACTACTAGGTTATTACAATTGAAGTGTTAAAACATATTTCATCCTCCCAGATTCGGCAAGTGATTGCGGATATATTTAACAGAACGTCATCAAGAATCTTTAGCATATCACCCCCTCCTCCGCCCTTTATGGTAGAAGAGTGGTCTTTACGGATGTCTAATTGAACGTCAACGTAAAGACTTTGGGGGCTGAATATAATTTCAATAAGAAAAAAATAATAAACGTTATCCGTTTCATTTCCTAATTTGGTTTTGGCAATCATAAATATTGTATTAGGAACCCTAAATAGGACCAATAAGTTAGATCTAACAGGAATCACTATCACCAAAAAACTACTAGGTTATTACAATTGAAGTGTTAAAACATATTTCATCCTCCCAGATTCGGCAAGTGATTGCGGATATATTTAACAGAACGTCATCAAGAATCTTCAGCATATCACCCCCTCCTCCGCCCTTTATGGTAGAAGAGTGGTCTTTACGGATGTCTAATTGAACGTCAACGTAAAGACTTTGGGGGCTGAATATATTTTCAATAAGAAAAAAATAATAAACGTTATCCGCTTCATTTCCTAATTTGGTTTTGGCAATCATAAATATTGTATTAGGAACCCTAAATAGGTTCAATAAGTTAGATCTAAGAGGAATCACTGTCACCAAAAAAGTATTAGGTTATAACAATTGAAGTGTTAAAACATATTTCTTCCTCCCAGATTCGGCAAGTGATTGCGGATATATCTAACAGAACGTCATCAATAATCTTTAGCATATCACCCCCTCCTCCGCCCTTTATGGTAGAAGAGTGGTCTTTACGGATGTCTAATTGAACGTCAACGTAAAGACTTTGGGGGCTGAATATATTTTCAATAAGAAAAAAATAATAAACGTTATCCGCTTCATTTCCTAATTTGGTTTTGGCAATCATAAATATTGTATTAGGAACCCTAAATAGGTTCAATAAGTTAGATCTAAGAGGAATCACTGTCACCAAAAAAGTATTAGGTTATTACAATTGAAGTGTTGAAACATATTTCTTCCTCCCAGATTCGGCAAGTGATTGCGGATATATTTAACAGAACGTCATCAAGAATCTTCAGCATATCACCCCCTCCTCCGCCCTTTATGGTAGAAGAGTGGTCTTTACGGATGTCTAATTGAACGTCAACGTAAAGACTTTGGGGGCTGAATATATTTTCAATAAGAAAAAAATAATAAACGTTATCCGCTTCATTTCCTAATTTGGTTTTGGCAATCATAAATATTGTATTAGGAACCCTAAATAGGTTCAATAAGTTAGATCTAAGAGGAATCACTGTCACCAAAAAAGTATTAGGTTATAACAATTGAAGTGTTAAAACATATTTCTTCCTCCCAGATTCGGCAAGTGATTGCGGATATATTTAACAGAACGTCATCAAGAATCTTCAGCATATCACCCCCTCCTCCGCCCTTTATGGTAGAAGAGTGGTCTTTACGGATGTGTAATTGAACGTCAACGTAAAGACTTTGGGGGCTGAATATATTTTCAATAAGAAAAAAATAATAAACGTTATCCGCTTCATTTCCTAATTTGGTTTTGGCAATCATAAATATTGTATTAGGAACCCTAAATAGGTTCAATAAGTTAGATCTAAGAGGAATCACTGTCACCAAAAAAGTATTAGGTTATAACAATTGAAGTGTTAAAACATATTTCTTCCTCCCAGATTCGGCAAGTGATTGCGGATATATCTAACAGAACGTCATCAATAATCTTTAGTATATAACCCCCTCCTCCGCCCTTTATGGTAGAAGAGTGGTCTTTACGGATGTCTAATTGAACGTCAACGTAAAGACTTTGGGGGCTGAATATATTTTCAATAAGAAAAAAATAATAAACGTTATCCGCTTCATTTCCTAATTTGGTTTTGGCAATCAAAAATATTATGTTAGGAACACTAAATAGGACCAATAAGTTAGATCTAAGAGGAATCACTGTCACCAAAAAAGTATTAGGTTATTACAATTGAAGTGTTAAAACATATTTCATCCTCCCAGATTCGGCAAGTGATTGCGGATATATTTAACAGAACGTCATCAAGAATCTTCAGCATATCACCCCCTCCTCCGCCCTTTATGGTAGAAGAGTGGTCTTTACGGATGTCTAATTGAACATCAACGTATAGACTTTGGGGGCTGAATATATTTTCAATAAGAAAAAAATAATGAACGTTATCCGCTTCATTTCCTAATTTGGTTTTGGCAATCATAAATATTGTATTAGGAACCCTAAATAGGACCAATAAGTTAGATCTAACAGGAATCACTATCACCAAAAAACTACTAGGTTATTACAATTGAAGTGTTGAAACATATTTCTTCCTCCCAGATTCGGCAAGTGATTGCGGATATATCTAACAGAACGTCATCAAGAATCTTTAGCATATAACCCCCTCCTCCGCCCTTTATGGTAGAAGAGTGGTCTTTACGGATGTCTAATTGAACGTCAACGTAAAGACTTTGGGGGCTGAATATATTTTCAATAAGAAAAAAATAATAAACATCCGCTTCATTTCCTAATTTGGTTTTGGCAATCAAAAATATTATGTTAGGAACACTAAATAGGACCAATAAGTTAGATCTAAGAGGAATCACTATCACCAAAAAACTATTAGGTTATTACAATTGAAGTGTTAAAACATATTTCATCCTCCCAGATTCGGCAAGTGATTGCGGATATATTTAACAGAACGTCATCAAGAATCTTCAGCATATCACCCCCTCCTCCGCCCTTTATGGTAGAAGAGTGGTCTTTACGGATGTCTAATTGAACGTCAATGTAAAGACTTTGGGGGCTGAATATATTTTCAATAAGAAAAAAAATAATAAATGTTATCCGCTTCATTTCCTAATTTGGTTTTGGCAATCATAAATATTGTATTAGGAACCCTAAATAGGACCAATAAGTTAGATCTAACAGGAATCACTATCACCAAAAAACTACTAGGTTATTACAATTGAAGTGTTGAAACATATTTCTCCCTCCCAGATTCGGCAAGTGATTGCGGATATATTTAACAGAACGCCATCAAGAATCTTCAGCATATCACCCCCTCCTCCGCCCTTTATGGTAGAAGAGTGGTCTTTACGGATGTCTAATTGAACGTCAACGTAAAGACTTTGGGGGCTGAATATAATTTCAATAAGAAAAAAATAATAAACGTTATCCGTTTCATTTCCTAATTTGGTTTTGGCAATCATAAATATTGTATTAGGAACCCTAAATAGGACCAATAAGTTAGATCTAACAGGAATCACTATCACCAAAAAACTACTAGGTTATTACAATTGAAGTGTTAAAACATATTTCATCCTCCCAGATTCGGCAAGTGATTGCGGATATATTTAACAGAACGTCATCAAGAATCTTTAGCATATCACCCCCTCCTCCGCCCTTTATGGTAGAAGAGTGGTCTTTACGGATGTCTAATTGAACGTCAACGTAAAGACTTTGGGGGCTGAATATAATTTCAATAAGAAAAAAATAATAAACGTTATCCGTTTCATTTCCTAATTTGGTTTTGGCAATCATAAATATTGTATTAGGAACCCTAAATAGGACCAATAAGTTAGATCTAACAGGAATCACTATCACCAAAAAACTACTAGGTTATTACAATTGAAGTGTTAAAACATATTTCATCCTCCCAGATTCGGCAAGTGATTGCGGATATATTTAACAGAACGTCATCAAGAATCTTCAGCATATCACCCCCTCCTCCGCCCTTTATGGTAGAAGAGTGGTCTTTACGGATGTCTAATTGAACGTCAACGTAAAGACTTTGGGGGCTGAATATATTTTCAATAAGAAAAAAATAATAAACGTTATCCGCTTCATTTCCTAATTTGGTTTTGGCAATCATAAATATTGTATTAGGAACCCTAAATAGGTTCAATAAGTTAGATCTAAGAGGAATCACTGTCACCAAAAAAGTATTAGGTTATAACAATTGAAGTGTTAAAACATATTTCTTCCTCCCAGATTCGGCAAGTGATTGCGGATATATCTAACAGAACGTCATCAATAATCTTTAGCATATCACCCCCTCCTCCGCCCTTTATGGTAGAAGAGTGGTCTTTACGGATGTCTAATTGAACATCAACGTATAGACTTTGGGGGCTGAATATATTTTCAATAAGAAAAAAATAATGAACGTTATCCGCTTCATTTCCTAATTTGGTTTTGGCAATCATAAATATTGTATTAGGAACCCTAAATAGGACCAATAAGTTAGATCTAAGAGGAATCACTGTCACCAAAAAAGTATTAGGTTATTACAATTGAAGTGTTAAAACATATTTCATCCTCCCAGATTCGGCAAGTGATTGCGGATATATTTAACAGAACGTCATCAAGAATCTTCAGCATATCACCCCCTCCTCCGCCCTTTATGGTAGAAGAGTGGTCTTTACGGATGTCTAATTGAACATCAACGTATAGACTTTGGGGGCTGAATATATTTTCAATAAGAAAAAAATAATGAACGTTATCCGCTTCATTTCCTAATTTGGTTTTGGCAATCATAAATATTGTATTAGGAACCCTAAATAGGACCAATAAGTTAGATCTAAGAGGAATCACTGTCACCAAAAAAGTATTAGGTTATAACAATTGAAGTGTTAAAACATATTTCTTCCTCCCAGATTCGGCAAGTGATTGCGGATATATCTAACAGAACGTCATCAAGAATCTTTAGCATATAACCCCCTCCTCCGCCCTTTATGGTAGAAGAGTGGTCTTTACGGATGTCTAATTGAACGTCAACGTAAAGACTTTGGGGGCTGAATATATTTTCAATAAGAAAAAAATAATAAACATCCGCTTCATTTCCTAATTTGGTTTTGGCAATCAAAAATATTATGTTAGGAACACTAAATAGGACCAATAAGTTAGATCTAAGAGGAATCACTATCACCAAAAAACTATTAGGTTATTACAATTGAAGTGTTAAAACATATTTCATCCTCCCAGATTCGGCAAGTGATTGCGGATATATTTAACAGAACGTCATCAAGAATCTTCAGCATATCACCCCCTCCTCCGCCCTTTATGGTAGAAGAGTGGTCTTTACGGATGTCTAATTGAACGTCAATGTAAAGACTTTGGGGGCTGAATATATTTTCAATAAGAAAAAAAATAATAAACGTTATCCGCTTCATTTCCTAATTTGGTTTTGGCAATCATAAATATTGTATTAGGAACCCTAAATAGGTTCAATAAGTTAGATCTAAGAGGAATCACTGTCACCAAAAAAGTATTAGGTTATAACAATTGAAGTGTTAAAACATATTTCTTCCTCCCAGATTCGGCAAGTGATTGCGGATATATCTAACAGAACGTCATCAATAATCTTTAGCATATCACCCCCTCCTCCGCCCTTTATGGTAGAAGAGTGGTCTTTACGGATGTCTAATTGAACATCAACGTATAGACTTTGGGGGCTGAATATATTTTCAATAAGAAAAAAATAATGAACGTTATCCGCTTCATTTCCTAATTTGGTTTTGGCAATCATAAATATTGTATTAGGAACCCTAAATAGGACCAATAAGTTAGATCTAAGAGGAATCACTGTCACCAAAAAAGTATTAGGTTATTACAATTGAAGTGTTAAAACATATTTCATCCTCCCAGATTCGGCAAGTGATTGCGGATATATTTAACAGAACGTCATCAAGAATCTTCAGCATATCACCCCCTCCTCCGCCCTTTATGGTAGAAGAGTGGTCTTTACGGATGTCTAATTGAACATCAACGTATAGACTTTGGGGGCTGAATATATTTTCAATAAGAAAAAAATAATGAACGTTATCCGCTTCATTTCCTAATTTGCTTTTGGCAATCATAAATATTGTATTAGGAACCCTAAATAGGACCAATAAGTTAGATCTAAGAGGAATCACTGTCACCAAAAAAGTATTAGGTTATAACAATTGAAGTGTTAAAACATATTTCTTCCTCCCAGATTCGGCAAGTGATTGCGGATATATCTAACAGAACGTCATCAAGAATCTTTAGCATATAACCCCCTCCTCCGCCCTTTATGGTAGAAGAGTGGTCTTTACGGATGTCTAATTGAACGTCAACGTAAAGACTTTGGGGGCTGAATATATTTTCAATAAGAAAAAAATAATAAACATCCGCTTCATTTCCTAATTTGGTTTTGGCAATCAAAAATATTATGTTAGGAACACTAAATAGGACCAATAAGTTAGATCTAAGAGGAATCACTATCACCAAAAAACTATTAGGTTATTACAATTGAAGTGTTAAAACATATTTCATCCTCCCAGATTCGGCAAGTGATTGCGGATATATTTAACAGAACGTCATCAAGAATCTTCAGCATATCACCCCCTCCTCCGCCCTTTATGGTAGAAGAGTGGTCTTTACGGATGTCTAATTGAACGTCAATGTAAAGACTTTGGGGGCTGAATATATTTTCAATAAGAAAAAAAATAATAAACGTTATCCGTTTCATTTCCTAATTTGGTTTTGGCAATCATAAATATTGTATTAGGAACCCTAAATAGGACCAATAAGTTAGATCTAACAGGAATCACTATCACCAAAAAACTACTAGGTTATTACAATTGAAGTGTTAAAACATATTTCATCCTCCCAGATTCGGCAAGTGATTGCGGATATATTTAACAGAACGTCATCAAGAATCTTCAGCATATCACCCCCTCCTCCGCCCTTTATGGTAGAAGAGTGGTCTTTACGGATGTCTAATTGAACGTCAATGTAAAGACTTTGGGGGCTGAATATATTTTCAATAAGAAAAAAAATAATAAACGTTATCCGTTTCATTTCCTAATTTGGTTTTGGCAATCATAAATATTGTATTAGGAACCCTAAATAGGACCAATAAGTTAGATCTAACAGGAATCACTATCACCAAAAAACTACTAGGTTATTACAATTGAAGTGTTAAAACATATTTCATCCTCCCAGATTCGGCAAGTGATTGCGGATATATTTAACAGAACGTCATCAAGAATCTTCAGCATATCACCCCCTCCTCCGCCCTTTATGGTAGAAGAGTGGTCTTTACGGATGTCTAATTGAACGTCAATGTAAAGACTTTGGGGGCTGAATATATTTTCAATAAGAAAAAAAATAATAAACGTTATCCGCTTCATTTCCTAATTTGGTTTTGGCAATCATAAATATTGTATTAGGAACCCTAAATAGGTTCAATAAGTTAGATCTAAGAGGAATCACTGTCACCAAAAAAGTATTAGGTTATAACAATTGAAGTGTTAAAACATATTTCTTCCTCCCAGATTCGGCAAGTGATTGCGGATATATCTAACAGAACGTCATCAATAATCTTTAGCATATCACCCCCTCCTCCGCCCTTTATGGTAGAAGAGTGGTCTTTACGGATGTCTAATTGAACATCAACGTATAGACTTTGGGGGCTGAATATATTTTCAATAAGAAAAAAATAATGAACGTTATCCGCTTCATTTCCTAATTTGGTTTTGGCAATCATAAATATTGTATTAGGAACCCTAAATAGGACCAATAAGTTAGATCTAAGAGGAATCACTGTCACCAAAAAAGTATTAGGTTATTACAATTGAAGTGTTAAAACATATTTCATCCTCCCAGATTCGGCAAGTGATTGCGGATATATTTAACAGAACGTCATCAAGAATCTTCAGCATATCACCCCCTCCTCCGCCCTTTATGGTAGAAGAGTGGTCTTTACGGATGTCTAATTGAACATCAACGTATAGACTTTGGGGGCTGAATATATTTTCAATAAGAAAAAAATAATGAACGTTATCCGCTTCATTTCCTAATTTGGTTTTGGCAATCATAAATATTGTATTAGGAACCCTAAATAGGACCAATAAGTTAGATCTAAGAGGAATCACTGTCACCAAAAAAGTATTAGGTTATAACAATTGAAGTGTTAAAACATATTTCTTCCTCCCAGATTCGGCAAGTGATTGCGGATATATCTAACAGAACGTCATCAAGAATCTTTAGCATATAACCCCCTCCTCCGCCCTTTATGGTAGAAGAGTGGTCTTTACGGATGTCTAATTGAACGTCAACGTAAAGACTTTGGGGGCTGAATATATTTTCAATAAGAAAAAAATAATAAACATCCGCTTCATTTCCTAATTTGGTTTTGGCAATCAAAAATATTATGTTAGGAACACTAAATAGGACCAATAAGTTAGATCTAAGAGGAATCACTATCACCAAAAAACTATTAGGTTATTACAATTGAAGTGTTAAAACATATTTCATCCTCCCAGATTCGGCAAGTGATTGCGGATATATTTAACAGAACGTCATCAAGAATCTTCAGCATATCACCCCCTCCTCCGCCCTTTATGGTAGAAGAGTGGTCTTTACGGATGTCTAATTGAACGTCAATGTAAAGACTTTGGGGGCTGAATATATTTTCAATAAGAAAAAAAATAATAAATGTTATCCGCTTCATTTCCTAATTTGGTTTTGGCAATCATAAATATTGTATTAGGAACCCTAAATAGGACCAATAAGTTAGATCTAAGAGGAATCACTGTCACCAAAAAAGTATTAGGTTATTACAATTGAAGTGTTAAAACATATTTCATCCTCCCAGATTCGGCAAGTGATTGCGGATATATTTAACAGAACGTCATCAAGAATCTTCAGCATATCACCCCCTCCTCCGCCCTTTATGGTAGAAGAGTGGTCTTTACGGATGTCTAATTGAACATCAACGTATAGACTTTGGGGGCTGAATATATTTTCAATAAGAAAAAAATAATGAACGTTATCCGCTTCATTTCCTAATTTGGTTTTGGCAATCATAAATATTGTATTAGGAACCCTAAATAGGACCAATAAGTTAGATCTAAGAGGAATCACTGTCACCAAAAAAGTATTAGGTTATAACAATTGAAGTGTTAAAACATATTTCTTCCTCCCAGATTCGGCAAGTGATTGCGGATATATCTAACAGAACGTCATCAAGAATCTTTAGCATATAACCCCCTCCTCCGCCCTTTATGGTAGAAGAGTGGTCTTTACGGATGTCTAATTGAACGTCAACGTAAAGACTTTGGGGGCTGAATATATTTTCAATAAGAAAAAAATAATAAACATCCGCTTCATTTCCTAATTTGGTTTTGGCAATCAAAAATATTATGTTAGGAACACTAAATAGGACCAATAAGTTAGATCTAAGAGGAATCACTATCACCAAAAAACTATTAGGTTATTACAATTGAAGTGTTAAAACATATTTCATCCTCCCAGATTCGGCAAGTGATTGCGGATATATTTAACAGAACGTCATCAAGAATCTTCAGCATATCACCCCCTCCTCCGCCCTTTATGGTAGAAGAGTGGTCTTTACGGATGTCTAATTGAACGTCAATGTAAAGACTTTGGGGGCTGAATATATTTTCAATAAGAAAAAAAATAATAAACGTTATCCGTTTCATTTCCTAATTTGGTTTTGGCAATCATAAATATTGTATTAGGAACCCTAAATAGGACCAATAAGTTAGATCTAACAGGAATCACTATCACCAAAAAACTACTAGGTTATTACAATTGAAGTGTTAAAACATATTTCATCCTCCCAGATTCGGCAAGTGATTGCGGATATATTTAACAGAACGTCATCAAGAATCTTCAGCATATCACCCCCTCCTCCGCCCTTTATGGTAGAAGAGTGGTCTTTACGGATGTCTAATTGAACGTCAATGTAAAGACTTTGGGGGCTGAATATATTTTCAATAAGAAAAAAAATAATAAACGTTATCCGTTTCATTTCCTAATTTGGTTTTGGCAATCATAAATATTGTATTAGGAACCCTAAATAGGACCAATAAGTTAGATCTAACAGGAATCACTATCACCAAAAAACTACTAGGTTATTACAATTGAAGTGTTAAAACATATTTCATCCTCCCAGATTCGGCAAGTGATTGCGGATATATTTAACAGAACGTCATCAAGAATCTTCAGCATATCACCCCCTCCTCCGCCCTTTATGGTAGAAGAGTGGTCTTTACGGATGTCTAATTGAACGTCAATGTAAAGACTTTGGGGGCTGAATATATTTTCAATAAGAAAAAAAATAATAAACGTTATCCGCTTCATTTCCTAATTTGGTTTTGGCAATCATAAATATTGTATTAGGAACCCTAAATAGGTTCAATAAGTTAGATCTAAGAGGAATCACTGTCACCAAAAAAGTATTAGGTTATAACAATTGAAGTGTTAAAACATATTTCTTCCTCCCAGATTCGGCAAGTGATTGCGGATATATCTAACAGAACGTCATCAATAATCTTTAGCATATCACCCCCTCCTCCGCCCTTTATGGTAGAAGAGTGGTCTTTACGGATGTCTAATTGAACATCAACGTATAGACTTTGGGGGCTGAATATATTTTCAATAAGAAAAAAATAATGAACGTTATCCGCTTCATTTCCTAATTTGGTTTTGGCAATCATAAATATTGTATTAGGAACCCTAAATAGGACCAATAAGTTAGATCTAAGAGGAATCACTGTCACCAAAAAAGTATTAGGTTATTACAATTGAAGTGTTAAAACATATTTCATCCTCCCAGATTCGGCAAGTGATTGCGGATATATTTAACAGAACGTCATCAAGAATCTTCAGCATATCACCCCCTCCTCCGCCCTTTATGGTAGAAGAGTGGTCTTTACGGATGTCTAATTGAACATCAACGTATAGACTTTGGGGGCTGAATATATTTTCAATAAGAAAAAAATAATGAACGTTATCCGCTTCATTTCCTAATTTGGTTTTGGCAATCATAAATATTGTATTAGGAACCCTAAATAGGACCAATAAGTTAGATCTAAGAGGAATCACTGTCACCAAAAAAGTATTAGGTTATAACAATTGAAGTGTTAAAACATATTTCTTCCTCCCAGATTCGGCAAGTGATTGCGGATATATCTAACAGAACGTCATCAAGAATCTTTAGCATATAACCCCCTCCTCCGCCCTTTATGGTAGAAGAGTGGTCTTTACGGATGTCTAATTGAACGTCAACGTAAAGACTTTGGGGGCTGAATATATTTTCAATAAGAAAAAAATAATAAACATCCGCTTCATTTCCTAATTTGGTTTTGGCAATCAAAAATATTATGTTAGGAACACTAAATAGGACCAATAAGTTAGATCTAACAGGAATCACTATCACCAAAAAACTACTAGGTTATTACAATTGAAGTGTTGAAACATATTTCTCCCTCCCAGATTCGGCAAGTGATTGCGGATATATTTAACAGAACGCCATCAAGAATCTTCAGCATATCACCCCCTCCTCCGCCCTTTATGGTAGAAGAGTGGTCTTTACGGATGTCTAATTGAACGTCAACGTAAAGACTTTGGGGGCTGAATATAATTTCAATAAGAAAAAAATAATAAACGTTATCCGTTTCATTTCCTAATTTGGTTTTGGCAATCATAAATATTGTATTAGGAACCCTAAATAGGACCAATAAGTTAGATCTAACAGGAATCACTATCACCAAAAAACTACTAGGTTATTACAATTGAAGTGTTAAAACATATTTCATCCTCCCAGATTCGGCAAGTGATTGCGGATATATTTAACAGAACGTCATCAAGAATCTTTAGCATATCACCCCCTCCTCCGCCCTTTATGGTAGAAGAGTGGTCTTTACGGATGTCTAATTGAACGTCAACGTAAAGACTTTGGGGGCTGAATATAATTTCAATAAGAAAAAAATAATAAACGTTATCCGTTTCATTTCCTAATTTGGTTTTGGCAATCATAAATATTGTATTAGGAACCCTAAATAGGACCAATAAGTTAGATCTAACAGGAATCACTATCACCAAAAAACTACTAGGTTATTACAATTGAAGTGTTAAAACATATTTCATCCTCCCAGATTCGGCAAGTGATTGCGGATATATTTAACAGAACGTCATCAAGAATCTTCAGCATATCACCCCCTCCTCCGCCCTTTATGGTAGAAGAGTGGTCTTTACGGATGTCTAATTGAACGTCAACGTAAAGACTTTGGGGGCTGAATATATTTTCAATAAGAAAAAAATAATAAACGTTATCCGCTTCATTTCCTAATTTGGTTTTGGCAATCATAAATATTGTATTAGGAACCCTAAATAGGTTCAATAAGTTAGATCTAAGAGGAATCACTGTCACCAAAAAAGTATTAGGTTATAACAATTGAAGTGTTAAAACATATTTCTTCCTCCCAGATTCGGCAAGTGATTGCGGATATATTTAACAGAACGTCATCAAGAATCCTTAGCATATCACCCCCTCCTCCGCCCTTTATGGTAGAAGAGTGGTCTTTACGGATGTCTAATTGAACGTCAACGTAAAGACTTTGGGGGCTGAATATAATTTCAATAAGAAAAAAATAATAAACGTTATCCGTTTCATTTCCTAATTTGGTTTTGGCAATCATAAATATTGTATTAGGAACCCTAAATAGGACCAATAAGTTAGATCTAACAGGAATCACTATCACCAAAAAACTACTAGGTTATTACAATTGAAGTGTTAAAACATATTTCATCCTCCCAGATTCGGCAAGTGATTGCGGATATATTTAACAGAACGTCATCAAGAATCTTCAGCATATCACCCCCTCCTCCGCCCTTTATGGTAGAAGAGTGGTCTTTACGGATGTCTAATTGAACGTCAACGTAAAGACTTTGGGGGCTGAATATATTTTCAATAAGAAAAAAATAATAAACGTTATCCGCTTCATTTCCTAATTTGGTTTTGGCAATCATAAATATTGTATTAGGAACCCTAAATAGGTTCAATAAGTTAGATCTAAGAGGAATCACTGTCACCAAAAAAGTATTAGGTTATAACAATTGAAGTGTTAAAACATATTTCATCCTCCCAGATTCGGCAAGTGATTGCGGATATATTTAACAGAACGTCATCAAGAATCTTCAGCATATCACCCCCTCCTCCGCCCTTTATGGTAGAAGAGTGGTCTTTACGGATGTCTAATTGAACGTCAACGTAAAGACTTTGGGGGCTGAATATATTTTCAATAAGAAAAAAATAATAAACGTTATCCGCTTCATTTCCTAATTTGGTTTTGGCAATCATAAATATTGTATTAGGAACCCTAAATAGGTTCAATAAGTTAGATCTAAGAGGAATCACTGTCACCAAAAAAGTATTAGGTTATAACAATTGAAGTGTTAAAACATATTTCATCCTCCCAGATTCGGCAAGTGATTGCGGATATATTTAACAGAACGTCATCAAGAATCTTCAGCATATCACCCCCTCCTCCGCCCTTTATGGTAGAAGAGTGGTCTTTACGGATGTCTAATTGAACGTCAACGTAAAGACTTTGGGGGCTGAATATATTTTCAATAAGAAAAAAATAATAAACGTTATCCGCTTCATTTCCTAATTTGGTTTTGGCAATCATAAATATTGTATTAGGAACCCTAAATAGGTTCAATAAGTTAGATCTAAGAGGAATCACTGTCACCAAAAAAGTATTAGGTTATAACAATTGAAGTGTTAAAACATATTTCTTCCTCCCAGATTCGGCAAGTGATTGCGGATATATCTAACAGAACGTCATCAAGAATCTTCAGCATATCACCCCCTCCTCCGCCCTTTATGGTAGAAGAGTGGTCTTTACGGATGTCTAATTGAACGTCAACGTAAAGACTTTGGGGGCTGAATATATTTTCAATAAGAAAAAAATAATAAACGTTATCCGCTTCATTTCCTAATTTGGTTTTGGCAATCAAAAATATTATGTTAGGAACACTAAATAGGACCAATAAGTTAGATCTAAGAGGAATCACTATCACCAAAAAACTATTAGGTTATTACAATTGAAGTGTTAAAACATATTTCATCCTCCCAGATTCGGCAAGTGATTGCGGATATATTTAACAGAACGTCATCAAGAATCTTCAGCATATCACCCCCTCCTCCGCCCTTTATGGTAGAAGAGTGGTCTTTACGGATGTCTAATTGAACATCAACGTATAGACTTTGGGGGCTGAATATATTTTCAATAAGAAAAAAATAATGAACGTTATCCGCTTCATTTCCTAATTTGGTTTTGGCAATCATAAATATTGTATTAGGAACCCTAAATAGGACCAATAAGTTAGATCTAAGAGGAATCACTGTCACCAAAAAAGTATTAGGTTATAACAATTGAAGTGTTAAAACATATTTCTTCCTCCCAGATTCGGCAAGTGATTGCGGATATATCTAACAGAACGTCATCAAGAATCTTTAGCATATAACCCCCTCCTCCGCCCTTTATGGTAGAAGAGTGGTCTTTACGG
Source organism: Endomychus coccineus (assembly GCA_958510875.1). NCBI lineage: Eukaryota > Metazoa > Arthropoda > Insecta > Coleoptera > Endomychidae > Endomychus > Endomychus coccineus. The sequence goes on from OY294067.1 coordinate 295,909,331, forward strand.
ATGTCTAATTGAACGTCAACGTAAAGACTTTGGGGGCTGAATATATTTTCAATAAGAAAAAAATAATAAACATCCGCTTCATTTCCTAATTTGGTTTTGGCAATCAAAAATATTATGTTAGGAACACTAAATAGGACCAATAAGTTAGATCTAAGAGGAATCACTATCACCAAAAAACTATTAGGTTAGTACAATTGAAGTGTTAAAACATATTTCATCCTCCCAGATTCGGCAAGTGATTGCGGATATATTTAACAGAACGTCATCAAGAATCTTCAGCATATCACCCCCTCCTCCGCCCTTTATGGTAGAAGAGTGGTCTTTACGGATGTCTAATTGAACGTCAACGTAAAGACTTTGGGGGCTGAATATATTTTCAATAAGAAAAAAAATAATAAATGTTATCCGCTTCATTTCCTAATTTGGTTTTGGCAATCAAAAATATTATGTTAGGAACACTAAATAGGACCAATAAGTTAGATCTAAGAGGAATCACTATCACCAAAAAACTATTAGGTTATTACAATTGAAGTGTTAAAACATATTTCATCCTCCCAGATTCGGCAAGTGATTGCGGATATATTTAACAGAACGTCATCAAGAATCTTCAGCATATCACCCCCTCCTCCGCCCTTTATGGTAGAAGAGTGGTCTTTACGGATGTCTAATTGAACGTCAACGTAAAGACTTTGGGGGCTGAATATATTTTCAATAAGAAAAAAAATAATAAATGTTATCCGCTTCATTTCCTAATTTGGTTTTGGCAATCATAAATATTGTATTAGGAACCCTAAATAGGACCAATAAGTTAGATCTAACAGGAATCACTATCACCAAAAAACTACTAGGTTATTACAATTGAAGTGTTGAAACATATTTCTCCCTCCCAGATTCGGCAAGTGATTGCGGATATATTTAACAGAACGCCATCAAGAATCTTCAGCATATCACCCCCTCCTCCGCCCTTTATGGTAGAAGAGTGGTCTTTACGGATGTCTAATTGAACGTCAACGTAAAGACTTTGGGGGCTGAATATAATTTCAATAAGAAAAAAATAATAAACGTTATCCGTTTCATTTCCTAATTTGGTTTTGGCAATCATAAATATTGTATTAGGAACCCTAAATAGGACCAATAAGTTAGATCTAACAGGAATCACTATCACCAAAAAACTACTAGGTTATTACAATTGAAGTGTTAAAACATATTTCATCCTCCCAGGTTCGGCAAGTGATTGCGGATATATTTAACAGAACGTCATCAAGAATCTTTAGCATATAACCCCCTCCTCCGCCCGTTTTTATGGTAGAAGAGTGGTCTTTACGGATGTCTAATTGAACGTCATTTCCTTAATTATTTGGGTATAGTTTGTTGTTAGGGTAAAAATGATTATGCAGTGGATAAAACCTTGATTATCAACATATTTGTTATATTCTGGCAAAATTTAAATCAGTATCACTGAGGTTTTGTCGCTTGCGATCATTGTGTATCGTTCTAGAATTACATATTTGGGGGTAATGGCGTATCTGAATGAGTTGTATGAAAACTTGCCACTAGCTTGTATAGCTTCTAAATCATTTGCATCTATCGTTGCTTCGATCAGTTTTGTAGCAACTAAGAAGCTTCCGGATACTTCTTATTCTAGTCTTATGACATTATATTATCTAGATTGTCATAGAACAGTAATGTTTTAGAAACAAAGGGTATCTAAAAATGCCTTCTTGGAAGAAACCGTTTCACTGAATAGGCCATTCCCTCAATTAATTACTTATTCCTACTATTTGAATTGTTCTTGTTAGGTAAACTGTGATTTTGCAGTATTCTTCATAACTAGAATGCCGGAGATTTGAAGAAGCTACGGTGTTTGTGAAATTATAGTCATATTTATTTATAAAATCTCTTTTGATAGTTATTTTATTTAAGTTAAGAATGGATTTTCATCACATTATGGCTAATTCTATTCAATTATTGCAATAATTTTGCAGTAGATAGGGTCAGCTATTCACTTCAAAGTATAATACGGATATAATATCCCAATGTTATGTTATACAATATGGTTATTGCGATAAACTTATGCCCTTTTTTATTTTACATGCTCGAATGGATTTTGGAGAAACAACATGAGTGGACAGAAACGCATACGAGATCAGATTAAGGTAAGGATTGACTGTGATGCTAATTTAATAGGGATGCGATAAAAACATTATTACGGCTTTCATGTAGAGTTAGAAAATAATCGTAATTGTATGTGAATTATTTAAAACTGTTGTCAACTAATTTTGAACCAACAATCTGGTAACCTTACAGTCAGAGTGAGGGAAGTATCTCCAGACATATACAGGGTATAAATAAATAACTGCGGGGGGTGATTCCTTGTTGAAAAATAAGGTGGGTCTTTCATATAAAATTTTTCTCTAAATCACTTCGTTTTCGAGATGTGTTGAAATTGAAAAAAAAATTTAGTTTTTTGCGAATATCTCCGGAACCGTTTATCGTACAGAAAACAGCTTTTGTATGCAATCTCTACTCATAGTAAGCTATGTTTTGTGCGATACAAATTTTTTTTATTCATGATTAGTGAAGATTTTGAAGAGGTAGTGGTTGTTTTTCTCCCAAACTTCTACGCCACTGGAAAAAGTTTTGAGATGCCCATTTGAACCGCCAATGTTTTCTACACAAAAAAGGTACTCCTGGTTATAAGCACTAAAGTTAACCGTTTTCGAGAAAAATCAACTTTTATGTTGAAAAACATTGTCAATTCTTTGAAATAAAATTTATTTTTTACCAATTAAACGAAATTTCTTTACACAAATAACAAAACCAAAAATTGACCATGTTTTTCAACATAAAAGTTAATTTTTCTCGAAAACAGTTAACTTTAGAGCTCATAACCAGGAGTACCTTTTTTGTGTAGAAAACATTGGCGGTTCAAATGGGCATCTCAAGTGGCGTAGAAGTTGGGGAAAAAAACAACCACTACCCCTTCAAAATCTTCACCAATTATGAATAAAAAAAAAATTTTATCGCACAAAACATAGCTCACTATAAGTAGAGATTGCTTACGAAAGCTGTTTTCTGTACGATAAACGGTTCCGGAGATATTCGCAAAAAACTAAATTTTTTTTTCAATTTCAACGAAAACGAAAGTGATTTAGAGAAAAATTTTATATGAAAGACCCACCTTATTTTTCAACAAGGAATCACCTCCTGAATTTTTTCGCAGTTATTTATTTACACCCTGTATAACATACCCTCTCGATAATTGAGACTGATACTACTTTCCCAGTCATTAATAGGGAACTCTTGATATTGTTAAAGTTGTTACAATTCAACCAGAGTCGGCAGTTCAAGAACATTTCATCAAAGCAATCCATTTTGGTTGCTCACTCACACACGTGGGCGTTTCATCCACTTCATTGTCCTTTGTCAATTTAACGTTGTGTCGTTGTGAACTCTCACGGACGAACTGTACGGTTTTTCAGGTGATACATACAATGTATCAGGCCAACTGTCATGTCACAAACTGTATAATTAAGAGTCCACAGTTTCAATTTGTAATTGCTTTTTGCATTCGTAAGGCAAGGCGTGGGCAAGCACTTTTGAAGATTCATTGTACAAACCCTTTCTTTCGTACCCTCTAATCTAGATCTTAACTTGTCTTCTTGTTTATTTTTTTATCTTCTCTCTGATTCTCTTTGATGCAAATCTTTTGCTTTCAAAATATTTCCATAATCTTCCTCGTTTTTAGCATCTAATAAACGCCTCTTGTTTCTTTCACAATCGTCACAAGTGTCTAAGCTAGATAACTTGAAAGCAAAAAATTGTATTCTGTAACAAACAGAAAACGATTTTATGATTCTTTAGTGATATCTTTGGTGTTAACATCGTTTGCTTCGCAGTACTCCTTATACAGTTTGTACATAAGTGTGATATTTAACCCTGGCTAAGTATTTTTGAGTGGTACTATTTCCTTATTTTTTTTTTGCGTAGAGTAGGGGAAATCTTGCATAGACGCCTTGGGTGCCCGTGCCCCCGGGTGTGCCGGATTGTTACCGACTAAAACCCCTCCTCCGTGATGTTGGTTCTCCATCCTAAGGGAAGCCCCACTGCACTGCGGTACTTATAGTCCTATTGTGCCCTCACATGTTGTTGCCTCCTCATCAGTCCGGTATATTCTATGAATTTCAGTAGCCTGATATAGGGGATATCGTCTTCGAGGTATGTCCGACGACCAACCGCGTATGCCGTTCACTGACACAGCACATGCATAGGTGTCGCATCTTCCACGCCGCAACCACTGCAAGTGGGCTGATCTACCAGACCCATCGTGTAGAGGTGTTTGTTGCATGGGGCGTGTCTGGTCAGGAATGCAACAAGATTCCGTATTTCTTGCCTGCTGACCGTCAGCAGATTTTTCACTCGTTGCTGCTGGAGCCCATCAGTCGCTTGGAGTGCGACATACGGGGCAGTTTCCTCCAGTAGGCACGGTGCTCTCCAGCCATTTTTGGATTACAGATTTCGCTGTGGCATGCCACAGGTTAGCTCTGGTCCAATCAGTGGTTTTTCCGCCCCCGCTTTAGCGAGTGCGACGGCAGTTTCAGTCCCTTCTCGTTTGGTTTCTCCAGACTCCCACACGAGTGTTATTCTATTGGGGTTCTTTACTAGTGCCGTTAGTTCTTTAACACAATCAAGTACACATTGTGCGGTGATTCTGTATGACTCCAGTGCCTTAAGCACTGTCAGGTCACTATGATTGTGATTTATCTATTCTCATAGGCTCTCTCCCTCATAATTCGAGCACATGTTGTAATTGCAACTATTTTTGCTTGCAATTCTGTCGCAAAAGTCCCTAGGTTCAAAGAAATTCTTTCCCCTTGGTCCGTTTTCTTGACTATTCCAGCACCCTTACTTATTTCCGTATTGGTGCCTTCGGTAAGCCTTATGAAATCCCCTGGTATCATATGAGGACTGCCCCCAGCGTTCTCTCGCCCATTCAAGGTTTGAATCATGAAAGGCACGGAAGTTCTGTGAACCTTGATCCTGTCGGATCACATCCCCAATGGCCCAGGTGATCCAAGCAATCCGAGGATGCTTCGGCCTTAGTCAGCCTTTCTTCGGCCGATAAGATCGAAGCGATACGCTCCTCTTATGGCCTCTGCCTGAACGGCGAGGTGCACCTGTTATTACTAAGCATGATAGCCTCTGAACTCTGTTCAGTGAATGCTGGGATGCTTTGGTTTTTGTTTTTGGCCACCACACGATGACGGCGTATGTTACAATGGGTCTCACTATAGTTGTGTACACCCAGTGTACCATCCGTGGAGTGAGTCCCCAGGTTCTCCCGAACGTTCGACGGCAGGTTCACAGGGCCCTTATCGCTTTGCTAGTGGTTTTCCCCAGATGCTTCCCAAAGGTCAGCATTTTATCTAGGCTTACCCCAAGGTACTTGACCGTGTCCGTCATCTGTATATTTTTTCCATACAAAACTATGTCTTGTATGTTTCCAATGTCCTTTCTCTTTGTGAAGGGTACAATGGTTATTTTCGAAGGATTCATTTTGAGTCCTCCCTTGTTGCACCATTTTTCCACAGTGTTCAGTGCGTGCTCCCGAACTTCCCTTGTACTATAATTACGATGATACTCAAGGAGTATCAGAAGTTTGTCCACCACCAGACTCCACAGCAGAGGTGACATTACACCTCCCTGCGGACATCCTCCAGTGACCCGCACCTTCTTTTCAACCTCATTGAGAGTTCCTATGACTGTCCTGCATCGGAGCATGTTGTGGATCCATCTGCACAGCAGATATTCCATCCCTCGATCTCGCGTTGCCAGGGCAATTGATTCGAATGAGGTGTTGTCAAAACCTCCCTCTATGTCCAGAAAGCTGGCTAGCAATCTCTTTGCATTCCAGCATTTTTCTGCTCTCTGTATTAACTCGTATACTGCCATTTCACAGGATTTCCCGGTCTGGTAAGCATACTAATTGCGATGTAGGGGATTTCTCATAAGAGTTCCATCTTTAACATGTCTGTCGATCGGTTTCTCTATAGTTTTCAGAAGAAACGAAGTTAGACTGATCGGACGGAAAGATTTTGTCTGGGCGTAAGACTCTCGCCTTGGCTTTGATATAAATACCACCTTTGCCGCCCTCCACTCTTCCGGTATGTAGCTCAGTGCCAGGCTGGCTCTCAGTATTTCACACAGGATAGTGGCCAGTATATCGATTGCCTGCTGCAGTAAAGCTGACAGTATCCCATCGGTTCCTGGCGTGGTACTATTGCGAGCATAGTGACTTTCTTTAACCGGAAAACTCAATATGTCTTTTTGGAATTTCTTTTGCTTTCTGTCTAACGGTTCTAGTTGGTTGATGTTTCTGTCTTTTATCTGATGAAGACATTGATGTATCGTCGTAATTAGTTATGCTACTTCTTAAAAATTTCTCTCCTATTGCATATATAGATTGATTCGTTCCTTAGTTTAAAAAAGTATTCGTAAGTAAGCTTCTACCTTCTTACCTACTATTTCTGGGGCAATTTCTAGAAACAGGCGCAGCCTGGACTGACAGACCAATACATTGTTTTCGTTGGTCCCAACTGCTTAAGGACCAAAATTTTGTATGAATTTTATTACGATCGTCTGGACTTAATCTATCATAGCATTTATTTCTGCAGTGGCATACTGTTTTTAGAGTCTTCGTTGCGACAGTCTCACCTCCACGATTTTTCTTATCCGCCAGCCTCTTTTCGTTTCTCAAGCTCTCCTCCCACAGCTATGGTAGACATTTTCGTTTTCTTGACTTATTTTTTTCGGATTTATTTGGTGTGTCTTTCTGTGCTATCTCATTATTGACTATGTCTTCATGGTTCGAAACACATTTCGAACAACTCTCCTTTTCATTTCATTCACTGTCTTCCTCTTCTCTACTTGGATAATAGTTGGGATCCATTTCACTATCAGGCTATCAAACTATTTAACACACAAAAGACGGATGTCCACGGAGCTATCTCTTATTAGGACAACCACCCTTAGCATATACATTGTACAAATAACCAAAATATTCAAGGTGGCGCATTCGAGCAACAAAATTAATTTTTGGCAATAACTGTTCATCAAATTTATGTTTTTCATACGCCGTTGTAAAGAAGCTTCCAAGACCTTTCAAATGACGTATCACTCAACCCCTCTCCCCTATTCAATTTTGAGGGGTTGAAGCGCCCCCTATTAGGGGGTTGCTGGTTCAAGCCTCAGATATACGTCAAAAGATGTCCCCCAAACAAAATCATTCGACGTGTTTCGGGAGATTTTTCCACTCACTATGGGATAAGAAATATACGGGGTGGCTCGTCTGAGATGGAACACCCTGTATAACACTATAAATAAGAAATAATCACCCTTATCCACTAAAAATTCTCGTTAAAGTACTGAGGACCTTTCGGCTATCAAGTAACTATCATCAGAGTAAACTAAATTATAAATCTAAATGTGCCTGTTTAAATACTATTTGGCGATAATAATGCAAATAAGGAAGATAAATCGCTATTTAATAAATTACTTTTTAGTTTATACGTTTCTATCCCTTCTAAATTAATCAGATATTTGTCCGTACTGTTTTAAAAGTGGTAAACTTTCTTGAGAAACGGTGTGACCTGTATTTAAAATATGTACGACTAACGCTTATTTTTCACCATTATTTTTCTTTATTATATGGGCAAACTGTTCTGTATACAGAGTTTGTCGAAGTCGGAAACTTCATATAAGGTATTGCCTACGTGTTTTTAGCTTCTTGTTCCATCTATAAACTAGTTGTGTTGTAAATTTAGAAAATAAATTATAGAATTTACTAATTACTAAAAGATGATAGTGAAACTTTTGAATTTTATTGATGCATTTGAAGGTAATAGCTCTAATTTTGTTAGTTGGTTCCGTTTTAATTTAATTTTCTGTTTAGAAATTGAATTATTTATCAAAGATTTGACGAAACCATTGTCCAACGCTATTTGCTGAAGTTTCTCAACTCCGTTATTGTAATTTTGCTGGCTCAAGGGGACGTTCAATAATGTATGTACAATACTATTAAATGGAACTATTTTATATTTAAATGGTGTAGCTGAATCCAGTATACACCCGAGGGTGTCCTCAGGAAGTAGTACTGTCTCCGCTCCTGTGGTGCCTGGCGGTGGACAGTGTGTTGGTCAAGCCATCGCAGACGACTTGGCAGCTGTGACCCTGGCACGAGGAAACGGAAACTGGGATCCCTCCCAGACATTCGTCTATTAGGAAGGTCCCTGCACATAAACGGCTCAGTGAAGTACACCTTGGAGTTATCCTCGATGCTAAACTGAGCTGGAAAATGCACCTGTAAACCTGTAAACAGAAGAGCCTTCGCTAACACATGGGGTCTACGGCCGCAGGTTCTGCACTGAATCTACACGACTATGATCCGCCCAATTATAACCTACGCAGCCGTCGTTTGGTGGCCGGCGACAGAAACGGTTCTGTCCCGTCTGGTTCTGGACAAGGCTCAACTACTTGCCTCCGTAGGGATAACGAGGGCTATGAGGAACACCTCCACCAGGGCTCTTGAGGTCCTGGTTGTGATCGTCCCTCTACAGCTCCAATTCGAGAACTACCCGATCCTCCGACTGGCGTAGGATGCGATAGCGCCGGCCGTCAGGTTTCGAACACCAGACGTCCTCCCCCCTTCCGCCAGGGGGACTCGTGTGTTTCACGGACGGGTCTAGGATGGGGGAGTCTAGCGGAGCCGGAGTCTACTCGGGTGCACCCAGAAGGGAGATTTCAGTTCCCCTAGGTGCCCACGCAACCGTTTTCCAGGCAGAGTTCCCTGCAATACGGACCTGTACCCTGGAAAACCTGAGATTAAACTACCGAGTTAGGCGGATTTACATCAGCTCTGACAGCTGAGCGGCTAGTGTGGGTACCTGCCCACTCTGGCGTGAAGGGAAACGAAGTGGCTGATAAACTGACCAAACGGGGTTCCTTGAGTGCGCGATTCAACGATCGGAATTTCATCGGTCACCGGGCTCCACGCCCTCAAGGAGCTACTGGATAGATAGTGGCTTTCATTTTGGCGTAGTGCCCTCGGCATGAGGCAAGCGAAGCCCCACATTAGGGAGTTCTCGCCGAAACTCTCTAAAACTCTACTTTCTATGAGCAGAAGGGGTCTAAAACTGGTGACAGAACTCCTCACAGGAAACTGTCATCTGAATAAACATCTACCCACAATGGGCATTGTTGAAGACCCAGCTTGTATTAGATGTGGAGAGGCGGATGAAACTGCCTCTCACATCCTAGCATAATGTCCAGCATTGGCTTCTCTTAGGCTACAACACCTCGGTAGCACACATTAGCTGCTTGAAGCCATAAGAGATATCAGTCCATGCAAAATGTTAGCCTTCGGCACTGCCTACGGCCTGCTGGACTGATTCATGTATCGAGGGGCGCACAATTGACCCAATTAAGCGGTCTAAGTGCTACGTACTTGTCCGCACCCGCTTTGATTAATACCTATTTGTTTGAGTGGGTGATTACCATCTTTTATAATGCTAGTGTCAAGGAAACTTTTGGTAAATGATTCAATCTTGATTTTATGAAGGTTTCAGGTAAGCTTGAAAAAATACTGGCCAAAAAAGGCGAGTGGATTGCTTGTTAGTTTATAGTATTTTTGGTGAAAGTGGAATAATTTTGTTCCATGCATAAAGATGTAAGGATCACATTTTCTGTGCAGTTTCTATCAAAAATATTAAGACTATCACCAGGTTCAAGTTTGAAATCTTCCAGTTTTGGAACTAGTTCCAAAGAATTTTTTCACAGACAAATTCGGCGCGGCTTGGAAGTTGGTAAATTTCTTAATTAACCATTTTGTTATGTTATACGTACGAATATTAATGTTTGAGATGATTGGTTTCATCGAATTACCTGGTTTATGAATCTTAGGTAAGCAATATAGTTCAAGAAGATTAGGATTCGGAAATCTAAGTTTGATAAAGTTTCCAACTTCGACAAATCCGGGATTTACAAAATCGATTGTGAGTCATGTTCAAAATGCTATGTAGACCAAACTAGATGTAATATTCTAACTCGGTATTATGAACATTTTGCCCATATAAAGAAAAATAATGGTGATGAAAAATGCTTCATTACATCAGATGCAATATCACAATAATTGTTAGTACTTTGAATAAAGCTTTCTAACATATATTTCTCGTAATTTTCAATTTTACGATTAATTGAGTTAATTGTTATCATCACGGAAACAATATCGTTAATATGCAATTTACTGACAAACGGATAAACACTTGTAACCGTACAAAACGTTGGGATGTCAATTTGTAACCAACCCAAAACGTTGGGCAATTAGTCTTACTAAAGGATAAACTAAAATTCTATTTTATCGCTTGGTTGCCGACAGCTACAATGGAGATGGTCGTAGGTTATATTTTAGATGTTAAAATTAGGGCGCCAGAGTATTTTAACCAACCAATGATTTTTGTATATAACTAGGGGATGCAAATACTCAAGTCCCCAGGTTAAATTACCCTGAAAGAAAGAAAATAAAAGACCTGTACCCAGAATGATTGAAATTTACTTGAGATAATAATATTGAAATAATTTGAGACAGCACTTATAATAATGAGGTATGAAGTGAATTAATAGCAAATATGGATGAAGTTAATTACTTTTAAATCAATACACAATGAACAGTTGAATTTACGCCATATACGATATTCAATGATTATTAACATAAAATCAAAATCGATAACCTGACTTGAGAGCTGGCTGTCGCACTTGCTTGATGATGTTTAATTATTCTGCTTCAATGAAGGGGTCTCTGCTACAATTACCATATCGTTTCCACGATTGTACTTAACAAATAAGCTAGTGACTCCTAGGCATCTTCCACAGTAGATTCAAGCCAACCCTCAACACACTTCTTGTTGAATTTCTCACGACGTAGACAAGATTAAAAAAACTACAAGTAGAACTTGCAGTAAAAGTGGATGTAGGAAGAAAAAAAACCCTGAAACCAAGAAATGTCCAAACTCTATCGTTCTATTGTCGTCAGCAGACAGACATGAACAAAATACACAACAATGGTTAACAATTAGAACTAGGTTGTGTTCTGTCAGATACCACCTATGAAGGCAGTTAATTCCTGATTTAGTGAATAAATCAAATGGAATTACAAAGATATTTACCTCTAACACGATAGGGTTTTTTACTTCCAAAAGATAACTTTTCTATCGTTCCCCAAACAGATTCGTCGAAACTAGGTTCAAATCCCGTAAAGTATATCAATTATCCTATTAATCACAATGATTCCAATCCAAATCGATAACTGATGTTTTTGTATTCAACAGAAGAATATTCCCATAAATTGGTTCCAATCCCACGCTTAGCATCACCTCCCTGTTGAATAACCTAGAATTGACTTCTCACTCGAACGAACAGAACAGAAGTGTCATTTGCTCTTCCTTTCCGCCGCTTCCTGTTGTCTTCACACAGAACAACCTCGGAATAGAAGCGGTATCTTCGTATCTGACACTGAACAACAATTACCCTTAGAGTATAGGTACGGTCCATGGCTTTTAGAATATACGGACCATGACTCTTAGAATATACCAAATATACGGTCTAGTATAGCTGACGTCCCAGGAGTTAACCAATTGTCCTACAGCGGCCATTAAGGTGGAATTTACACGTTACACACTCCTAGATGACAACAGTGCTTGGAATGGATATAAAAAAAGCATCACTTTTCTCGTAATTTTCTTAAGGTGTCTTCACTTTTAGAATTAAATGAGTTAATTGTTGTTAACACACGGATAAACACTCATATATAACACCTACCTACACATGGAATAAATGTAAAAAACGCGAAAGGTCATATAGTAAAATATCAGTTAGAAAAGAAAAAAAAAATCGTTTTGAATAAACTATTTTTTTTTCTCGACGTCACTGGATTATACAGAAGAAAGTGGCTTCAGAATGTAAAAGTTATTTTCTCCTAACTTCACAAACAACCACAATATTCACATGTGTCTAAAGTCGAACGATCGAACTTTTGTTTATAAGTTGAAATGAAAAGACGATAGCAAATTTTGATTTCGCCAGTAAGTTTTCCTCAAAAAAAAGAGAATGTGACTTCAAGTTTTTTGTATCTCCTATATTTACCGAGTTACCTTATACAAACATCGAAATTTGCTCACTCTGTACATGATATTAAGCTTTCACTACATTCTTTTCTTCAATACCTTGTTCGCTATTTAATAATAACTTCCAAAATAAGGAGTCAGAATTTCTGTTATTCTTAGAGATGCATTCTAAGATGTTAATTTACCTGATAACAGATAAAAACCGTTTGTTTTATCATTGAGAATATGTGTTAAGGTCTGATTATAAGCCTCACAATGTAAATCATTTTATAAAATAGACAGAGTTGGTCGAACAGTGACAGACAACACCGCTGTCAGTCACATACAGCTGTTCGCTCTCTCAAGAGCTCATCAATGGAACGACTAGACTCCCCATTTGAAAATACTAGAGAACCAAGTATTCCAAACGCTATCTACCAGAAGATAGATACATATTCTGTCTATTGGCTAACTAAATGTGTTTGATATTCATCCAATGCATAGTTAATAAAATATCAAATTCAGAAGCCATTATCTGCGGTTCTAGTTAGTATTTTTTTTGTAAAGTTGAAAGGTGGGCGATTTCTCCCTTTTCTATAGATATTTCCATGGTCGGTGTTCATCAAAAATCTCCGCTGTTATTTCATCACGAGAGATTCCAGGTAGGCTGAAACTGATCAGTTTCAGTTCAAGCCTCAAGCCTGCCCTGAAGATGCCACCTGTAATGATTGGCGAAACGTCGGCATCAAGTCGAGCTATTGTGACGCGGAATCCATCTGGAAGACAAGATTTTTCAGTGATTAAACACTACTTTTTTCAAATTCTAATGATGCTGTTGAAATCCTTCCGTTGCCCCTTTTCCCTGTCAGTTTTAGAAAGGAATGTATACTAGTTTACCGCTATATTTTCTTCAGGCCCAATATAGGTTCGAATACGTTACAACCACTACATCTCGTGAAATTTCATTCTTCTTTTAACATAATTGATTAGGTTTTCATACAGTAATATTTCATTTAGAAATGCAAAGGTTGTATATCAGTACCTACATTATAACCAAACAAATTATATATACCTATAGTTCCGTCATCTGTGAAACAATATTCGCAAAATCATGAAACTCGCTTCTACTGTGTGTTTACTATTGAAGTCGAAAAAAAAAAGTTTTAAAATACACGTAAACAAACTCGAGGCCAGGGTCTGACTGGGATCGGTCCGGGAGTTACTCGCGCCCTATTTAAAAAAAGGAAAATTTTACGCAATTGCAAACAGTGAAGTCAAGTATAATTGAACCATCATTCTTCAAATTTGTACTATTTGTCGCGATACTGCGGGTGAGTTCCCAGTTCAAAAACTGGACTGGTCCCTCTTCACCGGTTTGACACCTCACGTTTGGTTCAGCATTGTGCTCCTTGAAGCTGATTTCCAACAGATGAGCTGTAGAGTATCCCCCAGACGTTAGTTCTTTGGCTCCCAGCCAAGCTTCCGGGTTGCGAGCTGGTAGTCTAGCTGCTTCTGTGCCTGTTTCAATTTCACTAGAGAAGGCTCGCTAGCTTTCTTTCTGACCTGATCTCACTTATTGCCGTCTGTAGTTTCTTTGTGTTTCTCGACAGGCTGTCCAGTCTGATTCTTGGCCAGTTCTGCGGACTTTTTTGATGGGAATCTTCACTCTCTCTCTCTTTAGGCGCATTTAGCCGGTTATTCCACCACGGCATTTCATAGGTGCCTCTACCCTTGCTGCGGGGTAGTTGTCTACGTAGGCCTCTGTTATCGCATTCGGCAAGAGGTCAGCCTCGCCTATTTAATTCACCGAGTTGATTTACTCCGAGTGACAGTGCGTTCGTCTGGTATTTTTGATCCAGCTGTCCTGTTTTTCAGGGCACCTTAACATCAAATAATATTTGAGAATGAAGAGAGGAGGTTCTTCTGAAACTCAGGCCTCTAATGTGTCTCAAAAGAGTTTGAGAGCATAATCTCTCTTGACAACGTTAACAAATGTTGGCTCCTTTCCTCTATTGAACATTTCAAGGTGGTCAGTTAGTCAGGTGATGTGAGTTGGCATCATAGTCAGGAGGCAGGCGATTCCCCTCGCAGTATCTGACCAAATCGTCCACTCCCCTTGTTGGAACATCTTTGTTATCGTACTGAAGGTATGCGGGAGCTTTGACAAGACATTATCTACTCCCTTCCAGGTGAAGAATAACACTATTCCACAAGTGGAATAGTGTCTGTGCCTATCGAAGCAATGCAAGCCTCGTATAACCTTGCATTTAGCTTAGGACCCCCTCACCACTTTCTTAATGATTTCATGGTTTTTGAATTAGTGTGATCGTTGTGATGCAGGTTGATCTGCCCAAAAAAAGATCATGATAGTGTGTTGCCGGGTGTTTTTAAAGTTGACCCGGCCGATGTCGTAGTAGGCCTTGTCTCCAAGAGCTGTCAGGATTCTCATACCAATCTCTAGCATACAGACAAGGGTTGTTTTTTTTTTTACTTTGACTACACGAAAGGAAAACCTATAATATGTCGTATGAGTCAGCGGTGTAATGTTGGGAGAGGAGATAGGCCTGCGAGTTTTTTCAATGGTTTGGAGGTTATAGGCATAAGGAAAGACCTCACTAAGCAAAGAGTTCCACAACTTCGACGTTCGATAGGAAAATGTTGGGCAGGTCTCGAGCTTGACATTGAAGGGGTGACTAGCTTGAGCAGGTCCAGCCCCCCTACCCGTAATAACTCGTGGTGGAATAACAGACGAAATTTCTGATGAGCGCCGACCATAGAAACATCACTATTGATATCACACCCAGAACTTATATCATGCTAAGAAAACATATTAATTATTTATGTCTTTCAGAATTCGTGACGAGAGATCGAATTCAGGAAGAAGCAACAGGAAATTATAATGACTTCCTGCTATATGGCAGGAGACTGGCCAGTACCGCTTCCAGAAGTCTAGAAATTAATAGAGTACTGTCAGAGAAAGGATGTGACTCCAATGCCCAGAACATGATTTGGGCAGCACGGACACTAACCAAAAAGGTGAGCAATTTTTAGATTTTATTCTTGAAAAGAACGTTATTGTACATGTGAAATACTCCCACATTTGTAACAAGGGTAAGGGAAGAAGTATTAGATGTCACAGTAAGTACATCGAGCCTTAAAAATCTAGTGATAAACAGGAGACTATTGAGTGAACATTCTCTATCAGACCACTAGAATAATTGTGTTTAGGTTAGAGACTGACGTCCTGAAACAATCCTCATAAGAAATCCTAGAAAAACGCATTGGGAAAAAATATAGCACCAATCTAAAGGCAAATTTATCGCATCATCGGAGGGCTAGACACCACCTGAAACTGGAGAATGATCTCAAAGAAATAAATGAGGCAATACTCGATGCGTACAAATCGAGCTGCCCCATAGAACGAAACAAAAATTGTAGGGAGGCACGTTGGTGGAATAGTACATCTGAAAAATCTAGGCTTCCGGATGGATTCCGCGTCAGAATAGCTCGACTTGATGCCGACGTTTCGCCAACCATAACAGGTGGCACCTTCAGGGCAGGCTCGAGGCTTGAACTGAAACTGGTTCTACTGGTTTCTGTAGCCATATTTATTGTAGGAAAAATCCTTCACGTTACACGGTTCACTGCCTTTATTCCGGTGGTTAACTCCGTTCTGGCATAAGCCCTCAGTTCCCCTGAGACCAATTGTCAGCACTATCGGATCCCCTACTTATGAACTCTCTCGATATCTGTCATTTGTAGGTAATTCCGATAGTTTTATCCTAAATTCCTTTCATTTCGTTGAAAAACTTCAAACGCTAACAGTTGACCCAGGTGATTTGCTCGTCAGCTTCGACGTCGAATCACTGTTTACCAATGTTCCCATTCCAGACACCCTTTCCATAATTTCTCAATTGTTACCTGCCAAAAACGTTTCAACGGACTTGCTACCGTTAATTGATTTTTGTCTATCCTCCACGTATTTTCTATACGATGGCAAGTTTTTACGAGCAGTCCTCGGGAGCTGCCATGGGTTCCCCACTTTCTTCGATCATAGCTAATATCTTCATGGAAGCTTTTGAACAAGATACGATTGAGTCATCTGTTCTCAAGCCGAAATGTTGGTTTAGATATGTGGACGATACTTTTGTGTTATTTGGCAGCATGGTCGCGAAAAGCTTGTTCCCTTCCTCAATCATTTAAATTCATTACATCCCAATATCCTTTTCACCATGGATGTCGAATCGCAAGGTTCGCTCCCGTTCCTAGATGTATTGGTTAGTCGACAGACTGACGGTACTTTAGGAAATTCTGTGTTTCGGAAACCCACCCATACCGATAGATACCTCAATGGTCTTTCCCACCACCACCCTGCCCAAAAGCAATCTGTCACATAAACTCCCTGCTCCACAGAGCTGTCAACTTATCTCAACCTCAATCCTTAGAACAATTTCTGCCATTACAACATTCAAAAAGTCATAAAGAAATACACTTCGCCTAAAATTTCAAATCGACCTGAGCCAGAAACCCCCCCCCCCCCGCCTGCTTTATCTACACATATATATATAACAGATAGGATTTCCAAAATCCTCAAAAACTATAATATTTCTACCCGTTTTTCCACATTTCCAAAATTATCTCAGTTTTACAAACCTATCAAAGTTCCCCTTCCCCCTCTTCACTTAGAAGGTGTTTATAGCATTCCCTGTTCTTGCGGTAAAGTCTACATTGGTGAAACAGGTCGTACAGTAGCTACTCGTTTGAAAGAACATGAGCGCTGTACAAGGATTCGGGACACCAGTAGATCTGCACTTGCGGAACACAAGTTTGACACAAATCATCAAATCCTTTTTGAAAATACTAAAACCCTAGCCCGAGCCCCAAACTTCTATCAGCGAAAAATCCTTGAAGCTATAGAAATTCTAAAACATCAGAATAATCTGAACCGTGACTCAGGATATTACCTTCCCAACATTTGGAAACCCATCCTCGAAAATTCCTCTTCGCACGTGATCACACGACGGCAGGGTCAGGTGCTGGAACGAAGTTAACCACCGGAACAAAGGCAGTGAACTATGTAGCGTGAAGTATTTTTCCTACAATAAATACGGCTACAGAAACCAGTAGAACCAGTTTCAGTTCAAGCCTCAAGCCTGCCTTGAAGATGCCACCTGTAATGGTTGGCGAAACGTCGGCATCAAGTCGAGCTATTGTGACGCGGAATCCATTCGGAAGAATAGATTTTTCAAGATTAGCTATCCGCGGAAGTCTGCTATCCAAGAAAGCAAAATTAAGATCCGAAACACGGAAACTCTTTAAAAGTGTAACGGATATTGGCAGAGCTATAATGAGAAATTCGCCATTCACAAAAAAGAAGTAAGGAAGGCTAGGAGAAAGAGCTTCAGAAAAATCTGTGAAGATATCGACTCTACACCTGCTGCGGGTAGATTGCATAAAGTCATATCACTCACTTTCCTGGGAGCGAACCTAATACTGTAGAATGATAATGCAATACTCGACATACTCTTGTCAGTGTTATGCCGATGACTTGTAGTCATATTCGCTAGAGGTAAGTTCGAGAACATCGAACAGCGTTATTGAGCGGAAGTCAAAGGTAAAATATCTGGAAATTATACAAGATAAAAACCCCTCTGGAGTAAACATGAAAAAGAAATAACTACCAACGCTACAGAATCCCTAATGGTGTGCAGAAACTTTGCGGTAAAAAACTGCCCTAGCACTCTGCGGTGGATGTACACAGCAACATGTGGGTCATTGGCCTGGGGTAGCAGAACTAGCCAGGCGTCCAGGCTATGAACCGGAAAATTAAAAAAAAAACATCAAGTCCGAATTTTTTTTTTGCATTAGCTTCAGGAGGTTCTCAGGATCATTCATACACTTTAAAACCTCTTGGGAACCCCATCCCCACCCACTTGAAGTGAAAATGACACGAAATCTCCAAGTCTTGAATTGTATTTTCTACAAAAAAAGGTATTTTGGCTTTTCGAGTGCACCTAGGAGGTTTTTTGGGTCGCTGAACACGAATCCGTAGCCAGATTTACTTGCAATCCATCGTAGGCGTGGTAAAATCGATGAAATTTTCCAATTTTGCACCCCTATATGTTATTTTGTAATTTACGTGTTTTGGGCATTTCGAATGCACCAAGGAGTTTTTTTGGGTCGCTGAATACGATTCCGAAGCCAGATTTACTCGAATATCATCGTAGGGGTGGGAAATTTACAAAAATTGCTAATTTGACGCGCTTCTGAATTTTTAAAATTACTTCGGAGTAAATCTGGCTTCGGAATCGTATTCAGCGACCCAAAAAAACCCCCTTGGTGCATTCGAAATGCCTAAAACACGTAAATTGGTCAATTTCGTCGATTTTACCACCCCTACTATGGATTGCCAGTAAATGTGGCTACGGATTCGTGATCAGCGACCCTTTGGTGCATTCGAAATGCCTAAAATACGTAAGTTGCAAAATAACGTATTAGAAAATTCTTGGCTTCCGGATGGATTCCGCGTCACAATAGCTCGACTTGATGCCGACGTTTCGCCAACCATTACAGGTGGCATCTTCAGGGCAGGCTTGAGGCTTGAACTGAAACTGAGTTGGGGTTCCCAAGAGGTTTTAAGCTAATTCACAAAAAATTTTTGATTCGAACTTATTTTTTTAAAATTATAGCTAAAATCCTGGTTCACAGCCTGGACTAGCTAGTTCAAGGATAAATATATTGAAAATCCAAAGACTAGCATGTATATGCATAACAGGTGCTATGAGAACATGCACAACGGCTGCTATAAAAGTAATCCTAAAACTCTGGCCCTCCATGTGGTAGTGGAGAATATGGACAACTTATAGGATGACTGGAGAGGGAACCACCAAACGTAAATATGGACCCCTCCCTGTCAATCAGCAAATTTCGGATATATCCCAAGATATGATTGAAAAAAGGTATAACTTCCTAAAAGAAGTCGCAGAAGTGAATGAGATGAATACACCATCCCAAGACTAGTTGAAAGGCTATCAAATTATACACTAATGGCTCCAAAACAACAGAAGGAACTGTAATAGTATATGTGGAGGTCTCACAGAATATGATTTTGTTATACCATTCTCCGAGAGGGAAAGTATCTGTGGAGGTATCACAGAGAATATGATTTTATTTTATCATTCTCTGAGAGGGAAAGTATCTGAGGAGGTAACACAGAGAATGATTTTATTTATCTTCTCTGAGAGGGAAAATATCTGTGGACGTCTCATAGATAACTTGATTTTATTGTATCAATCTTTGAGGGGATGTATCTGTGGAGGTGTCACAGAGAATGTGATTTTTTTTGTATCATTCTCTGAGAGGGCTTGTTTCTGTAGAGGTGTCACAGAGTATGTGATTTTATTTATACGCATTCATGAAACTTCTTATTTTATTATTTAAGGAGGTTCGGTAGTAGTGTTGGGAATAACCGATTTCTTTCAATAACCGACTACTGAGTATTCAAGTGATATGATAAACCGGGTGATTTCACTTGAATGACGATCACTTGAGTTCTTTAAACTCGCTAGGGAATCGGATTGTTTCGTTGCATGTCGGTGCTGCATTCAATTCGCGTTAAGATTATGCAATATTATATGCGCATTTGTTCGCCATTATGTTTTTCTATGGTTTCTACTTTCTTGATCTAAATAATTTTATGAAGAACAGAAATATATTCGGGTATGTTTTAATTGCTATATTATTAACTATTTGTATATTCATTATTTATAAGTAAATCACTTTATTTTTGGAAGTTATGTTTTGTTTTGTTTTAAAGTTATTTAGATTTTTATATTCTGTCCGAATTCATTTTTATACATTATTAGAATTTGTTTTTGTTCCTTTCTCGTTCTGTTTTATTAATATTTTTATTATTCTTGTTAGAAATTCATTATTATACCGATTTAAAAAAAATAATGTTTATTTTATATTAATTAGATAATGTTTTGACATAGCAGAATGTATTTCGTATTCGGATAAACTCCCAACATAGTATCTGAATAAAGTCGCATCTGAAATATTGTGATTGTGCATAGAAATGAATAACTATCAGGTTCTGATCGCCGGTCTCTTCGGTTCTCTGTTATTGGTTCACCGTGAATATTTCTGTCAAACAGCTACTCGTTGTTTTCATCACCGAACACCAAATGCTATAGGTTATTCATCACTTGGATACTTGGATTCTATAACCGAATTATTCAGGTTATTGTAATAACCGGATGATAGGTTATTTTTCACTCGAGTGATCCCAACACTATTCGGTAGAGATATTTTTCGAAATTCTTACAGACCCTTGGGAAGAACAATATAAGAATACGTCTAATTTTCTGGAGGGTTTCACTATACCGTTTTTTAAATATATTGAGTCAAAAAACAACATTTTAACATGAAAGCTTATGGGGACGTGGTTAAATCTTCAAATTTAATAAAAACGGCTAAATAGAAATGCTTTTTTTTAATGGAATAACATTATTTCAATAATATTCTGTGCAAGTTTGAATGAGTCCCACTAATTATTTTTATGAAAAAATAGCTGAAAATTAGGCTTAAAACTACTTTTTTATTGAAACTTCTCAAATACTCTAATATTTTTACAATAGCCATTCTTTGAGGAACTGTTCGTTATTATTTTTACATGTGTTTATGTATAAAACTCCAGCCTACTATATTTACAGCGTTGGTAGACCTCGGCTTGCTCTTCTTATATTTGCCCCCTCTAACACTACCGAACCTCCTTAATCTGTAATTGTTTTATCTATGACATTGATTTTGTGATGTTTTAAAATATTAATTTTAGTCATTTTCCAAACGATACCATATTGTATTAGGGATTGTACACAATCCCTAATATTAATCAATGTGCGAATAATTACGAAACGAAGATTTTCACAAGCTAATTGATCGGGTCATAATACATTTTTGGTATACTCTATATTTTGTAGATTAATATGATGTTATTTCCGTAGGTGTTCCCTCGTATGGGTTTCACTTTAATATTTCAACTAATTGGATATGATGAAGCCCCGACTTACACTTGATGGACAGGATGAAGTAGAAATCCAGCCTTGCTTTTACTATTGCAAATTGTGATATTATTTATTCTAAATGATTGTGTGTTGAAACCTTGACAAGTAATTCAGAGCTGCAAAGTATTTAGGCTTAAGATATTGTTTTTTACCGTTTTATGATCTTCGCAAGCAAAGCTGAATATTTCTAATGACGGAAGGTTGAAATAATGAGTAAAAGAAAAATAATTCATTACATTAATTTTGTTTCTTAATCTCATTCCTCCAGGAAATAAAGTACAAAATCGACCCTAATTAGAAAAATTTGAGGTAAAAGGCCGATTTTGATGTGTGAGGGCTCATTCGATTCGTTTTGACCTCTAGATCAGAATCTGCCACAGCTACATAATGGCCAATAAATGGCATGTTTTTGACATAATAAAAAAAAAATTGAAAACGTTATTTTCCATCAATTTTTAGTGGGTAAAGTAGAAAATTGCAGTTATTTGATCAATAAACAATGTGAATTTAAGGTTTATAACAATTTGTCACATATCTATTTGTTAATAAACAACAAAATGTAAATTTCCTAAATAATCAAGATCAGATTCATTTTCAGGTAATTTGAGGTCGCTGAATACAAATTCGATGTTATTTTTCTGATTGGCTGTTAATCTAATTAGTTAATTAACAATTTGTTAATAAACAAATTAACCCAAAAAATGGAAATTTTAAAAATAATCAAGACTAGAGTCATTTTCAGGTAATTTGAGGTCGCTGAGTTGTCTGATGTTATTTTTTTGATTGAATGTTAATATAATTATTTAATTAATAATTACTTAGTTACCGAATTAACAAAAAAAATTCAAAGTCTCAAAATAATCAAGATTGGAGTCAATTTCGTATAATTTAAGGTCGCTGAATACGAATTTGATGTTATTTTTTGAATAAATTGCTGGGAAACTATTTTTTATCAATAACATGAAAAACCACTGTTCCCCTTTACGGCTACGACCCTGGAGGTTGAATTACTGGTTCTGAATTCAGCTCATACGTCCCTGCACTTCTCTCAATTACCATGGCAACGCTATCAATCAACTAATAATATGAACAGTTTATTGAAAAATCACATTAGATTCAAATTTAACTACTTCAAATTATCCGAAATTGACTGTAATCTTGATTATTTTAAGACTTTGAATTTTTTTGTTAATTCGGTAACTAAGTAATTATCAATAAATGATTAAATTAACCTTTAATTCAAAAAATAACAATAAATTCATGTTTAGTGACTCGAAATTACCCGAAAATGGCTCTAATCTTGATTATTTTGAGACACTGAATTTTTTTGTTAATTCGGTAACTGACTAATTATCAATTAATTAATTAAATTAACATTTAATCAAAAAAATAACATCAAATTCGTATTCAGCGATCTCAAATTACCTGAAAATGACTCGTCTTGATTATTTACAAAATTTCCATTTTTTGGGTTAATTTGTTTATTAACAAATTGTTAATCAACTAATTAGATTAACAGCCAATCAGAAAAATAACATCGAATTTTTATTCAGCGACCTCAAATTACCTGAAAATAAATCTAATCTTGATTATTTTGAAAATTTTCGTTTTGTTGTTTATTAACAAATAGATAACTAACAAATTTTTATAAACCTTAAATTTGCATTGTTTATTGATCAAATAACTGCAACTTTCTACTTTACCCGCTAAAAATTGATGGAAAATAGCGTTTTTAGTTTTTTTTATATATTGTTATAACACACCATTTTTTGGTCAATATTTATTGTTTATTAACAATCTGAGACGTTTCCCCCTATGTAGCTGTGGCAGATTCTGATCTAGAGGTCAAAACGAATCGAATGTGCCCTCACACATCAAAATCGGCCGTTTAACTCAAATTTTTCTTTTATAAACCTTTATTTCCTGGACTAATTTGAATAATTCAAAATCTGTTATTCCTAAGTTTGCACTGCTTTTCAGAATTTTCACAAATTCTTCCCAATGACTTAGAAAGGTCGAAATAATAAGTAAATGAAAATTTCGTTTTACGATCTCATTCCTTATTAAGATATTCAGCTTTCAACATACACACACATACACACTTCTAGCTTGACTATCCAATTTATTTAAGCTCAATTCATTAGATTGATTTTCGGTAAGTCAATATACTGGCTGTTTAGTTTTGTGATATCAGTGATTGGCTGTTTGAATTATACAAAATCTGTTATATTCCTGTTTGATCAGCTTTTCACTATTTTCACAATCAACTCTTTCCAATGACACAGAAAGGTCAAAATAATAAGTAAATGAAAAAAATATTGTTCTACGATCTCATTCGATATTAAGATATTCAGCTTTCTACATGTATACACACACATACAACATACACCGTTTTCTTGGTTATTCAATTTACTCTCTGTTTAGTTGAACACAATTTATTAGATTCAATGTTTTTCTGTAAATCACTGTTATTCCTATGTTTGCACAGCTTTTCAGAATGTACAATCAGTTCTTTCCATTGACAAAGGTCGGCGTAATAAGCAAATGAAACGTGATGCATTATGTACATTTTTTTATCTCATTGCTCAGAAAGATATTTCATTTTCAATGCACAGAGTGTTTACTTGAAGGCCATTGAAAATATGTAATTCCTTCGGAAGTTTGAGAATAAAAACTCAAATTTTACACAAAACTTTTAACATTTAATTTAAAAATGCTGACAAAATTGTTTCACCACACTGGCATTTTCAAAGCAAGGAGTTATCTACTAAAACTAAATCTAAAAGTATGTCCTTAAATACTGGGGATCAGAATGTGGTACAAATTGAGGGATGGGGATGGATAATGGTGAGAGTGTATTTATAAAATTGTTAACAAGTGGTGAATTATATGTATCGATTTGATCATTTAATATTACATTATTATTGTTTTTTGAGTGTTTCAATATTTCTATGGATTCTAGTATATAAGGTTTATGTCCTTTTTCCTGAATATGTAGAATATCGGGATTAAGGGTGAAATTGTGGTCATGTTCTAAAAGCTGATTCGCGTAATTAGAGTCCTCACTTTTGAGCCTGTAACTTCTCAAATGTTCGTTGAAACTGCGTCCAGTTTGTCCTATGTACAAAGCACTACAACCATCACATCTCAGTCTGTAAACTCCAGATTTCTTTAATTTATCTTTTTTAGATTTCGAGTTATTAATATACGAGCATAGGTTGTTTGTTGTTTTAAAGGAGACGATTTTATTCTGCTTTTAAGGAATTGAGATATTTTTAGTGAATGTTTACCTAAATATGTTAGATATGTGAAATTTGATGTTGTATTATTATTAATCTACGGATAAATTAGGTTTAAGGCTTTTTTATTGAGTTTATTTTGGAGTATTTTATTAATTAACTTGACATTATAACAGTTATTTTTGGCAATATCTATGATTCTGTTTAATTCCAAATGGAAATTATCTTTACTTAGTACTTAGTACTTAAATTAAACATTATTAATCTACGGATAAATTAGGTTTAAGGCTTTTTTATTGAGTTTATTTTGGAGTATTTTATTAATTAACTTGACATTATAACAGTTATTTTTGGCAATATCTATGATTCTGTTTAATTCCAAATGGAAATTATCTTTACTTAGTACTTAGTACTTAAATTAAACATTATTAATCTACGGATAAATTAGGTTTAAGGCTTTTTTATTGAGTTTATTTTGGAGTATTTTATTAATTAACTTGACATTATAACAGTTATTTTTGGCAATATCTATGATTCTGTTTAATTCCAAATGGAAATTATCTTTACTTAGTACTTAGTACTTAAATTAAACAGAATCATAGATATTGCCAAAAATAACTGTTATAATGTCAAGTTAATTAATAAAATACTCCAAAATAAACTGAATAAAAAAGCCTTAAACGTAATTTATCCGCAGATTAATAATAATACAAAATCAAATTTCACATGTCTAACATATTTAGGTAAACATTCACTAAAAATATCTCAATTCCTTAAAAAACAGTATAAAAACGTCGCCTTTAAAACAAAAAATAACCTATGCTCGTATATTAATAACTCCAAATCTAAAAAAGATAACTTAAAGAAATCTGGAGTTTACAGACTGAGATGTGATGATTGTAGTGCTTTGTACATAGGACAAACTAGACGCAGTTTCAACGTAAGGTTCAACGAACATTTGAGAAGTTACAGGCTCAAAAAAGAGGACTCTAATTACGCAAATCACCTGTTAGAACATAACCACAATTTCACCCTTAATCCCGATATTCTACATATTCAGGAAAAAGGACAAAAACTTAATATATTAGATTCCATAGAAATATTGAAACACTCAAAAAACAATAATAATGTAATATTAAATGATCAAATCGATACATATAATTCACCGCTTGTTAACAATTTTGTAAACACACTCCCACCATTATCCAACCTCATCCCTCAATTTGTACCACATTCTGATCCCTAATATTTAAGAACATACTTTTAGATTTAGCTTTAGTTGATAACTCCTTGCTTTGAAAATGCCACAGTGTGGTGAAACAATTTGTCAGCATTTTTAAATTGAATGTTAAAAGTTTTGTGTAAAAATTGAGTTTTTATTCTCCAACTTATGAAATATTATGAATTTACACTACGTAAATGCCGAAACCATAGATATGTAATTCTTTTGTTTAAAAAGTTCTTCAGAATTCAGTCAATTATTTTGAGTATATGTATATTGTGCATTATATGTCATTTGGTCTTTGATTCCATCAGTAACCCATAAGATAGTTCACGTTTTAGATACACTATAACACTATAAATAAGACAATCACCCTCATCCACAAAAATTAAAGAACTGGAACTTTCAAATAATAAGTACCCATCATTAGAGTAGACTAAATTACAACACAAAAGTGCCTGTTTAAATACTATTAGGAATTAGTAACGTTATTAAGGTCTTACCCTCAGCTGGAGTAAAATCTGAATTCATTAATTGGTTTCCCTTATACATTTTCATCCCTTCTAAATTGCCTAGATATATCTAGATAATTTAGAAGGGAAAAGTCCAAATAGTATGTATAGCCCATTTTGTTCTCTAATGTAGTGTACACTGATGATGGCCAATTGTTATCTGAAAGGTCCTCGGTAATAGTATTTTTAGTGGACAAGGAATTTGTTTCTTATTTATCCAGATCTAAATATTTCGGTATCTGAATATGTGTTTCAATAATTTCAAGCTCTAAATACTTGTCTTGGTTACTTTTTTATGTATTGCATAAGGAAATTGTAGTGTTTGTTAACATATAGCTGTTAATTGATAATAAATATTATGGGTGCGGGGTTTATTTCTAACGGGGATTGTCTCGACTAATTCTGGTTTTGGGACAAATGCTGTGATATTCAACTCGGAGAGAGTGCCATCTAACGGTGGAAGGTTTTATCATTTGCATTTGACTTGATTGCAAGCAGATTTCTGTAGAAGTTTGGTAGTCACAGTTCTAAAGGCAAATGTAACTTCAGTGGTTGTAAGTAACTTGCTGACCACCACAGATTGTTGAAACTTTGCTTATAGGTTATGTTTCAGCTGTGGTTCTGGGCAAGTGGCTCCATCTAACCAGAGGTACTATCACTATTGTGAACAGAAATCTGCTTATCTAGTCGAGTTCGGTGGTATGCACTTTTAGACCTTGACATATATGTCATTTCAGTGGTTCTAAGTAGGTTGCCCCACAGACAAAATATGGTTTCCAGGTTATGTCAAATATGTGGTGGAGCGCCATCTAGCTTTGAAAGGTTTCTATCAATTTGAGCAAGTTTTATTTAGTAGAATTCTGTATTCAGTTTTAAGCACTAAGTAGGTTGGTGGAAAACTAGTCTATGTTCTAGATGCATGGTTCAATTCTTTCGAAGTTCTGTGATATTACAAATTTGAGAGCTATTATTTGTGCTTCACTAATTGGTTAAAAATTCTATGGTATACAGTTCTAATCACAATATTAATTCGGTGGTTCTATTTAGTAGAAATGAAAAACATGATTAAGGGGTTATGTTTAAAGGAATTTTTCTCAAAAGTATAAATATATGAAGGTGATAAAATGAATATTGAAATGTGCTACGAATAAATATTTTCCATCTAAAAATTGGCTGCTAATATTTTTTATATGTAATTATTGGTTCTTCCTTGCTATTGCAAGTTTAACAAAAAAATTGCATCGAATATCTAAGAACATAATATAATGGAATATCATAGCCTTGATGAATGAAATTGCTTCTACTTCATTAGTATTTTCTGTTATTCTTTAAATTCAAATGATTCTGCCAAGGATTATAGTTTATTTGATCAGTTTTATTTAATAGCTAGTGTCTAGGGAAAATGAATCTTATTGAAGGGATGCATTCTTTTTGGATGTTTTCTTTTCAGTTTTTTGCGAACATTTCTTTTATGAATAAGCAACAATAAGTGCATATAATAATGGATGTGGGGTTAATTTTGTATTATGGTTACTTCATTCTTACCTATTGGTATTGTTGTTTCTTGCCAATTCAGTACTAGGATATTTATGGCCTACAAAACCTGCATAATGCTCTTCAAGAATGACAGGATCATACTTGTGTAAACTATGTTGATCGTTTAAGTTCCTCCATCAGTTGCTTAGGACGATCAGGAGTTTATAGCTAGCACCCTCCTGCTGTTTATAATTGCAGTTAAACTTATCATTCAGTTTATACTTGCACCCTTTTTCCACTAAATTGTAACTTAGCTAAAGCACTTTCAACTGTGATGCAGCCATGGTAGATAAAGGCAGTTGAATTTCTTTAATGTGTTGCTTCCTTAAATCAGATTTGCTTATGCTGTACTTCACAATACAGGTAGGTGTTATAACACTGATGAAGGTAATATAGGTAGCAGAGTCATCATAAATAAACATCTAGAATGAAAAGTAATTGATCGTACACTGAAAGCTTTTCGATTCTATTGCTTGAACCCTTTTATCTATTCGATTAAGGGTAGCTTTTTTGCGCATAGGAACTTTCAACCCAATGAATATACTTCATATTATGATGAGATTTATATCTGTTTGTGTTAAGTTTCCTCTGAAGATTATTTCCCAAGTATATCGATGCACACACTGTGGTAGTAAGCTTCAACAGTTCAACAATGTAAAATAATAATACTAGGTTTATTTATTAATCCAGCAACCCTTACTACTACATCTTAGTCATAGACAATGCCCTATAGTGCAAGATGTGTGGCCTATCTAGTGATTTCCTTCTCTATTCTCCAAAGTTTCAAGATTCAGAATCAAACGTATCGGAATGCTACATTTGTTTCGATTTGTAGTAATTCTTGAAACAGGAAACGAAACATAGTTTATATGCAACTAATGCTAGGTCAAGGTGTAAAATGTTTTGCCTGTTTACAAAGATCGCTGATTTATTCTATGGTAATCAAAGTTTATATTTAGTTATGTATGTTAATGTGTATGTACAATGAAATCAATAAAACTTTTGGGTCGGCGCTTATTTATTTTGGAGGTCTATAGCAAATTCTACAGTGACTTCAAATTCCATGCTGAGGAGACATCTCTGGATAAGATAACAAAGGTAAAATGTTTTGTGAATTTAATTACATTGCATTGCCAGCTAACATTGTATGGCTTGCGTTAGTATCGCTTAAATTTTTCTCAATGCAAATACGACGGCGATACAAAGCTCAGAGAATGTTCCAATTTCAATAGAATGGCAACTGGCTGAAAAACTAGCCCCTATTATTATAGTCGGCCCAATTGATGGTTTTATCCGACATCACTTATTAAATCACTATTTTATTGATGTTTGTTTAAACTTATAAGGTTTATGTCACATTTCGTAAATTCAAAAATATACTGTTATATTCAGAAAAATTTTATTAATTTGATTAATCTCCTAATTCACTGAAAGAATCAGTTAAAGTAATTTTTAAGAAGTCTTGAGTCAACTTCTTGGTCATTTATGGGTAGACAACTCTTTCTACAACATATTGTGATATGTGCTGCCTACAAAATTGTTTCATAATTTGTCATTTTCGAATGTGATTTTGATTTTGATACTGTTATGTATCCGCGTGAGAGTACTGCAATATAACAATGGGTAGTATCAAACACTTTATTTATTTACTTGTAGAGAGTACACTGCTACACAAGTAGCCATCTTACATTTCTATTTTCTGGCTCCAGTGTTGCCACTTCGACAAAACATAACATTTCCTTTCCTTCTTAACAAAAGACAACTACTTACTTACAAATTTAATCTAACAACTGGTTTAATAATTCTACCAGATCTAGTTATTTTACACTCCCTTGTAGCACCTTCTTCATTAGTACCCACGCTTGGAGTATCTGCAATGTCTTTATTTACGTCACTCACTAATGAGGTACTTATTGTTTCGACCCTAGGTAAGTTAACATTATTTGTAGTCACTACCTGGTTAGGAATTTGTCTTAACATTGCTTCCCTAATCATATCAGAATGAACAAACCTCACATGATCATTGGCCATCACTAGATATGTATTTGGGCTCAACACTTTTACTATTTTTCCTAGGCACCAATTTGGGCCTTGCTCTTTAGGGTTTACTTGTTTAACATACACTGATTCATTTACAGAATACAATCTACTTAACCTACGATAATCATGCTTACTTGGCGATGCAAGTTCTGAACCTTGAAATGGTGGCTTTAGAAGGTCGAACCTTGTTCTAGGTTTCATTTTAAACAAATGCTCAGAGGGACACAGTCCTGTGCTAGTAGATGGAGTATTACGATAGCTGAATAAGAAGTTGTGTAATCTAGATAATAATACACTTTCCGACATACCGTTACTATCTTGAAACAACCCTTTTTCCAGTGCTCTTTTGACAGTTTGTACAGCTCTTTCAGCAATACCGTTCGATGACGGGTGATAAGCTGGTGATTTTGTAGGCTTAATGCCATTAGATTGACAAAATTTCACGAATTCCGCCGCGTTAAACGGCGGTCCATTATCACTAACTACTTCTACAGGCAGACCAAATGTGGCAAATATTTCTTTCAATTTATTTATAGTCTCTCTCGCACTAGTACCGTTACTCATGTGCTTCACATCTATCCATTTAGACTTACTGTCAACTAATAT
This sequence comes from Endomychus coccineus, assembly GCA_958510875.1. Taxonomy (NCBI): domain Eukaryota; kingdom Metazoa; phylum Arthropoda; class Insecta; order Coleoptera; family Endomychidae; genus Endomychus; species Endomychus coccineus. The sequence continues at coordinate 295,939,706 of OY294067.1, forward strand.
CAGTAGTGTGAAAGATGACTTATGAAAGAAATCTATATGGACTCTTTGAAAATTATTGGCTGCCTTCGGCCAAGGCAATAATTGTCCGTGATTATTCTTATTCTGATTAACCTGACAATTTTCACAATTGCTTATTAATTCTTCTATTTCTAAATTGATAGACGGCCACCAACAATATGATCTCACCAACATTTTTGTTCTCACAATTCCCATGTGTTGTTCATGGAATAACGATAAAACTAATTTCCTCATTACCTGAGGTACAATTACTCTATTACCCCAAAGTAGACAGTTTTGTTCAACAGATAACTCATGCTTTTTATCCCAGTAAGGTTTATAGTTAGTATCAGTCACGAATTTCGGCCACCCTTTTTGAGTTAACTCTATAACCTTCGATAAGATAACGTCATTCGTTGTAGCTGAAGCGATTTCTTTATAATTTATAGGCACCGTTTCTGCGATACTAAAAGAATATAAATTTTCGTTCACGTTAGTACCACCTTTAATTGGAAGTCTTGACAGAGCATCAGCATTACCCATCAAACTACCTTTTTTATATTCTAGATTATAGTTATAACCAGACAATTTGATAGCCCATCTCTGCAGACGTGAAATAGAAGTTACTGGAATACCTTTCTTACTTCCAAAAATATATTGTAGAGGTTGATGATCACTTATTAGTGTAAAACGTCTACCAAAAATATAATTATGGAACTTCTTGATGCCAAACATAATGGCTAAGGCTTCTCTTTCAATCTGAGAATATTTCACTTCTGTTTTGGATAGTGTACTGGAAGCAAAAAGAATTGGTTTTTCTTTTCCCTCCACTTTGTGACTCAATATTGCACCGACCCCGTAAGGGCTTGCATCACATGTTACATAAATCGGTAACACAGGATCATAATAAATCAATATTTTATTGGACAATAAATATGATTTACTCGCCTGGAAAATATCCTCATGTAATTTTGACCACGCAAATTCAACACCTTTTTTTGCTAAATCATATAAAGGCTTAATTTTGCTAGAGAGCATTGGTATGAAATGACCATAGTAGTTCAATAACCCTAAGTATGATTTTAATTGTGTCATATTTTCAGGACTAGGACAGTTTACAATTGCATCTATTTTATCACTTAAGGGATGAATACCCTCCCTATCTATTTTATAGCCTAAGAATTCTACCATTGTTTTGTAAAACTGACATTTTGACTCATTTACTTTTATGTTATATTTATTTAGACGTGACATTACTTCTATTACATTGTTGTGACACTCTTCCAATGTAGTACCTGACACTAATATATCATCCAGGTAACAACTGGTTCCTGGAGTACCTGCTAAAATAGTATTCATTACCGTTTGGAAAATACCTGGTGCTGAACTAATTCCGTATGTTAATCGATTGAATCGATACAGACCTAAATGTGTATTAATAGTAAGTAACTCTTTTGACGCAGACCCTATTTTAAGTTGTTGGTATGCCCCTTTTAAATCAATCACTGTAAAATAACTTTTTTTACTGAGAGTTGCAAATATATCTTTGGGTAAAGGTAGCATACAATGATCTGTTTCTATAAGTTGGTTTACCGTCTTTTTAAAATCTACACAGATTCTAATTTCGTCAGAATTCTTTTTTGCCACAACCACTATGGGACTAGCCCATTCACTATGAGTTACTTTCTCTAGAATGCCATCTTTGACCAACTGATTCAATTCTTTTTCTACTTTAGGCTGTAAAGCATATGCCATATTATAGGCTCTATGAAATATAGGTGTAACATTCTGTTTTAACTTAATTTCAGCAGTAAAAGTATCAATACTTGATCTACCATCTGTTCTAAATACTTCTTTGAATCTAGACTTTACTTGCTTTTCTAACTCCTGACCTATATTGCTAACCACTTTTATTTCATTACAAGTTGACTGACTAACTTTCGAGCATTGACTTAAATGACTTTGCCACTCAGGATTCAGAACTGATAGCCAATTTCTCCCTAGTAATGGACAAAACTTATTTTCACTTTTCAATACCACTAATGGTAATGTATAATACTTAGACTTGAATTCTACCTTTACATTTACTTGACCGACAATGTTTACAGGTTGTCCTGTTACGACTCTTAAATTGAATTTGACTGGCTCCAATTCAGACTTTGAGTTTAACAATTTGAAATCATCAATATGCATAACTGACTTACATGCACCCGAGTCAATTTCCATTTCTGTATATTTACCTTCCACTTTACACTTTAGTTTCACAGGATCGTCTTTATTAACTGACAGTTTACCTAAAAATCCTATCTCTAATGGTTCCTCTTCAACCCCATTTTCTTCTAGTTGACGCAGTCCTTGTCCTCTATTCTTCTCTTTACTCCTACAAACTTTACTAGTATGACCTTTTTTATTGCATTTGAAGCATTCCCAATTGACTGCTGGGCACACTTTCACATCATGACGTCTGCCACACCTGTTGCACGGTTTAAATTTGTATACCCCAGACCTTTCACTAGTTATCTTCTGAATTGTATCACCACCTTGAACTAGCTGACTTTGTGTTTCGGCAATTTCTAGACTCAATGCTATCTGACAAGCATTATTGAACGACAATTGTTCAGACTCACCTAATAGGCGTTTTTGTATATTAACATTAGTGATCCCACAAACAAGTCTATCCCTTAGTGCTTGGTCTAAGAATTCCTCGAATCTACAGCTTTTAGCTAAATGTTTGATGACTGCAATATATTGTTCAACTTTCTCATCAACATTTTGTTTACGATTGTGGAATTTATAGCGTTCTATAATCAGGCTTGTTGTTGGCACTAGTTTTGCTTTAAGAATATTGACTAATTCTTCGTACGTTTTACCTGCTGGTGTTTCAGGGTACAATGCTGTTTTCAACGTATTATATGTTTTTGGACCAATTAACGTTATTAGACTTGCGACTCGGAGATTCCCTGGCACTGTCTGTACGAGAAAGTACTGTTGTAACCTTTCTTCCCATGAATCGAAAGATTCTAAGTTTTCATCAAATCCTTGGAATTTAGACATTTTTATTCCACTTAAACACACTGATGAATGATATATCTCATGCAATAGTTGTTCTGTGCTCCCGACTCCACGTACACGGTACACGATCCTTCCCGCCGACTTTCTGTATAGGTTAGTTATTACTTTGATAACTTTATCTCTATTGAAACGCTATTGCAGCCCTCTAACTATGGTTCACTCGTCGCCAATATGTTATGTATCCGCGTGAGAGTACTGCAATATAACAATGGGTAGTATCAAACACTTTATTTATTTACTTGTAGAGAGTACACTGCTACACAAGTAGCCATCTTACATTTCTATTTTCTGGCTCCAGTGTTGCCACTTCGACAAAACATAACAGATACTAACCTTCAACCATAGATAACTCTACTACTTGAGTAGAGATAACTATGCCTTCAACTTAGAGTTCAAAATTGTTCATGACAGTCATATTCGATGGAATTATCGATTTGTTATAATAAGTATGATGCCATTGAACCAATTTCAGAATGTAAACTAGAGCTCTATATGCTGTATTGACATCAACTTTATAATCAGATATCTAAAAAGACTAACAAGTGTTATATTAAAGATTCCAATGAAACACGTATTAAACAAAAGTAAATTGTATTTAAAAGAATGTCACTGTATTATATGTGAAAGCTCTAAGTCATTTAATATACACGACCATCATTCGGCTATGCCAAACATAATAATGCCTCTTGTTTTCCTATGTACCATCAAAGAGGTCTATGTATAGAGTAGACAAGTAGTGTGTTAAGCATAGGAAAGCGCTGTTAACTAGTCTGTCCTTCTCGCACATGTAGTGTGCTCGTAGTGCGCTCTCACTCGTACGGTCTCCCCTTCTATCACAAGAGTATAAGAATACAAGTATGTCGGTCAAGTTTCCAGTGAAAGGCTTAGTTGTCTACTCTATGTATAGATTTATTTGTGTACCATTCTAGCCGTACCCCGCTACTTCGCATCGTGGGATCTGTCCAGATTGACTACGGGACTTCCCCCCGCTGTTTCTAACTAGATGCATATAATAACCGTTAAGTGAATATTTGATATTCACTCAACGATTTGGCTTGTAATATTCTCTGAAAAATATCTCGGCGTCGGCGACACTAGTTGCGTCATGTAGTGAGATAAGTTGGATGCATAATGTTTGGGTTTGAAGAATGTATATTCCCCACCAACGCTTTTACTGTGTTGATGTTTAGCCAAAGAGAACTCTTTGTCTTTAACACGTTTCCCCCAAAGCTTGACATATAAGCGTAGCTTATCTTTCTAGGACTATATAATCTAAGGTTAATCAGGTCATGATTATGCAGTGTGCATAGATACTATATTCAAGATATAATATAATATCTATGACAATATGTGAAAGCACCATCTAATTTCAAAGAGTTCTATATATAGAGCAGACAACTAATCCTTTCACTGGTATCTTAACGGACATTCTGTCCTTCTCGCACATGTATTGCGCTCTCACTCGCACGATGTGCGCGCGTTATACTCATTCTTGTATTCTTATACTCTTTGTGATAGAAGAGGAGACCGTGCGAGTGAGAGCGCACTAACATGTGCGACTGGTTACCAGCGCTTTCCTATGCTTAACACTCTACTTGTCTACTCTATATATAGAACTCTTTGTCTAATTTTGTCACGTGTCTTCTGTCTTGTATTGGTAAAGTAAACAGTAAACACCATTGATTTCGAAAGAAGTTTACTTTGTGTATTGTAAATTTAACTCACAATGGACGCTCAAAAGATAACGTTTTATAATGAAATTTCATTGATGATGTTTGGGTTTGGAGACAGTCACAAACCTAATCCTGAAACGGTACGCCTTGTGGAAAACATTGTTTTGAAACAGTTGCGAACGATAGTTCAGGAAGGCCTTAAGTTCAGTTCAGACAGAAAAACTCTCGAAGGAGAACATTTATTGTTTCTAATGAGGCACAATAAATTCAAAATGAAAAGGTTTGTAAAATACCTTAATAACAAGCATATGAAGAATGTTGTACAATCCATGCAATCAAATGTTATTGAAATTGATCCTGAAGTAAAGCCCAAAGGGCGGCTTTTGCAATTTATCGAACGGATAGATGAGACTGGTGAATATACAGATTTAACAGACATAGATGAAGTCAAGCTTGAGAGGCAATTGCGAGCAGATCGAATCTCACTTTCTTTAGATGAGAAAAAATATATTCAATTTAGCAAAGCCAGAACTGCTTCTTTTCACAGTAGGGATATAACATACAGAAATTTAGAAAAGTTAAAGCTGTGGATAGATCCAAAAGGAATCGTCGAATTTAAACTAGAAGCGTTGGAAGTTATCTCTTATTTTGCTTATGAAACTGTGGCAGAAATTACAGATTACGCATTACTTGTTAGAATGGATGCTAAGTGTAATTATGATCCTCTCAGTCATTTATATGGTTCTTATTACACAGCAACCATGTTTAATGGAGAACATAGATTTAGTGGTACAAATTTAGATTATAGTAGGGTGTATAGCGGTCAGCCATCAATTAGTGTTAATGAAATTAAAGAAGTTATGCGAAGAGTACATTCTCCCCAAGCTGGTTCACTTAATTTTGGTGGAAAACTTCCAGAAACACATTACCTATTTGCATTGTAAACTTAAGGAAAAAAAGGGTTATGTTCTTTTTTTTATGCATTTTGATTCATTCCAATCGGTATACCCACAAAAAACTTTTTGCACCTATTTAATGAGCTTGTAGCTATGAAATGTTCCATACTTTCAGTTGTCACTGATATAGAATTAGTTTTTGAATAAAAAGTCTGTTTCCAGTTCATTTTATAGTTATTTCATTTCCACATACACCTTTATTTTGCCATTTTTTTTGTTAGAATACTCACTGGATAGGGCTTAGTACCTCAAGTTCAGGAATAATAGCGTGAGCAAAAGGATACATATCAAATTCAATTTAAGGTGCTATGGCGAAGTGTCATTAGATAAATCCAAAAAGATCTTAATAGAAACTCTAATTTCATATTTCAGGAAGTAGACTACTTATTTATAGTTTGTAAATTGGATCTTTTAGGGTATTTTATATTTTATTCCTTTGTACTAATTAGTCTCAATAGTAAGATTTGATTGAACAATCAGAGCCAGTCAATAGTTTTGGCATTGACAGAGGAAAGTTAATGTTTTAACCAAATTCTAGAGATGAACAGAAAATATGCTCCAAAGAAAGTGTGTTTGGAAATAATAATCGTTTGATTAATGTAATAAACCGATCTTTTAGTTTTTGGTGTTACTTTTACCTGCTTGAACTGTAAAGAGGATATTGCCATATTCATCTAAAGATCTATAGAAATTGACGGAGGAGCCGGGAATACTCTGATAACAATAAATTACTACTATCGGCATACAAATTCAAGGTTATTAACACAGCTCCTACTCCAGCAGTCAGCTAATGTTATAAGCTCCTAGCCTAGGTGCCTTAAAGCTCAGACCAATAATTATTATTAGTCTCAGGTCTGAGGTTAGAAGTATGTTTATGTCAAAATTACAGTTTCCTATAGGCATAATTAATTAATTTAACCATAACAACACAAGATGGAGATATCCGGAATGAATCAAAAGAAAATAAAGCTGCGCATCATTCGCCTGAAATTCGTACCTCGATGCTTTCTCTCTCCAGTTCGCTTCGCTAGTTCTGCGCGTTATATTGTGTGAACCAGTCGCAATACCGGATTAGTTTTCGAAGTGTGTTCAAAATGGCGTTCAATGGAGATGGACCTCATACAAAAAGGCAACGGACTGAAACTGATGTTTCTAACAGAGTAAGTAATAAGCGTTTGTTGTAGTAATTACAAAATCGATTTGCCGCTTGATGCACTTAGGTTATGTCATGGAGGTATACAATGTCCATGTCTTATGTTAAATCGACTGACAACCGCAGCTCTTCCAATTCGAATATTTATGTTTTTTTATTAAATAAATATGCCATTATTTATTTCTCTTTTATGATCGTTGTATGTTGGAGATGTACCTAGGTAGGTTTTATTTGAAAATTTAACTAAACTTTCGGGACTACTTTTGATTTTGTTTATTTTTAATTGTTGGGGGCGGTTACATTAATGTATTGTAATTATTGTTAGTAATTAAGCGTTTACGTGAAATTGTTAAATTAGTAGGTGTTTAAGTAACGTTTGATGGAAATTCGTATAATTCGATGACAACTCGAATCTCCAATATTCCTGGTGTAAACATTTGTCAATATTTACATTAAGCATGATTCATGATAATAATATGACAGATAGAAATAAACCGATTAAAGTATACCGTGTTCTAATTGATGTTGATTTCTTTTTGAATTCTATAGGCGTCTGTGTCAGTGTGCAGAAGAGACAAGAGTACCACCTACATATCTTTTGCGGTTGACAATTCACAATATCTACCTAAAATATTATCTTATTATTTACAAGTAGAATTCGCGGACGGTCGATGACCCAAACAAGGTTAACCAGATGCAGTTCAATAAAGTTTATAAATCACGTTACGTTTATCTCGGTTTATAAACAGCATTTTATTCCTCAAATGGGTTTGTGAATAATTTTTTTATTGTGGTTTGGTAGATTGCTAGTCTTGATTTATTTAACTCTTAGGTATTTATTAATGATTATCATTAGGTCCCTGTAACGATATAAGTATGTAACGATTTATAATCTTGATCTTGAAGTTGCTATTCGCTGTTGCCGTTCAAAGTTAAAATATATAAAATGTTTAAATGAGAGAACAATTACTTTATTGTTATACCACTTTTAATAGCGTTTTCATGTTATTAAGAGTGGTATAAAAACAAAGTAATTGTTCTTTCATTCATGGAGTAAAGGCTTCTACCGTCGATATAAAATGTTCAAACTATGCCTCTGGGGAGAAAAATCTTCACCAGGCACTCAATGTGGTGTGTATATTCTTATGCAGTGCGTAGTGTTTCATTTGAGGAGAGGATGGTCTCCGGAAGTCCACGAGAATATGCAGCCGGAAGCATCGTTAAGCATCTTGATGCTGGACTGACATATCGATATCTGGGACGGTAAAAGTGGCTCTTCGCGAAAAGTAAAGAAACCTTGTTCGACAGATTTGGTCGGCTGAACTTTCAAGTGAGAACAAGGCGCCTGCAACAAATATGCTTGCTGTTCCAGTCCTGCTGTACTCTTTTGGAGTGGTGAAATGGACTGTCGATGAGCTGCATAGACTCGACAAAGACACCAGGAAAATGATGCATATCCATCACAGGTTGCATCCTAGGTCGTCTGTTTCTCGCATTTATCTCCCACGTCATCGGGGAGGTAGGGGACTCTTTAGCCTGAAGGCTAAAAGCTCTTAGAAGTTCGGACCCCTCGTGAGCCTTACCAAAACTTACGAATTGGCCGGAGTGGGGCATTTATCGTTAAGGCAGCAAAAAAAAACTGCGAAAAGAATTTAACATCAGTCGAGAAAGCAACTAGAGGTACAGGTAAATGCCGCGGAGCAAGGTCTTATGCTTAGGCGGCATGTTGACAAGCCCGTACACGGTGTTTTCTACAGAAATATCGAAACGCTCGGCTTGTCAACTAGGCAGACCTTCGGCTAGGTCTATCGCCGTAACGTGCAGGTTTCTGATGTCAGCTGCAGGGCCTGTCGAAAGGCGCCTGAGACTCTTCCACCTGCTGTCGGCATGTCCTACAAGGGCGGCCCCACGAGTGCTGCAGTACCATCTAAGACACTCGTACTGAATAGACCAAGAGCCGGTGCTACCTTACATGCCAGGAGATATTGAGTCCGTTGTCGGAAACGAAAAATGTCAGATCTACTGGAATTATACGTTTCCTATCGTCAGGTCCATACAAGCAAATAGGCTAGACGTTGTCCTCCTTGATAAACAAACTAAGATTATGTATGCCATCGAATTCCCTGCTCCGGCAGAGAAGAACATAGTCTTGAAAGAGGAGGAAAATGAACAAAGTATCAAGATCTCCTGTTCGAGCTCCGCACGCTATACCCAGGCACATCAATTTACCACCGTTCGTAATGTATACAGATTTGAGCGGGATAGAAGCCACGTGGGTTCCTAACGTCGATTTCATTGGTTGACGGTTCAACGCAACTGAACTTCAACAGAGAAAGATAAAACATGGTCATCTTTGACAGACATCCAACGTTTCCCCAACTTACTGTCTCCGTCAAAGGCAACTTATTCTATAAATGAAAGTTAACATTTTATATATTTTAACTTTGAAGGGCAATAGCGAACAATCTACAAGATTTCTAGACAAATTTCGCCTACAAAAAATGGAGAAAATGTTAACATATAGGTCACATACCTACAAAATATTTAAATAAACTTTTATGAATATAAGAATAAATAAAAATATTTGCCTACCCAAAGACCTAGGTATCTACGCTTTCTAACCAAGCCTAGCTTTTTACCAGTGCAACCCCCCTCAGCATTTGGCAGGAACTGAATTCGTATTCCGACTTGCTGTCCAGTTTTTTGGATGGTTTTCCCAAGTACATAAGGCATTGCATTAAATATTTGATAAGATGATGCTGGGCCAGTAAACTCCGTCTCAGTACATTTTTCTGCTATCAGCTATGGAACTTTCCTAGAAAAGATCTTCGAGAACCACTCATATTTACATAAAGTCAAGCTTTCGCACGTTAGTCGAAACTCTTTTTTGAATCCTAGAGCGACGTTTCTGCCAAATGGCAAGATCACTTTATTGTGGCTTTCACGAAAATTTTAAACGAGATGTATCACCTAATCACCTTTCTAGAAACAACCTTCCCTGTTCAGGACCTGACTGTTCCATGGAAAATCTGAGAACCGAAAACACGAAACGGCAAATAGAACGAAAGTCTACATATTAGGACAATATTACATGACTAAGAGTAACGCAAAAGTACATCACATTTCCCAATAGTAAATGTTTCTCTCATTTAGTAAACAGGAATTCCGACAACTGACCTGGTGAACGGCCGTTTGAGGTATTATCCCAATGCTAAAAGACATGTATTATGATATTGTTAATCGATGATAGCCAGTTTCACGATACAACATTTCGACGAGAATCCTGGCTTAGATAAGAGTAGGTTGACTAGAACTTGTAACAGATCTTACTTTCAATGAGGTTCAATCATAATAATATATAATATAATGCTAAAAGACACCTATTTTGATATTGTTAATCGATGATAGCCAGTTTCACGATACAACATTTCGACGAGATTCCTGGCTTTGATAAGAGTAGGTTGACTAGAACTTGTAAGAGATCTTACTTTCAATGAGGTTCAATTAATATTCGACAAAAATTTGATGGAATCAAGATTTAATTCTTGAAATTGTCAATTTATCCAAAGTTGTACATCATAGGCACATCAAATTCGCCCAATTTTCAATAGTATTTTTGCACATCGTTTCATCGAATTCCATCTAGCAATTTGGGCACTACACTTTGCTCTACATTACCATTAACAACGAAAATGTATGACACGAATTCATTATCACTAGAATCTGATCAATTCATAGCATCAGTGACATCCACCAGTGTTACATATCAATTTCATTTTCTTAAAAACCATTCCTAAGTGTAAGTAAGAAATAGCTATAGCGCGCGATGTGTGAACGCAGATTTCAATTATTTCACAAATCATTCATGATCACTGAAAGTATTTTATTAAGAAAAACTATACTTTTAAAAGAAGCAATTAACCCAAATTTCGATACCTGAAATTATGTACTGAAAACATTATAAATTTGGATTTGATATGCTTAATTCTGTTGTTGGCTAAATATTTTCCATTCATATTTATTGTAAGAATATTATAGATATTATATTATGGATTTTAAATAAAGTTTTTTATTCATCAATTCAAGTAATCAAAATTTTTGAAATAGTACTTGTAATACTAACCGGACTCTTTCATATTCTATATTTTGATTGATGTCTTCTTATTCAAAAGTTTGGACATTAAAATCGTTTTATTCGATGAAACATTCATTGATCATATACGTTTGGACACTTTTGGAATTTAAGCTTCGTATTTTCTATGTAGTAAGAAATTGTTAACAATAATTCCTTTCAGGGACACACTGGTAGTTTTGGAGGCAATGATGAACCAAGAAGAAAAGGACAAGATCCCAGCAAACCGAATCATATTTTACTGTTCACTATCATCAATCCCATGTATCCTATTACTGTGGTAAGTATACTTTAATTGCAAAACAATTTATTTATATCATAATAATAATTCTTCACTTGAATGTATTATTATGTAAATTGTTGGAAAATAGACCACATTAAGACATATGTCGACTTTATTTTCGTCTTTACGTACGTTTCGCTCTCACGACCATCATCAGAAGACGTTTGAAAACTGATTCACATCAACTGAAGCGCGGGATTCCTTAAACTAATTGCACTGAACACTGAGCGTTTTTATTGCATTTATTGCAATTAAAAATGTTTTTAATTACTTACATGCTTATTTGTTGTGTCATAGGTATATCGGATAATATCAAAAGTAGGTCAGTCGTTTTGAGAGAACCGATAATTTGAAACAATTTTCTTCTTCTTTTAGAACATTGTGTATACTGTAGCGTCATCTACAGTATGTTATTATCAAAACTAAGTCGGTAGGTTTAGAATGAACTGATGATTTGAAATATTTTCTTCTTCTGTTAGAACAGTGTACTGTAGTGTCATTTATCGGAGAAAATCAAAGTAAGTCGGTAGATTTGGAAAGAATTGATAATTTGAAACAGTTTTTTTCTTTTTTTAGAACGGGAATCTGTGGAGTCACGTGATTTACATATTTGCATAGCTTTTTCAATAGGGTATAGATTCTCTTTAGAACCTCTGAGCGTTGAAGTGTTGATTTCAAAATTTAACACAATTCTATTGGTGGATAATTAATAATAAATACATGATTCAATTGTTGATCATCCCTTCGAGCTTCCATCGATATACAAGAACGTTCACTAAAAGCCGGTTTTGTGGGCACGACAGGGATAAAGATTAGTTATGATTTGTACAAAATCGTTTTATTTTACTCGCCTATCTTCAATTCCCAAGTAATCCGAACTGATTGAGTAATTGATTGTTCTATTTATAAAGATGTGCCATTTATCGCCTTACATCTTTCCATTATTAATTGGAAAAGTTCGGGTATAGTTCGAGGACGAATACTCCGCGCCCGTCATAGTCCTTCCCTGAAAATGAAATATTCGTCATTAGATGAACTAGTCCAGTATTATTATTCTTACCAGGGTTTCATATCGAAATACGACATGCAATTTCTCTCAAACTTACACAGAAAGTATTACGGAACATCAAAGTGGCTGAAAAGGTTATAAAATGAATAATTTAGGTTGTAATGTAAAATTATTCCGCAACGAGAATTTTTTATTTATTCTTTTTAACGAACTCGTATTCGTTGTTCTACATGTAAATGATGTTGATTATGTCTAGCCTCGTAGCCTTGTATTATATTATTGAGGAGTTTATCATTATAAAATTTTATTATCAATAACCGGATATTAATGTTTACAAATTACATTTCGGTGTGGCATTGTTCAAATACTAGGAGTTCAAACTAGTCGCTTATAATAATACTGATTCCACTATCTTTTGTTACGATCGTGTTTGTTCGTAATAGTGAATAGTTGGGTACTGTCGATTTCGCCTAGTATAATTCTAGGTTCAGATCCGATAATCTAACGGATGAAGAAATATTCTTTTCGGTCAAATGTTCCGAATTCTTCTTTATATTCTATATCGGTAGTGTCATATAGCACTTGGCCAAATTCGCATGGATTGGGTTTAATAAATTATTGAAATTTACAACTAACAATCGCCTGTGATTTTGTTGTTCAAAAACTTTTATTCTACGATCATTACGTTCCGGTTTCTTTGAATGCCGTTTATATATTTGAGGCTATATCAAAGTCAACCATAGCCTCTACAATATGTGGTTTTGTGATAACTTACAGTGTGTTGTACATGATAATGCTTCTAAAAGAATCGCAGTATCTACTTCCGCTTTTCCACAATTAATAGCACCTATTACCCTAGATCAGTGTTTTTCAACCTTTTTGAATACGTGACCATTTTACAAGTATAACAATTGTGGCGACCCGCCAGGACCGTAATAAAACTATGTCTCTGATTTCAAAGACGACGTATTTAATTTTCTTCCTATTGAAACTATACTGATCTAGAAATTACGTACACTGTGCAAGGTAATAGCGGGCGCGTGTGAGGAGAGAAGAGGTAAGCGGCCACATAGGAACAATTTAATTCCCAAAATTTTGACGTCTTTTGGATGAAGAGAAAAGAAGAATATTCAGAGCTGGAAAGGGAAGCTTTGAAATTATTAGTGCCATTCGCCACTTCCTACATATGTGAACTAACGTTCTTTTCAATGGTGAACATAAAAACTGAGAAAAGAAATAGGCTCCAATTATAAAATGATTTGGTTATTTCCGTATCAAAAATAGAACCACGAAATTGTTAAAAAATAAACAGGGTCTTCTCCCTGAAATTGTTGTACTTTCATTGTAATGTAGGACTTACAACTTTTGCTTTTAACTTTTACCTGGCTTTGGCTTGCGACCGGGACCCACTAACAAAACTTTGCAACCCCCCATGAGGGTCGCGATTCACAGGTTGATGAATACTACATTTGCTTTATATGTGTCCATCAATGCATACCATAAGTAAGCAATTCATTTGTGTTAGGAAATTTGTCTAGTTATTTTTCTTCACCGAGACTTGTACCAAGGATTTGGATATAATAGTATATTGATTTACACCAATATCAACAGGAACTCCTTGTTGAAATCTGGGATCTCCGGATTCATCAATGCTTCACTAAAATTACCTAAGGTTCTCAAAAACACTTCAATTTTCTGCGTAGGTGACAAGGCTTCACTTCTTGCGCTTCTATGGCATCATCAAGAAAATACAACATAGAATATTTTCCTCGAGATTTGCTCTCTTGAACTTTCAATATATAATTAACGGCACAATTTTTAACTTTTGATAAACATGGGGAATCTCTAGCTGCAGCATTGAATATCTCCAAAGCATTTGACCGAGTATGGCACCAAAACCTTCTTGGAAAACTTGCATCATATGGTTTACCTCTTCAACTTTGTAGCTTTTTTGTTTTTTTTGTTGTTGCGGAGGTGAAGAAAACTTTGTAGCTTAGTATCGAGTTTTCTCTCAGATAGATCACTCCATGTGGTGGTTGATGGAGTATCCTCCGATACAATGGCTATCAACGCTAGTATTCCACAGGGATCTGTCTTGGCACCAACTTCATTTCTGCTCCATATAAACGATCTGCTGGAAGTGACCATCTGTCCCGTCCACAGCTTTGCAGATGATGGTACCATTCAAACCGCTTTCTCATCTAGAGCCCCTATACCAACCAATGGAGCTCAATGAAGAGGAGCGAGACAGAGACAGGTTGACGCAATTAATGAAGATATGGAAAAGATTTTAAAATGGGGATCTGATAATCTAGAAAAGTTTAATGCAACTAAAACTCAAGCTTGCGTCTTCTCCAAGGAGGCGGATCTCACAATCCCTAATATGATGATGTCAGGTACAACTCTTCCTATGAAGTATTTCACACCCATGCTCGGGATCACCACCAACAGCAGCCTATCATGGGACGATCATGTGAGGTCCATTGATAAAACCGCTTCACCAAAAACTTGGTTTCCTATTCCGGGCCAAGAGCTATTTTACATCCCAGCAGCTCCTCATAATCTACAAAGCACAGATTCGACCTGCCCTGGAGTACTGTTCATATGTTTGGAGTTCGACTCCCAAACATACGCAAGCTCTTGGATTATATCCAGAAGAGAACTATTCGTCTGATTGATGATGTCACACTTACGAGTTTATTGACCTCTCTAGAACATCGTAGAAAGGTGGGAGATTTCTCCTTTTTTATAGATATTTCCATGGTCGGTGTTCATCAGAAATCTCGTCTGTTCCACAACGAGAGATTTCAGATAGGCGGACTAGACGAGCTCAAACTAGTCATCCCTTCATTGTCAAGCTCGAGAGCTGCCGAACTTTTTCCTACCAGCCTTCATTTTTCTATCGAACAGTGAAGACTCTTTACCTAGCGAGGTCTTTCTTTATACCTATAGCCTACAAACCTCCAATAAAAATTCGAATGCCTATCTCCTCTCCCAACATAACTCACACGATGTTCTTCGAACATTATAGGTATCTTTCTCGTGTAGTGAAAGTATATAAAAAAGGAAATACTTCCAAAATTCAATTCAACTACCCGTACCCAGGCCAACATCGGCTTACTATCCGTACCAGTGATAATTACGGCGACCTGACCGTTTCGGCATATCTATATGTTAGCCCCTTTCCTACGATACCTCAACTACTACACTACCCTCTGTAATTTTCACTATCGAACTGTTCGCTAACGCTATTTATATTTAAGATGATTTGTAAATCCAAAGCTAGACATTTTATTTAATAAAATACTGTGGTCCATTTTATCAAATTCAAATAAAGGGGAATTCTAATAAATACATTCAAATACAAATAAATATATGAATCACATGCCACAGCTACATACTACAAGCAGAATGCGGACTTTTTCTAATTTAGAAATAAGATGGAGGTTTTTACTAATAATTGATTTAGCTAACTAAGTTGACAAGAGGTTGGAAATCGTTTCTACTTCATTTGCAGCGTTGAAGTCGTTCAGTTCTGATGATTTATCTCTTTTTAACAAGCACCTAATTAATATAAAAATAGCAATGTGTATGTCGCGAGGATACTAAAATAAAAATTAATTAGAGACGGAGGAATCCGAAATCGGAGCGGTTGATGGTGTGATTGATGAAAGAAAAAATGTTTAGTTTTTGGCCGATACATTTGTTGTATGTGATTCATCACTCATCCTCGCAACGTCAGCCTGACGTCCCGCGGATAAGAGGATATCGGTCACCTGTGCAGAGAAGAGAGATGGATGTTGTAGAATGTCCGCCTTGAGATACGATCTATTTTGCTCGTAATATGTTAGGTTGCAAAATATTTGTTCTATTGCCGCTTCTATGTATTGAGCTAATAATAATGAAGATGGAATGTTGACTAATTAAAATGAACTTTATGAACAGTAATATAGGTTATCCAGTAATTTATATAATTGCATGTAATGGACGATAATGTAAAAAATTATTCCTGTTGTACTAAATTATAGGTTCTATCTCGAATGATCTTATCTCGAAATGTGTTCTTTTGGTGGCATATTTGAGAACCTCAAACATTAATTTTGATGTTGAGATCGTGATTCCTCTATCGAATCTATTGTTGAATGTAATTTATTATTTAATATTACTTGAATGTAAAGTTCACCGATTATGCTATTGGTGCAACTGGTTGGATGCAATCAATAGTGTACTAGAAGGTGGCAAGGTGGTATTTATCTTTAATCAGGATTCGACGTAGTGATTAAGTTTGGAAACTGTGCAACTTGAAAGACACTTGGTTCGAACAATGATCATCTTTGTTGTTTACAACACGCGTCTTAACATTCAACCATTGTCGTTAACTGATCTTATACTCAAATCAAAGAGGTAGTCACTACTATTAGAAATTTTGTATTTTTCAATGGAAATCCGGAAAGTTGATACTCAAATAAGCTGAAGTTATCTACTACATAAAACGTTACAGAATTATAATCTAAGAAGTGTTGACAACCTTATTTTCTCAAGTCCCGTTTTAGAACTTGTGAAATATAACAAAGAAAGAAAACAAGTGCATGATACATATCATCAAAAATTTCGCTTCGTAATCCTTCATTTTTCCTATCAGAAACTATTGGTTTAGTTTATCTCAAACAACCAAGTGACAACTTCATGCAAAAGAAGCTGGCTGTATTTTTTATAGATTAGCCACGATGATATCTGATGACCCAGGAGCCAGTGAAAGATATTCTGAATGATTCTATGAATTTTATGCTGATATGTATATGGTTTGGGCCACGTTGAATATAGTTAGTTCGAAGATGAGTAATAAAGAAACTATTCAATCGAAGTACATATAGGCTAAGTCTTAGTGTACAACTTGTTCCAACTGAAATTATTAAGATCACTTCATATCATCACTAGATGGTTTTAACAGCAAGGAAGTGAGCTCCGTCAGGTTAGGTTAAACTCTGGAGTTAATGCCAAACGCTAACCAGTTCCTAATATACTATTAAGAAAACCTCTTTTGATTTATTTTGCCCCACGTTTGGGCGCCAATTATTAAGAAATCTCTTAATAATTTATTTTGCCCCACGTTGTGGTGACAATTATTAACTATTTTCTTATGAGTCTATTATTTAATTATGAATTATTATTAATTCTACCGGCTAGCTTTCTTATTGTATTTTTAATTTTATTAATGTTTGTTTGATTTGAATAATGAACTTTTACCTTTTTATTTTATATCTATGGAATTAAACACAATGTTCTTTGAATGTTAAAAACTTTTATATTTAAATTTCTATGACTCTATTTTTATCTCGAGTATCAATTTTAACAATTTTATGTTCAAATAGATCTATGATCTAACCTCAAAATTATTTACTATTAATATTTGTTTACAAAGTTATAATCTACAATCTTTCTTTCAGATTTACAGACAGATAATAATACAATGGAGAAATAATAAATAAACTTACGTTTAGTTTATGTCCAAGAATATGTTTTAAAATGTAGGCAATGTTCAATTGGCTTGATCTTCTTATTTAATTTGATAATTCACTTTAACCGTACACAATTTCTTTGCTATACACAATAAACACAGGTAAACTATGGTTACTTCTTTTGAAATCAGGAACTGTTGAAAATTGTTAACTTAGTTTTATTCTTTTTATTAAAGATACAAAACTCTTTAATGATGTTTGGAATTTTATCGATGGCTGGCTATCGTTCGATGTTACTTATGAATTGTAGGTTATTGTAACCTTTAAACTTTGTTCGGAGACTTGGAACACTACTTGACTTGTAGAAATTATTTATTTGCTTCGGTTACTTTCAACCTTACGAAGCTACTGGAACACTTGGGTTCACCGATGTTTATCCAATAATCTAAGGTTATGGAAAATTTTGTGAGTTGCATGGAGTACCTTCACTCTCTAGATATAATTGCTAACTAACTTGGCTTGTCTTCAGATGCCTTTTATAGGCCTTCAAAAAGGACGCCAAGTATTCTCAAAAATAACCAATGAGGTGCTTAGTTTACCTATCAAGAATGCTTTGATGATTGTTGAAAACTGACATAAGTTTACATTGTTACTAGTCTGACGTTTATAAAATCGCCTCGACCAATCAGAATTTAGTATTCCATAAATTTTGAATTATTGGAGATTTTCAACTTATTTTAAATGATGATGATTCCTTCTTTTTAAATTCATATTGCCTACATTTTTCCACAAACTTTGGTATAAGATAACCTATGATTAGGTTATTATTAATATGATTATTCCAATAATTATTATAAATTTGGCAGTTGTCATTCTTAAATACTAATACATAATATAACATATCAATAACATTTTTTCAACATTACTAATCCTAACTTATATCTATAACATTTTTCAATAGTTTGTGCTATCTCATGATATGATTTCTGTCTTCGTAACACTGTACGTTTATTCACTTTCACTGAAGTTCTTGTTTTACACTTCTAATGCTAATTACATTGTTGTTTATTATGTTTTACATTGTTTATTATATTATACTAACTATTATTTAACTTTTAATATTGTTTTTAATTCCATATAATATCTTTTTATTAATCTTTTCTGATTTTCAATGTTCGGTAAGTTCTAATTTTATCATTTTTGTTGTTTAGGAAATGAAATAATAATAATAATAATAATATAACTTTATTGAGAATAGAAATACTCTAATGGGAGGCGAAGATCTAGCATAAGCTACTCAACTTGACCCCCCAAAATAATAATAACAATACATCCGTATATATTGAACCAGCGTTGATAAACTATTCTAATAGTTTCAGTTCAACTTTCCTCATATAAATATATGAAATAATTGAACTGTGGTTTTGTTGAAAGAACATGTTCACATGTTCTTCCCAAATTTCATAATGAATCTCATTTTCTTCACCAGCTTGCAAAACTGCTTCTGAAAGTGCACTCTGCATTCAAAGGTTTTTCCCCCTAGTGTTCCTTTTCTTAGTTTGGTATCTGCAACCACAGAAAAAAACCGTCCTGCCTCGACTTTAAATGTGCTCATATTATAATTATATTAATAAGTTCCGACAAATTTGGAAACCGTAAAGTATCATCAAAACATTATCATCTCAATTTATATTTAGAGCTGGTATCGGGTAACAACGACGACATACAAATCGAATACTGCAGCAAGTAGGCTTTAAAGACTCATCGCTTTTTTTTCCTTACGCTCTTCGCATTTTCTTTCATTGCAACTATTTTCACCCGATCTACTCATTCTCAAACTAGGTACTATTGGACAAAAGAAGAAAAAAAGGATAAGTGTTCAGAACATTGAAAGAGTTAAAGAAAAAGGAACACAGATGCATTAATTTGTTTTGGCAAGGAAGATCGAAAGTGATAGAAGCCAATGTTGGCCGGGGTACTCTTAGTTATGTGTTATAGAACGAACACAAATGTTAGGTACTTGTGTATCCTTTCGGGTCTTTTCAAGGTAGTAACAAGCATTCAGCAATCGCTTATAAAAGTAGCCTTCGCTGGTAATTCCCCGAGACTTATGCCGGTCAGCATAATATTATTAGTAATAATGATTATCAAACTGATTTCATTATGCGGTGTCATTCTAAACCAATGATAAAGAAAGAGCGCAAGGAGCACAACAGTAATTTTAATTATTTTACCGTTTTATTCAATTTATCTCCCACGAAATAAATAGTTTAGGTTTGCGCAAGCATGACAGACTCAGAATTTGTTATAATGTACAGTTTCATTCAACTGTTGTGATTCGTAATTTTTCCCAATTATTGTTTACACGATGAAATATTAACATATAAAGAATTATTATTATATCATAATTATTTTTCGCACTGATTGTTATATTGCTACATATTTTCATTGTTCAGCACGAACATAATATTTTTCCAATTTGCTTCTTTTTCCATTTTGGAACTTTTTAATATAATTAGTATGTTGTTGTTGAATAAGTTATTACTAATTTCTTTTTTCTTTGTTTCAGGAAGTTCTACATACCATATGTCAATCAAATGGCCAAGTCTTGCGAATTGTGATATTTAAGAAGAATGGTGTGCAAGCAATGGTTGAATATCCTTTACACCTATAATATAGTTAAATTTTGATGGTTATGTAATACGATCATAAAAGTCGCGTGTAATGTTACAATCGATATGAACGTATTGTTTATGGTTCGGCACACAATTCAAAGCTTCATTTGAAACACTAATTCACAAGACTATACTTGATCGTCCAAATTGCCCTTTCCACTTGAGGACAACCATAAAATTCTTGTTTTTTTTTGGCCAACCTTCTTCTATACTACTACTTCTATCTTCTATACTTTTTTTTCGAATCTATTTTATAGTTTCCATAGGAATAGTTCCGCAACTTTGAAAATGTTTAGTTTCAGATTAATCGGTAACGTGAATAACAATGAAATGGTAGTAAAATCACAAAACCCTTTTCCACAACAGATTTTTCAAATCTTATGCATATTTCGCCAGCTACGCTAGCATCATCAGAGAAAATCTATAGTGGAAAAGGGTGGTTGATATTTTACTATTATAGTCAAAATTCCACAGATATAAATAAACTCAGTATATGAAGAAAGTATAGTCAAATATTTTTTCAAAGTACAAGCAAAAATCTTTAAAATAAAGCGTTCATTTACTATCTGGGTTGTTTATCCTTAATTATTGTATACATTTGATAGTGTAGAATCTGCGGTCAGAGCTAAGGATGCCTTAAATGGTGCCGACATCTACTCTGGTTGCTGTACACTGAAGATCGATTTTGCCAAGGTGAGTTGAATGTTTTTCGCCCACAAACACCGTGGTATTGTGAGATACCACGTCATTAATAACTTCTCAAAATTTAAGCAACATTATCCATGCAGTGAAATGATCAAATATTTTCAGTTCTCATTTTTATTGATGCTGGAACAAAAACACGCAATCTGAAATAAATCGTATTCCGCTGTAATATTTTTGAAATAGTTTAAAAAATAATGTAAGAGGATTAGAAACGAATGAATGTATGGATTGTACTTATTCATCTCATATTGGGTTTGCCAGATAATAAATATAAAGTCTTTCTAGTCCAGATCGATCAGTAATGCCACAAACTTATAGTTCCAGACAGCTGATTCGCTAAGAGGGCGTGAGATACTTTTGGTCTTTTTACCATGTTGTTGACCGGTTATGACTACGTTCAAAAGAGATCCCTCCGTAACGTTGCAAACTTCCTTTGCCACAAGCCAACATGAGATAAATGACTATATTTATATATTCATTTGATTTTAATCCTCTTACGTTGGTTTGGTTTGGTGTCGCCATCTGGTGCATTCGAGTAGCCTTACATTTCCCGTAAATTTTGTTCGAGAAATTTGTCAATGTGGTACATTGCTCGATTTCTTAGTGGGACATCTATTCATAGATGCCATGAGATATTTTGGTATTTTTACCACGTTGTAGACCGGTTATGAATGACCTTCGACTGAAATCCTTCAGTAACGTTACAACCTTGAGAAGAGCGAAACAGCTGTCTGGAACTATACGTTTGTAACGTTACTGATCTACCTGGACTAGAAAAAATTTACCACAGTTTACAAATTATTGCCAAACTTCGAAATAAAATCCGTAAATTGCATTCAATTATGTGGTGTTTGAATTTTCTATATTCAACAGGTCTTAAGTAAGTTGACGAATAAGAGAATTTCGCATTCCTTGCAGTTAATTTTTTTATTTCGTTCATCAGTATATTTTTTATAGTCTAGGAGCCGCCAGAGCGATATTGATGGTCTGAACATTAACCCGATGGCACTATGGTTTATCGTTAGAGGACGGTTCAGTGACCAATTCATCTCACAGACCGAATTTTCGCCGGCTGCTAGATCTCGAGATACAGCCTCCGCAAATTGCTTATTTTTGACTGGAGGTTAACCCTTTTCAAGTTGCGGTTACTTGTAAAGCATGCCATTCTTATACACTTCCACCATGTGCCATCATTTTTTATCGTGTCCGTTTAACAGGCCGACCAGTTGAAATTGGACCCAAAATGAACGGCAAGTTAAGATTTTCAAACCTGGTGGACAATGTTCATTGGTATTGGAAATTGTTAAGATACCCTACGACATCAAAAGTTATCGGTCCATTTCCGAGTAATTGGCCATTATTTGAACCAACAATGGTTTTTTTTCACATGTTGTGGCTAAATCTTGCGGATTACAAGGTAGCATGATGGCACCACGTTGAATAACTTTATTGGAGGTCAAATAAAGATTTTAAATTATTGCCATCACTCCTTGTCTATTCCAACACCCCCCCCCCCAACATATGAATAATATAGATAATATGACCAATTTCATGATAAATTAGTCAATTATTGAGATTCGGCTGGGTTTAAAATCGAAACGGCCGTTTATTGTTTTGTTGTTTGTTTTGGGGGTGGTTTTAGGGTGTTTTGGGGGGTTGAAATAGGCAAGGAGTGATGGCAATAATTTTAAATCTTTATTTGACTACCAATAAAGTTGTTAAACATGATGTCATCATGTTACCTTGTAATTCGCAAGGTTTAGCCACAAATTAAGAAACGAAACCATTTTTGGTCCAAATAATGGCCAATTACTTGGACCTGGACCAATAACTTTTGATGGCATATGGTATCTTAACAATTGCCAACACCAATGAACATTTTTCACCAGGTTTGGGAGGGTTAACTTGCAGTCCATTTTCGGTCCAATTTTAACTGGTCAGCTTGATAAACGGACACGATAAAAAAGGATGGCACATGGTGGAAGTGTATAAAAATGGCATGCTTTTCAAGTAACCGAAACTTGAAAAGGGTTAACCTCCAGTCAACAAAAAAAAAATGCGAATGATGTATCTCAAGATCTAGCAGCCGGCGAAAATTCGGTCTGAGATGAATTGGTCATTGAACTGTCCTCTAACGATAAACCATAGTGCCATCGGGTTAATGTTAAGGCCATCACTATCGCTCTGGCTCCTAGACTATTAGGGGAACTACTGTTTAAAGTATCGTAACTTTTTGAAGAACTGTCTGTAAAAATTGTGATCGCTTTGTTTGAATCTTGATTATATGTATATCATAGGTAAAAGCACTAATTGCCGGGTACAACAAACAATACAAGTTCTGAATCCCTTGCTATCGTTAGCCTAGAGGCAGGTTTTACGTACGTGAATGAAATTCTACGTAGAAGCAGAAGCTTGTTTTGTTAACGCCAAACGCATCTGCTATAATGAAGGACAATTTTGTTCCCTAACGTGAATAAACTAGAACACTGTAATTTGCGGAACATAGGTTCCTAGTGTATGTAACTGCACTTAACTCGCCTCGGATATAATTTATATTAATGATGGGACGAAGCGAAGCGAACTAATTGAATTTATTTATAATGCTTTATTCGTCAGAATACGCGCAATCAGAACTTAGAACGGACACGTTCTTTCGGAATTATTTCAAATTGGGTCCTTTTCGTAACTGAAGAGAGGCTTGATTAGATACTTTCGGTTTATACGCGTTCTTAGATTCCGACGATAAGTTAATTTGGCGCGTGCAACGTAATTATTTTTGCTGACGGTCGTTGATAAGTTGATAGCCACAACAGACTGTTCGAGACAGCGGTGACGCAATATTAAAAGAAAAAGTTATGTACAGGACTGACAAATTTTTTGTTTGTATAGAACTCTGTAACTATACGAAATTCAAAAAAATGGAAGTTACATTCCTTTTTTTGAGACAAATTCAATGGTGGAAACAAAATTTTGCTATCGGAGTTGGTTTTCGAGTTTTCGACATATGTTCAACTTTTCAACTTTTAGACACATGTGAATATGGTGGTTGTTTGCAAAGTTAGAAGAACGTAACTTTTACACTTTTTTCTGTACAATCCAGTAGCGTGGAGACGATTAGAAACAAAGGTGCAATTTCGAGCTATGGCCTAAAATTGTATTTTTTCAAATGGGAATCATAGTTGTCTATGCTTTTTGTTTCTTTTTTTGCGGAGGTGAGTCACTATTCCAGGCATACTCTCTAAAAATCACCTTTGCAGGCTTGTCTGGCTATTGCCTCTGGTGACACTGGACCCTGCTGGCCCATTGTATCCCGCCTTTGTTTTGTTTCTTTACGGTATCCAGTCGAGTATTTTTGTATCTTGTACGAGTTTGTACAAGTCCTTTACTGGTTGGGAACTGTATAACTCTGGTTCACCGTTAGGCTTTCCAAAAATTGACTGTCTTTTGCGATCCAGTGACCCTCCGACCCTCTTGCAAGTTCGTCGTCTTTTTCATTGCCTGTTGTTCCCTGATGTCCCGGCACCCAGATCAGCTTAACGCAGTTTCGGTCTGCCAGTATTTCAAGTTCTTCTTTGCATTTCCATACCAGACGGGATGTCACTTCCTAACTTCTCATTGTCTTAAGTGCAGCCTGACTGTTTGTCAATATGTGGGTCTGCTCATCTTCGATGGCTCTTTGATTGTTTTCATTCACGCATTGGAGGATTGCATATACCTCTGCTTGGAAGACGGAGGTGTGTTTACCCAATGAATAGCTGAAGCCAGTCTTTGGGTTTCTTGAGTATATTCCTGCACCTGCACCTTTTTCAGTCTTAGACCCGTCTGTATACCAGATCTTTCCCTGTAGAATGTCGCCCTTTTTTGTATGTTCCGATTCAGTCCTTTTTGGTATTGGTACCCTGAATGTGCTGTCAAAAGAATATCGCTTTGGAATGTGAGCTGTTCTCATGCCTAACACGTCCCTGTTCACGATTTTCACGATGCTTATGTGTCCTGGCCCACTGTGAACATTCTCCAGTGTATTTTGTATTCTGAAGGCACCAAGCCTTGCCTCTCCTTGGATTACCAATTGGAGGGGGTAATTCCAGTAGTGTCTCCATTGCTGCAGTAGGCGTTGATTTCATGACCCTTCTGATCTAAAGACATGCAAGTCTCTGGACGTTGGTTAGTCTTGTCGTGGTCCTTCTTTGTTGTGCTTTAGGCCACCATACCAACGAGGCGTATGTTATTGCGCGTTTAACCACCATGTTGTACAACCAGTAGAGCATGTTCGGTCGTAGCCCCCATTTTTTCCCAAAGGAACGCCTGACCACAAGTAATGGGGTCTCCGCTTTTTTAATTACTTTTTCCAGATGTTGGTTCCAAGTAAGTTTCGAGTCTAGTGTATATATATGCTTTAGTTAAAACGAATTTTTCTCTTTCTAATTATGAAAAATCGAACTTTTGTTTGCTATAGCAATTTTTTGTTTCCTACGGTGAATTTGTCTTAAAAAAAGAGATCGAGAATGTGACTTCCATTTTTTAGGTACCCTATTAAACATCGAAATTTGCCCGACCTGTACCTTTCAATATCACGTTGGAATGTAATTATTTTCTCAATAATTGACAGTTAGTTGCTACTTTGTGTATTTTATGAAATCGGGGACTACTTTAAACAGTAATATTCTGATTTTAGGACTAGAATTTAGAAATTTCGACACGTTATCTGAATTTTCATACGAATTATAACAAGGGGTTGGAGTTTGCGCAATATTTCCTCATTCCTGCAATCGGACCAAAATTTGTATTTTTAAACTTGAGTCGAAACAAGACGTTTTATCGGATGACCTACATGCGACAATTATTCATTGTTTCTTCCTAATTTTCACACTGAATATATTCCCTTGCATCTATAGATTTTGATGACAGAGCCATGTCTGTTGGAGTTAATGCTTCTGTTGTTGATTATGCAGTGCGGTTGTCGTTCGTACGGATTATTGTTCTGTCGAGTGCATGTGTTCAGCGGATTTAAGTTTCAATTAAATTGAATAATCACTGCCTATCTCGATCCCGATATTGATCGCATATCGTGTGCAGCGCGATACATTCGCTACCGTCATCATCATCATCATCATAGGTTCATTTATTCTGTGTGACTCGTTCGTTATTAAGGAACTCTCTTCTAGGATTGCTGCATCAGACGCTCGTGCACACCGGAATTGCAGCCTCATGAATCCTTAATGCCGTGTAGCGGGTAAAGTTCAATGCAAACCACACACACACAAATGAAAATGAATCTACGGTGTACGTCGGCAGCGCTTATGCGAGATTCGTGTGCATAAGCCCTTTCTTCGGTACTTAGAACTCCATTTAACTTCGGAATAGTTCTGAATTTAATAAAAAGTTGGTACGCTTGGAAATTGAACTAGTTTGAGTTGAAAAGTGTGGGATAAATAGTCTAAAAATGATTATGCTTGTAGATCCAATCAATTGAAGCGAGGTGCAGACGTTGGCTTCTTTAGTGAAACTGTCGTGGATATATGTGAGGTTCAGAATGTTCGAGAATGCAATAGGGTAGAAGATAATCTTTAAAGTATTTTAAACGTTCTACCCGTTGCGCAGGGGAGTGAACTTCCCAATTTCGTTGAACAGATGATATACTAGATGTACGAATAAAATAAGTGTAGTAATAAGGGTTTAGTACAGGTCATTTCTAATATTCAAAACTAAATCATTTTTAGAAAATTAAAATTTTATGTAAAATTTAAATATCTCAAAGCAAAGTAACAAGAACATATAAGGGTTGTTAGATGTTTTCTGTTTAGTATCAATAACAAATGTTAGCGTGAGAAATAGTAAATGAATTCCTTAAATATACACAAATTAGTTCACACAGCTTCAAGGAGGCTGATATGATACCATAGCTGACATAGTCAGAGGGTTTCAATAAGTTCGCAAAAGTTCATAGTTCTAAAGGAAATCATAAACCAGTCAATATCAATAACCAGTATAGGACGGAAAACGAATGCAAGCTACATGATAAATGTTAATGTTAACCATCCGGAGGTGGTTAGGTAGTGGGTTTTCCAGGCTACTGTTTATCTTTCATAAGTTACATAATTAATCAAAATGTATCAAATTACAAATACCAGGGGCAATGCCTAAAACCGCCAGTTATATAATCTAGCTTGAATCAGTCTGTTGAGAAATCACGTGACACTTAGTCAATTTCAATTAATTTAACTTGATAGTTTCTTCAGAGTGTTTTTGGTGAGAATCACAGAGTTGTTTTAGATTTTTAATCAATCAACGTTTGTTGTTCTCAGTCCCCTAGGTTGGGTATCAATTTAATAAACTTAGTCTTATTTCTGTCTTTTAGTTAATTTAGATTATCTAAGTTTGTTTTATTTGAGCTTAGATTTTGTTATTTTTTATTCTCATTAGTAATAAAGTTAATTATAATATTTTTTTATTATCTTTAATTATCATAGACATTATTTTATTATTATCATTATCAATTAATTGTTATTTTTATTATTAAATTTTATTGTTGTTGTTGAGTACGAGTTTATTTGATTAAAATTAGCGTTTACCCTTCCACTTACCTTCCAGTGTGTTAAAATCCTAAGGGAAAGTGTCTACGATGTTTTTCTCGTTTGTTCTGACTAATCAATGATTTCAATCAAACTCAACCGTGACAAGGTTTTCTAAATTAAATGGCCACACTGTCAATAAATAAATAGATTAGGATTAGGAATAATATAAATTCCTTAAATAAAGTTTTATAGAGTTTCATCAAGAGAGAGCCATGTTACATAAGTTTGCCATGACGTAACAGGCATCAGCTGACGTCATGTTCCCATATAAGCAACATTTCTGTGATACTATTTTTCAAATTGACTGGTCTTGTTATACACCTCTACATGTTTATTAATTACCAAATACTCTTCTTGTAGCAATCGAGGAAAGCACTAGTACGCACAATGCAGGATTACGTACGTAGTCGCGTTCAACAAACAACGGGATTAGGTAAAGTAAAGTAAAGGAATAGTTTCATTCGTTGCTCAAAGTAAATCACGTTAGGAGAAATAATAGTCGCATCTGGCGAGGTATTTCATATATCGAGAGTAGAAAGCAATTCTTGTATCGTGATTTTTAAAGATGCGTCGAATGTGTCAATTATAAGATGGCACACTGTGATATGCTTTGTGATGAATAACCTAGCAGAATTCCTCCCTGAGGAGTAAACCTCGTAAACAATCAGGCTCCCCTGAAATCAAAATAAGTCAGGTTAACTTGAAGGAACGTTGAGACCATAGTAAGTATAGAACGCAAAAAGTGATAAAGCACGACACAATTCAAGAACCCGTTTATATACCAGCTCCGCTCGCCAGGGTTGCCCCTGATATTGTCGTCTGCCCACTCCATCCGATCATCATCAGAGATCGGAGTGGATTATTCCTTCTTTTTGCAGCATCTGATATCGAAGCCTTTTCTCCTCGAAGTTCTTGAGGTATAGTCCAAAGACGTGTTGTTAAATGCTTTGTCATTATAGGAATTCACCCAGCAAAATCTCTTTGTTTTCCTTTGCGCGTTTTCCTTCTGTACCAGTTTATATGATGCCGTTTCTGTGTAAACTTTCCCAGTAGTCCCTGATATTCCTGTTCAGTAGTTTTTCTTGCGCCTCAAACATGAATAACTAGGGTTGCTCAGCGCCTTCCCCACATCTTGTCCTGTTTTCCCAGGTTTGACATTTAGCCTCCATGCCTAGACAAAGCATTCGGCATTTTGTGAATAATCACGTGCAATGCGACACTACATAACGATAATCTTATAGGTTCTAATAAGAACTATTTGTGATCTAAATAATCAATAAGAAGTAATCAGTAATTATTGAGTGCTGTGTTGTTGAAATGAGACTATCCATAAAAATAATAGAAAATTCTAAATTTTCAGCTCACATTTCAAGTTGATAGAAATTTAGAATGATCGATAAGCGGTTCGGGATTCAACAAGCAGATTGATGATATAAATAACACCTTGTATGATGGCGCATTAAACCGACGAATGGTCTGTATCAACCAAGTTAAGAACACATTAAAGCTAATATTTAATCAGGAAACACGTGTTCTTGCGAAAGTGGTTAATAGTTAAACATCCATCAATATAGACTACGATTAAATTCGAACATTTAGAATGCATAATGGTTTCTGAAGATCGATGTAGTGAGTTTGTTAGAAATTCCATCAATTAAATGATTTGCAATTTGTGACGAAGCTATTTCCTTGCTGCTACAAGTAATAAGGTATCGAGAACGTTCGATCATCGAAAGAAGCACGATTCATGGTATTAAAATGTTAGGTGAAAATTACATAACATTCCGGAAGTTTGATCGTAGTCGAAGGAATAATGTCCACTCGCGCATGTTTAGAATTTTTACTACCATAACGCAAATATCATTTCATGTCGTGGGTATTATGAACCTTTTCTTCATTTTACTCTCCGCTGACAGATGCAGTATGCTACAGCCTGATAATCTAGTAGAAGGAACGCCCTAATATGATTCCTATGATGTCCTCAATATCCAAGCTCGGTATCAGCACCAACAGCACCTTTTCAAGGAACGGTCATGCCCATTACGAAATATGCTCCACAGAAACTTGGTTTTCTATTCCGTGCCAACAACTACTTTACATCCCAGCAGCTTCTCATAATCTACAGAGTACAGATTCGACTTGTTCACATGTTGGCGTTGCTAATACCCTCTATAGTCTATACAGTATATACACAAAGTCTAGGCCCTGACTAGAAATGTGAGTGTTACGTCATCAATAAAATGCTTGGAGTAGGAACTAGCTTTTAACAATACCGTTTATCTTGATGGCTCATGGTCAGTATTGTGTGTGATAAATGTTAGAATTTAACAAAGTTTTACCTGTTTCTTATGGAAAATTATGCACCTGCTCCTTAGGTGTCCTTGTGTGATTGTATTTATTTGTAAATAAGCGTGTATTATAGCGTTATGACTGAATAAAGTGCGTTGTAAACCCCTTCAATGTCAATCTCGAGTCCTACCGAACTTCTTACTATCCGACTAAATTTTTGTATTGAACGGCGAAAGTTTCTAATTCCTATAACCGTCAAAATTTTCAGAAAAATTCCAATTCCAATCTATCCATCATTCCATTGCTGGCTCACAAGTGTCCTATGATCATTATAGGTCTCGTGTAGTAAAAAAAATACAAACTTGTACAGTAGAAAATCGCGATAAGGGAGTCCGAAAGGATTTTGTCATTAGAGTTCTGTCTGCCAAATCATTAATAACGTTCTGTTGGGGTGCGGTAGATAATATTTGGGCTTACACTTTTTTTTATTGACTTATTGACCAACCCTCGTATATTTCAATTCAATTACGAACTTTCGTAATGAAATTCATTATTGAAAGCGATTTTTTCCGTGACTCAGTCCTATGTAGGTTATATTGCAAATGCATTAATTCATATGTGACTATCCTTCATTTTCAAATCGTAATGTCAAACATAGCCGATATGACATTCACACGCGTTCTACCAAAATTAAGCACGGACACGCCCAAAAATTCCATGAATACTAATTAGTTCTATTTTGTTAATAGATTTACTGATTATTTGCGGTATGATTATCTACATTTTTGTACAAACTCTAATTATTCGGAAACGTTGAAGCCTCGGGCAGGGCGGGTATTCGATTATGTTCGTTAATAAAGGTTCTAAACTAAAATTATTCAAATTATTACGAAAATTCTGATTTACTGTATACTGGACTCATACATATGGTTCAAAATTGAGTGGGCAACACACAACCTTCTTAATTTGATTACAGAATTATGATTAATATAATTGAACCAGAGTCATTGTCTATTTGATGTATGTGTTGTGGATCCAGTGAGTAATAGATCAGTATTGATAATGCCCAGGTAGTTTGAAAAATGCTCAAAGTGAGCTGTCGATATGAAAATAACTTTTGAAAATATTGTATTGACCGGCCATCATGAATAATTTCGTCCTTTTTGTCAGAATAATATTAAAATATCAAAGTCACATGACAAAAAACTTTAGTTGTAATAAGTGATCAAAATAAAATAGACAGTTTTAAGAATAATCAGCTTTATAATTAGAAAACATAACATGCCCAAAAAGCCTTAGTGGGGACATGTGGCTGGTGAGAAGGACCCCCCATGCAAGGCAAAAAAAGGCAAATTCTTATTAACATGCAGTGACGTTTGGGCGGCAATATTTTTTGGTAGTAGGTCTCTTTGGGGAACTTTGAACAACTTAGCCGATGTTTCATAAGCTGTTGTGGCAGTGCCATTACTTCGGGGGTTGATTGAACCAATTTTTAAACAAGATAAAGCCCCAATTCACACGGCAAGATCTACGGCACGTTTTTTGGAAGAACCTCATCTACATGCTTCCATGGCATGTACGTTCCTACGAGGGATGTCAAAGAAGGGTGTGAGAGACAGTTTCTTCCACCTCTCTGCATTTCCTACATATAGGATCATCTGCGATGCCCATATTATGAAGGTGTTTGTTGAGACGACAGTGACCCGTTAGGATTCCAGTCATCTCTCTGATGTCCCTTCTGCTGAGAGAAAGGAGTTTCTTTTTTAGAGCCTAGACACAGGCTCTTTGATAAAGAGCCTTCCCGTGCGTGATGATTCTCGCCACAAATGAGACCACTCTTTGTTCAGTTGGCCCAGAAAGGCGAGACTCCCCACGCAATGTCATAAAGCAATCATTGGCTTCGGTCCGACAGGGGCGCCATGCGACCCTCACCTGGCCAAGGAGTGTCATTTCATTTACTTCAATTCCACTGTGTCCAAGGACCCATAGTTGAACTTTATTCCTCCTGGCTAGTTCACCCAGTTTACTCGTATCCCTGCATTTTTGACAAGCCTTCATGTAACTCCAGGTGACTTGAGAGCTGCTAGAGCCGACCGACTGTCTGTGCAGGTGTATTACGTAGACCTCCACCTGAAAAACCATGCAGTAAACGCCTAGAGTCACTGAGATACTGACCTTTGGCCTTTTCCCGTTCTAGAAGCCTGACCTACCTTGGACCCGTTTGTGAACCATACAAGCCCACCTGGTGGCAGTAGGGCGAGAGTTTCGTTGGTCCAATCTCCTCTATCAGCGATGAGGATTTTGGAAGAAGTAAGACGTATTGCTGGAGTTATGCTATCTTGCCTCATTTCTAGTAGGGGCATTTAGAGTGTCCACGAGAGTAGTGCATTTTGGTCCAGTGACCTAGGCCCCTTAACCTTTACGCCGTTCTCATGGCTCCAGCTGTTATATATAAGTGTGGAGGTGGTGATCCGGCGAGAGCTTCAAGAGCCCTTGCTAGAGACGACCTCATACCACTCAATATACCTACGCATGCAAGCCGCTGTAGTCCTCCAAGTGGAGCTGGGATACTTACCAGTCCTTGTCCCCGACCAGCACAAGACCGTGATTTTTTTTTTGTTTTATCGAAGTACATATATGTGGAAATTTCAAATAAATTGCCTAACTAATTCCATGAGTTGTGGTTTTTATTCAAATCTGTAAATACAGATGACGTTAGCAAATTTATTCATGTAAAGGCAGTAGTTTCGACCTAGTTTTACCCCAGGTAAAATAAAATAAAATGAACATATTATCAAAGAGGTTTTTTCTGTGAATTCAGCGGAGAGCTAAATTATTCCTTCTCAGTCTAGATAATTGAATAAAGAATAGTGCATCACACCATGTTCTAAACAAGACGGGTCGAAGGTTAATCGATGAATATCTGCAGTGAATTAGATCGCTCTTCGTAAGCACATTCGAATCTCGCTGTATTGTTAATTACAGGTAGTCAAAGCTGTCTGTTTTGTGACCCCAATTAACATCATTATCCATTGTTATTGTGAATTATTATGCGATGGGCACATGGTTTTGTATATGCGGTTTTAATCTAGCGCGTTTTACATCTATTGTTGACTCATTTCCGTTTATTAAAAACGCAGCTTAATTAATTTTGCATCGTGAACTGATGATGAATGAGCTCGAGGTTTCTACTGGAAGAAGCATTTTCGATAAATATTTTACGTAATCTCTATACTATTGACAAACATTCTATAGTTCAAATGCAAATCAGGTGACTTACAGATTGCCTGTACTTTAAGAAAATCTAGCTTTTAGTTCTGAAAGAAAAAGGAAACGGTTTCAAACCCAACTCAGTATTCAATAGATAACACCTGTTAATCAAATTTTATAAAACTGACCTTTAATCTTGAGATCACTCATTGTATAAGTGTCAATAGTCAGTTGAGTTACACAACGTGCCTCATTTGCTGATGATAACAAGTTGTATGGGAATCCTTCCGTGGACTATGGTACACTTATGTCCGATCTAAACATACTTGTAACTTGGTGGTGTCTGCCATCGAATATTCAACATTGTTTTTACACCTTGGAACTACGAACCCTATGAGGCAATATTTTTTGGTACAGGTACCACTGAATCGATACAGCAAATATGTGGACCTAGACATGATCATTACAAGAAAGTAAGTTGGGCTGGTCATATAAGTAATACTGTTGAATGATATCCAAATTTTAGACCGGGTGCAAAGAACAGGAACTAAGTTTATCAGGGGATACAACCAGTTATCGTATGTAACCAGATACACATTGCTTAATCTACCAACACTGCTGGAAAAAAGACCAATGAGAGACATGATCGCTACTTATAATATTGCTTACAACAATTTCTCTGTTGACCTATCACGTATACTAACTTATAACGAAGATCCTAGACTTAGAGGTCACACATGTAAACTAAAGGAAGCAACATTTATAAGTTCATGCCGTCAACACTTTTTCTTGAACCGTATTTTTGCAAAATGGAACTCTGACGTAATTGTAACATCACCACCGACAGAAGGGATCGAAAAATTAGAAACACCTTGGACCAACTGTATCAGGCTACAAGGAGCTTACTTTTAACCTTGCCCTCGTATTATCAATAAATCAATAAATAGAAAACTGATTGATTGACTATTTTCCGCAAATTAGACAGAATCAGAACTAGTTGTGTATTACGTCAGTTTTGCTAAGGGATAAGCCGCAGCTATTGAGTTTGTGTAAAAATAATATTAACATTCATTATGAATTTAGTAGTCTCAAGTAGAGCCGTTGATCATTTTTACTTTGAAGTCTCAATCAAATTCTCGAATTCCAATCAGTCTTTTCTACGTTTGATCACGTCAAGTAATAAAATTTGAAATTAGTATTAAAGTATAAAAGTAGATTGCGTAAATCCGGAAATTGAATTTTGTGCTTCAGTTTGCTGAAAATCAATCTCACGGTTCGTTATAATTAAACATTCTAGAATGAAGTATCCATCAGAAGGCGTTAAAGACATGGCTAAAATTGAAAAATAATATTTACGCGCCAGCCGCGATATATTTCACTTTTGACGGGACGTAATTACCCGGTGTTACGTTTTTCTCATTCGTCCTTTTGTATTTTTGTGAGTGCGAGACTGAGACAATTCGACTTTCCCCCAACCTCTTGCTCTTTTTTTACGCATTAGAACTATTTAAAGCATCTAGGGTATGGTTATTTTTATCTTGGTGAAGTAGCGGTCTAGCTTTGAACCGTTTTTTGACAAATCACACCATGACCGGTCGGAGCTTTATTATTCTCGACGTTAATTAGCTTCAAGCGAAGCAATTTGGTACTAGCGCAAACTATTCGTAGGATGTGTGATAACTGGAAATAGATCCCGTAACAACTAGCATCACATGCTTAATTATTACGTAACTAATTAGCGGAGCACTTATCTTGCCTCTCAATTCAAGAAACTACTTTCAGAGTTCACGATTTAGGCCATACGTTTATATTACACTGAATTTCGTTTTACTTCTTTCGAGCTTCCATCTAATACGAGGGCAAGGTGAAAAGTCCCTGAAAAACGAAACAAGAAATGATTTATTTGGTCAAAACTTATTTTATTTCTCAACATAATCTCCTTGTAGCCCAATACACTTCGTCCAACTTTTTTCTAATTTTTAGATCCCTTCTTCAAGTTTGGAAACAGATAAAAATCTCAGGGGGCCAAATCTAGAGAATATGGTGGATGACGAACCAATTCGTAGCGCAATTTATGCTTTGCATAATATACGCCGGTGATCGTTTAGCCCTTTTCAAGGTAATCGATATGGACCGTGTGCAACCCAAAAAAACTGTCTCCATGACTTCGTTGGCCAATAAACCCACTCTGGCCTTTTTCGGCTTCGATTCGCAAGGACAAGTTCACTGCTTCGACTGTTCTTTGATCTCTGGTGTGTTGTGATGGATACATATTCGTCCACGGTTACGAAACGACGCATATATTTCTTCTCATCGCGCTTGAACATCGCCAAACACTCCTTTGAAGTTGTCACACATTCGCGCTTGTTGCCAGAGAACAAATGCGGACCCATCTGGCTGATAGCTTTCTCATATTCACAAATTTATGCAAAATGTTCCGTATCCGTTCGGTCGAGATGCCCGTAGCCTCAGCAATCTCGTGCACTTTTACTCGCCGATCGTCCAATATCATACGATGAATTTTATCGACGATTTCTGACGTTGTAACCTCAATTGGAAGACCAGAACATTCCGCGTCCTTTGTGGTCATACTATCACAAAGAAAATCAGTGAACCACTTGTGAATCGTTCCAACCGATGGTGAAGAGTCCCCATAATGCTTTGGTTTGTGTAATGTTTTTTCCACGCAAGAAATAATGTTTAATAAAGACGCGAAATTCCATGTTTACAAAAATCTTCAAGGTTGTTTGCTTTCGATGGGTTTCAAAACTGAATGAACTGAGTGACATATCAGTCTGAAAATTTTAATGCTTTCCAGTTAAAAGTTGGTACATTACAAATGTCACATGGCATTTTCGTTTGTGGCGCCATCTGATTTATTTGTCAGGGGATTTTCTCCTTGCCCTCGTACAACAAGCTTTATCTAGGGCCTTTAAAACTTCTCTCTCAGGTCTGATTAAATACTTCTGTGGAATATAGAATCAATGACGCCATAATGGCAACATGATAAAGCTATGATAGATGTAACGAAATGATCCACGCTAGATTTCTCTCTTATTTCTGAAATTATACAGAATGTTCCCCATGATTCACTTTTTTACCGCCTTAAGAAAAGCCATATGGCCAGATATACAACTTATCAATCGATATTGTTTTCCAATGAAACTCCTTGAATATAAAAAAAAGTCAGCGCACTCCGGGAGTGCAGGCAGAAGTGAAAACTTGAATTTATGGCGCGTTGGGCACTTTTTTGGGTGAGCATTTTTAGGTGCGCTCGCGACATGAGAAATTGTTCATAAAAAATCAAGTTTATCAAAGCAATGTGGGCACATTTTGAATAGACATGAAGTATAATAATATAGAAACTATATTCGAAGGAAGTGGTTTTATTTAAATGAGTAAATATTAGTAAATAGTAAATACAAAATTTATCAATTCTCATCCATAATTTCAACAACTCTTACATCATCATTATCAGCATTTTCATCATTATTATCAGGATTTTCATCAAATTCTAAAACTGAAACAATAGGTCTATGGTAACTAAAGTATGAAATGAACAATTTTGATTTAAATCTATTTATATATCTTGTGAATACTGCATCAATAGTAGTTTTGTATTTTGTTGTGCTAAGATTGCGATCATTGGACATCATTTATAAAATAAATATAAAAAACTCTCAATCTCGTCTGTCGCGAGGGCACGAACGAATGCCCATGCAAAGACTGCGTATAGCATGCAGCGCTCTCGCATACCTATACACTCTGAGTATACATATAGGTATGTAATCTCGTCTGTCGCGAGAGCACGAACGAATGCCCATGCAAAGAGCGCGTATAGTATACATATATTATAAGAATACACGCGGAGTATATCTGTGTAAAATCTCATCTGTCGCGAGAACGGCTGAAAATGCTCTCCCACAAAAGTGCCCAACGCGCCATAAGAAGTTTTCACTTCAAAAAAATCGCCATCCCAGCAATTTGCATATGGTATTCAAATTCCTTCGTTTCAAGAATCGCTGAAATCGAATTTCTATGAAGTTAATTCTATGGAAAACTATAAGTTCTCCAAAATGTACGTTTTCATACAGTTTTGAGTCAAAATATATCAGGACATACTATTCGATGATGTAAGTATTTGAAAAAAGCTCGCAATATAAAAATGGCGCCTACAATTGAAAATAAACGTGATGATGATTGTGTGAGGACAAAGCGTCTCAAGCATTTACAATTGTAAAAATTTGAGGAGAATTGAAATAGTTACCTACTCTGAGAAATGTTTTGCATTTTGGGGGCGAAACAACCGAAGAAAAACGAAACATATCTAGAAAAAAAACGCGGGAAGAAGCATTATTCACTTAGGAAGCCATTGTGAACACTTTTATACACGCTTATTTACAGATAAAACTCTTTCCAATCACACAAGGACACCTAAGGAAAAGGTGCAACATATTATTTTCAAGAAATAGATATAATTTTGTAGTTTTCATTTTCATAACCCGTCACACCCAGTACCATCTACGCGCCATTAGGGCTAAACGTTACTGTCGTAAGCTTCGTCTCAACTGTAAGCCTCTTGTCCCATTGACTGTTGTTCTCAGCGTAAAGACCTTGTACTTCAGAGGGTATATACCAGGAGTGATGGTATATGCGGTGAATTCTCCGGGTAGGTAAAGTAGGCAGTTTTTCACCATACAAATCAAACTCACGAATAGAAAAATAGGTATTATTACTCAATTATACCTAATTTTACAAGATTCAAATATTGCGAGATAAGTATATAGTTGACTATGTAGCTTATATTTAGGTAAATTTAACAACTCATATGTTAAGAGTCTACAACCAACTAGTCAACGTCAGGAAATTCAGCTCGATATTTCACATTAGGCAGATGGAGTATATAAAACTGTTTTACTCGTGATAGCAGTAAATTAACAGTATTTTTAGTGGATAAGGATAAGCCTTAAGCCTCCAGACCCCTTTGAATACACTATTAATAATACATGTTCAAAATGTTGCTTCAGCATATTTTGTAGTCACCAGCCGCCACTGGAGGAAGTACTTTATTAATTCCATGCCACGGTTTGTTCCTCGTTATCTTTCAGTTGTATTGGCGATGTAGGTTAGAAATATCAATCATTCTGTCGATGTAACAAGCAGAGCTAGGGTTTTAAAATATTAACCATTTGTTTAAAAATATAAGGAAAATTGGCAGCTACACACTCATGATACCGACCAAAATGAATGACTAGTTTCAATCCGTAGGATCTTTTGATCATACGTACGATAATTCGTAACACAAACATTGAAACTAAAATGTAGTTGTAGAACTTTAAATTTAATTCCTCCAATTTGTAAACAACGCCAGTCTCATTGAACATACAAACATATGTTCCTTTACACGATTAAAATCATCATTCTAACAGAGATTTGTTGGCAATATGCCTAGTATAGGTAGCAGCCGGCCCGCTGTGTCTTTGTTGCATTTCCAGGAGTTATATCCCATCCTAGCACGGTGACCACCCAATTTAGAAGTTGGTTTGATAAGGTAGTGCTGGTAAATAATCGTTATTGCATGTGACATCTCATAGATTATAGCAATTTGGCGCTGGTTGCAATAATTCGACTTCGCTTATTATTGTTTACGTTAAATAATAAACCCATAAAGCTTGTTTATGTACGTTTGTAGAGCGTACGAATCGGTTAACATATTGGTTGACTGAATCGTGAAAACAT
Organism: Endomychus coccineus; assembly: GCA_958510875.1. Taxonomy (NCBI): domain Eukaryota; kingdom Metazoa; phylum Arthropoda; class Insecta; order Coleoptera; family Endomychidae; genus Endomychus; species Endomychus coccineus. The sequence goes on from OY294067.1 coordinate 295,978,633, forward strand.
TAAATTCTTTCGATGTGTACAGATGTTACGAATAAAACAAACTGTGGTCAAGCTAATTCAATTTAATAAGAATTTGCGGTTTTGGCTCAAGACACTACGATAAGTAGTAGATGCTACGAAGATATTGCACTTTTGTCGGTGGATTTTATGTGGGTAGCGTCATGGTTTGAATGACCTCGTACATTTGAATAGGCTTAGAATAACGAGTAATCTAAATTCTGTAGAGTAATATCCGTGAATTCCACAAACCTTATAACCGCGACTGCCGTTGGGCCGTACTTTTTTAAGGACGTAGATGTCAATTCTGACGATGGCGATAAAACCAACCATTTGAACTTAACATGCAGTTTCACGTTTTAACAAGATCTACAGAGAATTAAATATAATTGAAATAAATAATTCCCCAAATGTGAGTTCATGTTTATAGTTTGAAAATTTGAATATTGTTTGATCTCACAATCCATGTTAACCAGTTCTACAAGTTTCGCGGTCAAAGGCTGCAGTTTATCTTCAGGTATATGCAAGAATCGATTCAATACATAATATTATTCCACATCATATGACTTTTTCAAAAATCTATTGAAAAAAATTATATGATGTGAAATAATATTACATATTGAGTCAATTCTTATATATACCTGAAGATGAAGTGCAGTATTTGACCTAGAAACTTGTACCGATTAAAATGGAGGGTGAGATCAAACCATATTCAATTTTTTAAATTATGAGTGAAATAACTGTACTGTGGGTACACTTTAACTGTAATATGTACGAAATAATAACCCTTATCCACTGAAAATGCTATTAAAGTACTAAGGACTCATCAGCTACAAACTAGCCGCCATCATCAAAGTAAACTGAATTAGAAATTTAAATACTATTTGGGGTTAATAATGCAAACAAGGTGTTAGCTTTACCTGGAGATAAATCTAATATTAATAAATGTCTTTTCTTTCTAGTTTGATCAATCTAGAAGGCATATTTTAACTCGGTAAAAAGAACATTCTTCCCATATAAAGTAGAATAATAGTACAAAAAATCAGCATTACCAGAACATGTTTTAAATACAAGTTAACACCAAGAAAGTTCATCACTTTCAAAACATAGTATATACAGACAAATATCTAGGTAATTTAGAAGGGATGGAAATGTATAAACGAAAAAGCAATTTATTAAATTCCGATTTATCTCCAGCTGAGGGTAACCCATCGTTTAAATTATTTTCCTCAAATAGTATTTAAACAGGCACATTTTGATTTATAATTTAGTTTATTGATGATGGATGCTTGGTAGTTGGAATGTCCTAGTACTTAAATACTATTTTTAGTGGATAAGGGTGATAATTTCGTACCTACTAGTGTATAAATGAAATAGTTACCTATAAAACTATACCTACGTGTAAAGCAGCATTGCAAGAAATTCAGTGAACGGGAAAGGTACGAACCAGCAACTACCGTTTAAGTATTTTCTCTTATGATTTCGGTTTACCTTTTACTGTCTACATTGTAATATTTAAGTATTTAATGATTAAATATACGTACTAGCAGTCGAGTGGTCGTTGTACGTGGAGTTTAATTACCTATTAAATATAACCGTGCAAGAGAGTCTTCTTGATGCAAATTTTAGAAACTGTAAAATTCACTTTCAAGTTGTAGGCGTATAGATCAACTCTGGATTAACTCGTTTGGTGACCTTCTTTTTATATGGACTGATTATATCACCTGATACGGACAATTTACAAATGTTGAATTTGAGATTCCGATGTTATGGTTGGATAGTACGTTTGAAATCTTCGACAATTGATATTATCATCTGATGATTTTGTATAAGATATCTCACCAGCATTCTGCATGAGATTTTATTGATTTTTATATTATGTAAACTTCAATTATTAACTTAGCTTAAGTCGTCGACTAGTATAGCACTGCAGCTTCCTCGTTCCGATGATAATCTCGATAGCGAAATAGCTGTCCGGGACTATTAGCTGCAGTGTTATTGGTCCATCTAGTATAATCTGATTCGTGGAATAAAGTGAATTTGGTAATGTTATAAAAATAGAAGAATAATTTATACAAATCATTTAAATTTATTTTCTCTCCAGTTGTTAAATTCTTTTTAGTAAAGTTCTTTAGACTGGTCTGGTAATAAACGAAAAAAAGAAGAGTTCCTTCTTGAGCTTTATCAGAGATTTCTGGAGGAATGGGAGAAATACTCGCCTTCCATTTTCGCCAGCTTTTCGAGCAAAACAAAATAACTAGCCTTAACAATCAGCGGGCCTCTTCATAGCTTTTTGAGATTCACCGAGTTTTAGAAGGAACATTCGGCGTAACATTTAAATATATTTTTATTAAATTTTTAAATTTTGGTACTACTAACTTTCGAAATAACTGTCGATTATGTTGAGATATTTCAATAATCGACTAAATTGATGTTCATATCTCCATTATTCCCTTCACTAGATCCCATAGATAGTCTTGATATTCAAATCTGTTCTGTCTAGTTATCGAGTCTTGCTAAAAACGTCCTCTGAGTTCTAAAAGATATTCGAGCTTCGCCTTCCGCTATAATACAATTGAAAAACCAGGAAAAGCAACAGTTCTCTACAATTTAAGGAATCGATTGATGGAATAAACCGGGAAATGGAAGTTCATTACGAAAGAGAACTATCGATTCATGAAATAGTTGATTGTAGAAGCCGTTACTTTGGAGTAATTCATCATATATTGATGATATATTTGGACGAAACCAAAACACTTATTATTATTCTGATAAAATATATACTAAAAACAGAGTTTTGTTTTCATCTAACCACACAATAATGTCGATTTATCATCAAAAATCCTAATAAAATATCGAGTAATATATCTAGACATTCCGGGCTCCAATAAGCTACGAACTAGACTAGAGTTTTGACAAAAAGGAATGTAAAAAGAGGTGGTCGCCTGTCGATAAAGAAATAAACTAACAAAAAATGTTTGGACCTTCGGCGATGGACTTGCTTTATATTTTTTACTGTCATCATGAACTTGTGCGATAACTAATAGCCGCAACCATTGAAGATAAGAGTTTGCAAGCTCCTTTCACACTACGAATTTTAACCCGCCCCCGGTATTTCCCAATGTAATCAATAACGACGTTGAATAGGTTATGCATTCTCAAGGGTATCGTTGTTCATTGCCGGAATAGCGAGATTGTTTGATATTCAACGAACGTCCGAATTTGTACTTTCTGTCGAATACGCCCGAAGAACTTGTAAGCCTTGAATTTGCAACTCTGGTGACTGTGAAGTACACCCGGATTTACCTAGATGTTCAAACAACACGGTGAAGAGCAAAAAATGTAGAAAGAAGTTGGTATAATATTGTAAAGTGTCGTATACTGAGGCTTTGATGTTGGTGCGGAAACGCCTATCGAAAGCTTATATAACTTTAAATTTGTTGTTTTGTTTGCGAGTTTTTCTCTATAAATCGCGATTTCAACTTGGGACTTCGATGGGATTGATCGCAAATAAGCATTTGATTGAGAACACGCAAGCAGAAAGTCCACTGAAAGTATATAAGTTTGATACAACAAAGCCATGAATTTTGCAACTTTCAATCTAATCGTCAAGCCATTCTTATTTGTTTGCAGGAATCGGTATTGATATATCATTGACCAGGAACTTTTTATTACTAACTGAGCTTGGGTGGGGCCTAGCGTTATTTCGGTGTAGCTCTATCAATCAAAACGGTGGCGGACAGTGTTTGGACTGATGTCTCTTATGCGGCTTGTGTCCATGTTTTGCAGCCCAAGAGAAGCCAGTGTCGGACATTCTAATAGGAATAGAGAAGCAGTTTCGTCCGCATCTACTATAACCTGGATCATCAACAATGTTCATTAAGTGTAGATTTCGGTTCAGGTGACAGGGGCTTGATACCAGTTTTATGCCTCTTCTGTTCATAGAGAGTACGGTTTTCGAGCGTTTGGGTGCGCCATGCTTTTGTAACGTGTAAATTCCACGGCTGAGAATCAGTCGACGAACCTATAATACGAAACGATAGCGTTGTTGATTCCAGTAATATCTGTGACACGCAGTATATTATCCGACTCGCGGTTAGACCTGTGTCGATCGAAGAGTTCAATTTCTACGTCTATTTCCAAGTTGTTCTGTTACGTGTGCTCTGCATATTGAGAGACAGTCAAAGGGGTGGGGTCCCTTCCGTTATATCTTTGCTGGTGAGAAAACACGTCTGTATATTTCTGGGTTTCATACGAGAAGGGTTGTGTAAACTTATGGTTTAATACCGGAATTCTGGGATTTCCCTTCCGTTGGAATCAAGAACATCACTCGTCTTTTTGGATGGTAATTGTGTATTTGGATGATTGATTGATATTACCGTAAAGGGATTATAACCTACATTTATACACGCTGTAAATTGGATACCACAATCGGTAAAAGGAACTTGGAAATTGATAGTTAGTTTGGAAAGAAACCTATGTTGTAGAGGTAATTATCTCAGTATTCTAATTCCTAGTTGATTTGTTCACTTTACTTCAGATAAAATTGTTTATCAGCTCAGGTACTCTGTCAGGATATAGGTCAGTCTTGATTTTGTCTCATAAATTGTTGTGCATTTTTCTCATTTCCATCAGTACAATACTGTACATTTAGAGAATGCTACAGAGTATTTTCTAAGAAGTTTTCTACGAGGTTTCTGTAAGTCTACTGGACAATTTCCGTGAGGTCTGCTAGATAATTGAGGCAAAGGTGGACTTTTAATTGAGGAGGTACTTCTGTTGTGATTGTGACCCATATCTAGGCAGAGACGGGAAGTGTGAATTCACCAATTCAAGGTCAGGCTATCCGATAGAGTCAATATTGCTAACACAGATTTACCAACTATTGTATTGAATGCATTGTGTGTGGTTATACAGGTTGTCTGATAGACAATTCATAGGAAATGAGTGTATTTGTGTACATCGTGCTGTTGGTACTGATTTCGAGCATGATTGTGGAAGACTTCAGAGGAATAGTTGTATCTGACATCGTCATATTTGGAATTGTGGGATCCGCCTTCCTGGAAAAGATGCAAGTTCGAGTTTTGGTTGCATTAAACTCTACTAGATTGTAAGATCCCCGTTTCAAAATCATTGCCAGATCTCTATTGAGTCAACCTATGTCTGTCTCGTTTCTCTGGCTTCATTGGATGGTATGGGAAAACAAAGTTGGTTTCAAGACAGATCCCTGCCATACATGTGTTACGTAGGCAAGCAGGTTTCCTGTTGATCTCTGCTGACGAAAACCATATTGCCGTAATTCACGATTTCGGAACTCTAGGTATTTGATGAGCTCGATGCTGATTGGTTCCTCCATCTCTTTAGATATCATAGATAATAGTGCAATGGATCTATAATTATTAGGAAGGATCTTTTTTTGGAATTGGTTTGACTCTACCTCTCTTCCAGCTGGAAGGAAACACGCCAAGTTTGTATGAAAGGGTAAACAACCTGCAGAAAGCTGGGGGTTAATTCAGGCGCACATTCCTTGAGAACGACAGGTGGAATTCCTTCTGACCCCATAGCCTTTTTGGTATTGAGATCAAGCAGAATGCGTTCAATTGAGCGCTGACGAAAAACAATTTCAGGCATATGGCTATCGATGGTAGCAATATTAGGAGGGTCCTTCCCTCCAAAGTTAACTTTGCTGCAAACATTCCAACAAAAAAGTTGGGTTTTTCTTGTGGTTTAGTAGACAGTGGGTCATCATTTTTGGTTTGGGGGAGGGAATGAATTGGTAGTGAACTTTCTACCAATTGCTTTGGGGAAAGTTCAAAATTAATGGGAGCCATTCGGGCATTCGATAATTTTTGATCTAATTTTGGCATTTTATGCTACTTCCGATGCGTTTATTATTCCATTGCAGGAAAACTGATATGAATATTCAAAAAAGAATAGTATCGTAATATTAAATGACCCAATTGGTACCTATTATTCACCATTTGTCAACAATTTTGAGAATAATCCCCATCAAAATACATTGTCTCCTTTGAAACTTTTAAAACGAGCTCACACCACACCAAAACCATTAGATACAGATTAGATTAATCATTTGGAAATAGGACCATCATGAACAGCTTTTGGGACAATATGATTACATCGTTTCCATTCCACGCAACTCACAACATCTATCCAATTCATCAAACATACTGAATTTCGTATTTTACATATTCGTGCCCGAAATACGAGCCAGGATTATCCCCATTTCAAAGTGACGTCCGCATTGAAACTAGAGACCGTCGAACATTTTATCGTCGCGCGTTTGATGTGTCGTAAGGTATTCTGGAATACTGTCAGGAAAGTTTCTAGTTTTCAGTCGGGCATTACACTATCTTATCGTTTTCCAGTCGTTTTCCGATTGAATACTATTTTTGAACCTTCATCTCGTCCGCCACTTTAGTTTCATCAAATATTCAATATGTTGAATCGTCTTATCGAGGGTGGCTCGCTGAGATTGGTTTGGAAACTGATTCCGTTTGTTTCGTTGCACTGCCCCTACTTTGCCACGTTTGTTGTAGCGATCGTCCGTCATATAAAAACAATCGAATTTATCGTTTGGAAGCTGTCTGTTCTGTGTGAGATTTATTATCTTTTAATATAATGTGATCGTAAAACTTTCCAGCCGTAAAGTCTACAATGTCAGAACTTGAAGTCGATGCTATTAGCGATTATGGAAGCGACAGTAAAAGTTGCTGTAGTTATAAAACTTCAATTCGAAATGAATTGGCGAAAAGTTTTCAACGAATGTACTTTTCAAATTGAGTAACACTACAAATTACCCCCCAGTACATGGTTAGGTATGATGGTCTCCTGAATATTCCTTTCCATTCGTTTTCAACCTACTTAAATCCTATTTGAGTAAATGCGATACTCCTATCCAATTGAATCTGGAGTTGCCCACAGCTTTATCTACTGTTACATCATAAGATCAAATACATTAAATGGTACTATCGGCTATGATGTAGCGTTTTTTTTTGCGTAGAGGAGAGGTTGATTTCCTTCCCAGAGGGAGCCCCACTGTACTGCGGTGATTAGTGTCCTATTGTGCCCTCACATATTGCTATGTCCTCATCAGTCCGGTGTATTCTATGAAATTCAGTAGCCTGATGTAGGGGATAATTCTGATTTCCTCGGGTGTAGTTTTATCGTGTCCAAGGTATGTCCGACGACCAACCGCGTATGTCGTGCACTGACACAGCACATGCATGTGTTTCTCTTCTTCCACGCCGCAACCCCTGCATGTGGGCTGATCTATCAGACCCATCGTGCAGAGATATTTGTTGCATGAGGCGTGGCTGGTTAGGAATTCACAAGATTTCGTATTTCTGAACATCAGTAGATTTTTCACTCGTTGCTGCTGGAGATCTCCCATTAGTCGCTTGGAGTGTGACATACGGGGCAGTTCCCTCCAATAGGCACGGTGCTCTGGCTCGAGCCATTTTTGGATTACAGATTTCGCTATGGCATGATGAATGCCAGAGGTTGGCTCTGGTCCAATCAGGGGTTGTTCCTCCTCCGCTCCCTTCGGATCTGTTTTCCTCAGACTTCCATACGAATGTCACTCTATTGGGTTCTTTACTAGTGCCTTTATTTTCTTTACACAATCGAGTACTCATTGTAAGGTGATTGTGTATGACTCTAGTGCTTTAAGCTTGTTAGGTTACTCGCTATGATTGTGATTTGTCTATTCTAATAGGCTCTCTCCCTCTTAATTCGAGCACATGTTGTAATTGCTAATATTTTTGCTTGGAATTCCATCGCAAGTGTCCCTAGCTTTAAAGAAATCATTTCTCTTTAATCCTTTGCTTCGACTATTCCAGCACCTGCACTTTTTTCGGTCTTGGTGCCTTCGGTAAACCATATGGAATCCTCTGGTATCATATGAGGATTGCCCCTAGAGTTCTCCCGCACATTCAAGGTTTGAATCGTAAATGATAGGGATACTCAAAACTCATGAGACCCCAGCCATTGCCGCTCGCAGCTCCACCTAAACTTATCGGAAGCTTGAACAAAAAGTGGGAGATGACTGTAGATGAAATGAAATCCAAGCAAATAAGCGTTACTTTACAATTTATGATTATAATGAACTCACAGCCGATCATCCTAAACCTCCTAGACCAATCCCCGTTTGTTATAAAGAGTTAAAGAACGGTGTACATTTAAGTTCATTGTCTTCCTATTAAAAAAAGGAGAGATCAGGTAAAATTAACGTTATACAATAATTCCTTAATCATTATCTCCGATAATGTAACAAAGTTCCGCACTATGAAATTATGAAATACGTAATAAAACGTAAACGCTTTCTATCGATTACAATTAATATAATGGTCTGAATATGGTGCTCATTAGTTACAATTAACCAATGTAAACTAGACTATTGCTTGGTATGAGTAAACTATTATCAAATCCCTATGTTAAAACTATAAATAAGACAAGAAATGCGTATTTGAATTGTATTCAAATGTCATATATATTTAGATCAACCATTCTGGAATTCTTGACGAATACCGTGGTTCTAAATGGGCACTCGAATCAACGGTTGAAGCGCCACTCGTTACACTTGCGTTAATCGATGAAATCGAGTTATTAATAAAGCGAATTCTAGAGGTTTATTGCAATCTGCAATCCGTAATTCTGTTTTAGTTGATCGCTTCAAACTAGTCTCTGTATAGGAGATTTACTTAATTCTTACAGTTTAAGAACATTCTGATGGGGCTTCCGCCATGATTGCCAAATCATGTTTAGACGTTCGTTCTCATAACGCATCTTTCGCATGGGATAGACATTAATCCATACGTCACATAGCAATGTAATCCTGGAACATATCTAACATCCCTCAGTAGCCAATTTAGTTTGTAGTTGAAATAGCATCTCGACTGTCGGATATGTAATCAATATGCATTCATGTGGGTTAATTAGTTTGGACTAAATGATTTAAATTTCGATAGTATTGAATGCTAACGTGTGCATATCATGCGATATCGTGCAGTGAGCCGGACTGGTTCGGAAGTTTTTCACAATTTATTATGTTTGATATTAGATCGAGAACTATAAGGAATATATCACCTAACAATAGAAGTGCTATATAGGTGCCAAAATTCCGTAATGCCGACAGCAGCGAAAGTCACTAGAATTTGAAAATAATACATACTCAAATTTTGTTTGAACACATAGCACACCGAGAGCAATCAATAGTACCAAGCTGGTGGTGTAGTTTGTCTTTGGCATATACCTACTTAGCAGTTGGAGCGACCTGGTTTCAGATCCTGGTCCTGGCTGACTTCCTCAAGAGATATATCGAGTTCTTTGCGTGGCCCTGCCGAAATATCCTTCTCAGACCTATCTCCTCCATCCCAACTCAACTCCCCTATAATGCTCTTTTATCCTTTCAGTGAGGCTCTGAGAGAGAGCTTGAACGTTTCAAACTGAAACCATAGGAGGGTAACCGCCTTATTCTTGCATATTTCGTTCAGTTTCTTTAAGCATTCCCAGACCATCTTTGAGCTGAGTATTTGAGAGCTCGGGGATGTGCCTAAACTTGAAAGCAAACGGTTCAAGGCCCATTTAATTCTTTTCCAGTCCCTTAAGTTATTTTAGAGTCATCTGTGTACTTTTAATGACCTTTCTGTTGAGTCATGGGATAGTCCATTTGTCCCATTCTTTTTTGAAACTTGGTTTTGTGTTGAATTCTTCCTGAAAGCTATCCTTTTTTATTATCTTAGCTTGGTTTGTCGATTTTCAGAGAGGGGTTTACGTTCTTTGTGTGGTATTCGGTCATTCTATTTGTTGTCCTTATCGCCATATTCTTCATAGCAGTCGTTGGACAAGTTATTATTGCATCTGGTATGCACACAGGCTAGTCTTTGTTCTAGCCTAGTTCTGCTGCTTTAGACCACTGTCTCATGATATGTGATGATTCAAATAGAACATCTGATGTAATTTTTCACATTTTGCATGATTTCCAAAATTGTAATGATATACTATTTGTGTTTATTAAGGTGATGCCTAATTCCGGTTAATTATGAATGGTCATCGAGCCAACGTGTAAATTTGAAGAACTTATGTGATTCCTGATGTATGTAAAAGATATGTGGTCACTGATATAACGGGATATCAAAAATTATCTTGTCAAGGGTGGTTGTGGAATCTAAAACGTGTGTCTTACTTTACGTTTGAAATAAATAATGTCACTGTCACACTGACATCATCAATAACCTACCAATTTCATACCTATTTATTTCAGTTGTAAAACAATAAAAACTACAAATTAAAAATTATCTTGGTCAAGGGTCCAAGGGTGGTTGTGGAATGTAAAACGTGTGTCTTACTTTACGTTTGAAATAATTATGTCATAATTAATTTGAAGTTTCTAAAAGTGCGAAATTTCGCAATTTTATACGAATATTGTAACACTCAGAAGTCTTTAGCGCTTTGGACTCCGGGATTTTCACGTGGCCTATCGAAATTAGAAGGTTCGAATTATCTAAAAACATAATTACATGAACGCCAGACGTCCTATGTAATTAGCTACGAACGAAATCATTTTGACATATGCCTCGAGGAGCTCGCTGCGCGTTAGTTAGAGTTTATACATTTTACCTCGGTCTTGTTAATTTGGGGCCGTTTCTTGCCCCGTGCGACCGGCGCCAGTTGTAATAAAGTGTTTTTGGCTATGGGCCGCTAGCTTTTACCCGGTTCGTGTATATTTTAGTCGCGAGAAAATTCCCTTTGGTACGTCGCACGTTAGACGCGCGTAGCTGAGATCTGAGAATAGCTCAAACTGTTTTAAATAATTTTTCCTATTTAATGGACATTTATCGAAAAAAGAAGGGCCGTCGGGCACGGTCCGATACTAAATCTAACTACATGGAGCGAAAACGGCACGCGAAAAGTCGTCGTAAAGCCATATCAGGTACAACCAGTTTGCACTTTTCTAACTCGCGTGCTACGGGCTTCTCACATGAACGTCATTCGATTTACGGAAAATGAAGTATTTCAAAACAGTTTTTGACCCGGATTGTGGCTATCACGTCCTCTGAAAAGGTTCAAAGTTCACATAATTATTTCATAATTTGTAGTTCATTATTGTTTTCCAACTGAAATAAATAGGTATGAAATTTGTAGGTTATTGATGATGTCAGTGTGACAGTGACATAATTATTTCAAACGTAAAGTAAGACACACGTTTTAGATTCCACAACCACCCTGAATCAAGATAATTTTTGATATCCCGGTACTTTCAGAAATAGCTCTTACTTCAAATTGAACGGATTATCTAAATTAGATCCATACTTGATACCCATATACCGAAAAAATGTATCGACTTCCTTTAAACGTTCTTTTAGAAATGAAAGGTGAGGACTCTATCCGCATTTATTTGTGTAAGAAATATCTCGCGATTAAAATACTGTATATTCCTTATATTGAATGAGAACGGAGTCTGGAGAATTTAATAGGAGATCGGAAAATTACAGGCCGACCACCGGAAAGACATTGTGTGAGTATAATTGGAAGCACTATTCGAGATATAACGGAGAGGAAACTGAGTCCCAGACTTCTTCTCATTATCTTCGCTATGCGTTTCAGGTTGACGTTCGTAGAGTTGGCTAAAATTCAATCTTATTGTCATAATAAAGCGTAAGATTTGTACACATTTCGGGTTTTAAATTGTATTACCGTTTCCTTTTCTTTCCAGTTACTATGAATGAAATTCAATTTCTTCTTGAAGGTTTGAGTAATATTATAGAATTAACAGCTTTTGACTGACATGTCTCTCTATTGCTTTGTGTTCTTCTACCGTTGGTATATAGGTCGTACATTGCACATCTCATTTTTCCTCTAATACAAAGATTGGGTTTGAAAAACATGAAAGGGTGCTTTTATAAAGCCTTACATATTTCAAATGATGGCCATAAAATGTACACCATTATCATTCGAATTAGAAAAGTACTGAAATGCATAGGATGTTCCTAACAGGGAACGAATAAAATGCTCTAGACATTCGTTAAACTTCAACAGGAAAAACAATTCAACAATTTTTCCCTCAAATATTGGACTATTAAATTGTAGTGTTCAAATTAAGGGTACAAATAACATATCTATTGATAATACTACGTTCACTATGCCAAAATATACATTAAGGATTATTAGAACGTGTGAAACAGGATAAATTACAATTTCACGATAACATCTGTAGCATTCCTCCAAAACACAATTTTGAATCCATTTTATTCATAACGCAAAAATAAAAACGAATAACCTCAAAAAATCGGTATCGATATTATAAGTTAACGTATGAAGAATGTGACGTCCTATACCTTTTTAATTAATTTAAACATAAGAATTCAAATTCAACCTTTTTTTTAATCTTCAGCACAGCTTTCATGTGATTGCAAATGTAGATATATTAAATTTAATTGGAGAAAACTCAATCTTTCAGATATAATTGAAATCTGTAAGCACAACAACGTTGAAATAAGCTACTTATCGTCAGTTAGAATTGCGGAGCTTCATTCTGTTCGTATTGTTGAAGTAAATCCTCATTTACAAGAACAGCCAGAAGTTTCCTCAATTGTGACCTTATTTTCGGTAGTTGTTTTCTCTACAGTGCATTCCAGTTGACCCGCGGGAGCTTCTTTATTTGACCATCTGTCACATTCTGGCTAAGAACCTAACCCAACTTTTCGTAGAGGCACCTCCGACCAATGGGAGTGACGTCGGCTTATTCCGGTTTATACGGATTGAGTATATTATGAAGGGGGAAAATCAAATCAAAACACGAATAATTGAAATTGTAACACATTGATGTGTTTTGTTTTCGTGTAGACATTTTTAATTGAAATTAATGCGATAAAAACGCTTAGTTAGTTAGTGCTTTCGCGTTTTGGTTGATGTGAATTGGTTTTCAAACATCTTCTGATGATGGTCGTGAGACCGCGCACCGTATGTAAAGACGAGAATACAATTTCTAATGATTAGAAAAGCTAAAGGGGTGGAAAGACGTAAAATTGGACTCTGTGTCATAGTGCACATTCGGGCGGGTACCGCCCTCTGGTAGATAGGTGGACACTCGTGGGTGAAAACCGCTCCACTAGGTGACACGTGACACGGAGGACAAAGGGTTTCGGCCTAGACATTTAGGGACCGTAACGGCCCCCCCTTAATTAATAATGATAATACGATGTTGTTGGCCGGTTATGACTACCTTCAACAACTGATGATGATGACCTGATGAGCTCTATGAGAAGAGCGAAACAGCTGTCTGGAACTATAAGTTTGTGATGTTACTGATCGATCTGGACTAGGAAGACCTTATCAATGATATCCATATATCACTATAAATAAGAAACAATTACCCTTATCCGTTAAAAATACTGTTAAAGTACAGAGCTACCAAATACATCTGAGTAAACCCATATATCCATATTGAAGTTTGGGGATTAAAGTGTATCAAACATTGCTCTGCTAGAATGTTGGCACGACGACACATTGCTCACTGAGTAGACGGCGTACGCGATGCGGATGTTTATAGCCGCGATATTCCTTTGAGAAACTTTTCTCATTCCGGTATAATGTCAGAACCGAATAACCGTGAGGAGTGATCGAGTTGTAAAATAGAGTTCTAGAAACATGGAAGAGCGCGGCTCCTGCTTGTGAAGCACCCGTGCTTTCGGTTTCTTTGACGCCGGATATAGGGATTACAGAATTGATAGTAACATCAATATTAATAAAGGGAAGTTGCGTGCGTGGTGTTCGTATGCTGTCAGCCGTCACGAAACTATGTATCAGATGTTACGGCGACGACGTTAGTTCCAATAAAATTACTATAATACATGTGTTTACATTACAAGCTTTTATTTGTGTAGCATATTACGTTATATAATGTATGTGTCTCGTTGGATGGACGTGTCCCATTAGTGAAAAATAAACTAACTAATTTATGATTCTTTTGTCTAGTGCAAATAAATTAAGAATCTAAAAATAAAATTGGAAGGAATGTTGAATAGAATTCGAAAAACATCGTTATAACATCTAGTAAATGTTGGAGTGCTGTGAGGTATTACTGGAAACATCATTGGTCCTATTTTTTTCGAGACTAAAGGCAATACAGACCTTACTTTCTAAGGTCAAAATGCCATAACAAGGGCTGAAATATATGCGGTTTCAGAAGGAAAGCACTTTTAACTTGGAACTTTGCAAAGACGAAGGAAACGTTTCGGGGTCCTTTCATGTCTCATACTGAATATGTGCGTTGGCATCCAGGATACCTAGATCGAATCGAATGCTCACGTGTTAATTTAGGTGGAGATTTTTAAGGAAAAAAGTCTGCGGATCAAGCAACGAACTAGTTCTTTCAAAACATAGTGTATTTTACAGATATATTGTCACTGAACTAGAGTTGATTTGCGTATATACATACAGAATGTTTTTCAATAGTATATAAGATCTATCGGGTATCAAACCTAAGTTAGTCGGTTTGGAGTAGTTTGGATAATTTGAAACAGTTTACTTCTTTAGTATATAGTGTATCCTCTTATAGCTAGATGTCACTCAACTGTAGGTAATCTATGAATCACGTGGCTTGCGTATTTACATACAGAATGTTAATCGACAAGGAGTATACTTGTCGATTTTATAGTTATTTCATATCAATATTCAGGATGTTTGACCCCCGGCATCACTATTCCTTCGAGCCAACAATAATTGGTAAATTAGCTTTGTGGGAAATAAGAAACAGTTTTTCATGATATTATACTTACTTGGAGTATATTATGTGTTCTCAATATAGGAACTGTGAATGTAATATTGTAATATGTAATTTTGAATGAAAAAATATCAAAATTTAAAATATTAAAAAAATTGCTAAAAATCTCAATCCTCTAATGATATGTACTTCCGGTTTCAGGTATTATAAGGCTACAAAAATTATGTATCAGTATTTGATTTATTTGCGCAAATTTTCGTGATCATGAAATACGTCTAATCTTTAAATGGGATTGGTATTGAAGCTGGACATTTGGTAAAAAAATCTGTGAAACTCCCCGTTTGATGTTACATTGTATACTGAAGACAGCATCCGTACAATATGTCACGCTAGACAAATTCTTGGCAGCGGCGTTTTTCTAACACGACTGTTTTATTTAAATCAGCTGTAAATATTTACGAGCCATAAGATTTATATCAGATCTCGTATACCAAGTAATTAAGTCAACAACGTATTTATTTGATACGTCACATGGCTTGAAGAGTCTGAAAGTTGAACAAACTAATGTTTGTTTATTCTATAAAAAATTATTCAATCGGTTCTTTGAATGAACTAACTGGAAATGAGCATATATATTTAGAAGCTAACAAGTATGTATCTACATTACGCCTACGTTATTTGGTATACCTGAGTGAATAGTTTATTACTCAAACAATTTCACAACGTGTAATTAAACTTGAATAAAGGATGTGTAGATATACTTTAGATAATGTAATTGGCCACTACCAGCTGTTTAATCGGTGCCGGTTGTTCATATCAGATAATTGTTAAAGCTACTATTCTTTGTACACCACTTCTTTATTTATTAGTTTTCCTCGTTAATGATGTATTGTATTTAGATACTTTTATGTCTCTATGTCGGCTCAGCTCTAGGTTAACCATATATAATAGCTTAATAATGTTTCCCACACACATATCATGTGAATTGATTACAAACTGATTATTATCTACGAATAAAAACACTGAAAATGGTGAAAGGCCCATTGGTTTTTATAGCGCTTCGTATACATTTAGGTAGTCACGATGAATCATTTCCTGTAGTTTAGCTTACGTTTTTGAATATTGAGAATTTTCTAAGATCTTGCACGGAAATCCTATACGTCTTATGTCTAACCTTACTCGAGAATACAGCATTTGGATAACCATCGGCGCTTAAATTTTTCTGCACATTGTGGCTAAATAAGATATGAACTGTTGTAACTTCCAGAAGATTGTTTAAACAGAGGCTCAATATTGAAATATAAATAGTAAAATAGTGAGAGTTCTAGACTAACTAGATGTGTCCGTGGTCCATGAATCAGGTTCTGAATTTCATCTAAATACAGAACTTGAAGACAATGATAGAGAGTTGTGGTGATAGTAAGAGTGGTATTTTCAATTTGAAGAGTTGAAGACGACAATCGGAGGGTAATGACCATATGAAAATGTAATACGTTAGTTATTGAAGTTATGACAATTTATACTACAAATTATATAAAAATATGATAGAAAATAAAAAGAGGAAGTTAATTCAGAAATTTAAGACTGAAATTATGCTCGTAGATTCTAAATGAATAATCTGTTCAAGCAATATCAGATGATTTACTCGGTGATCTCATAAAGCAGTAAATGGGAATTTCGGCTTTATTCAAGTTCACCCAGATCAATAATTATTCCGTTATCTCACCAAGACTATCCTAAAAAGACATATCCCTAACAAATTTATATGAGGAAAGCCAAAGAAAGGAGATACGGAATACCACGCGACCACGTGGATAATTGCTAGGTTAAACAAGCCTTAGAGAACGACACAAACCATTTTGAATACTAACTTGACAAATTAGATTTTGAATAAAGACAAGATAAAGAATATAGTGAATGATTATCTAATTTAGATTATAACAAGCAAAAGTGATCTGGTGTGATCACGTGGATGATATTCATCGATATTCATATATTTATTCAAAAATATCGACCCAGAGAATATACACATCTACAACTAGATACAATTAGACATCAAATTACGTATTCACTGTCGATAATAATCTTTCAATAAAGCCAATTAATAACAGATAAGATAAACGATAAGAATACAATTCGCCCAGCCAAATTCACAAACCAAGATGAGATTCTGTCCATTTCCGTTTCCTAGTCGCCCCTCTCATCGCCTGTCGCGAGACCTCTTTAGTTTTCGCGCAATAGTAAAATAATCGATTCGCTCCACTAAAATATAGATGTCGTTAATCATCTCGTTCCAAGTTTAATTATCTATAATCCGAGCGGAAACCGTTAAGATTATTCAAGCAATTAGACATAGTAACGTATATAACGTTACAGTTAAAATCATGGTGTCTGTGCTTTCTTTCTAATCAGGCACCTGGGCTAAACTCATGATCGTAGACAGGATGAAAGGAGTCCAGATGGAGGAGCCGGCTTCTGCCGGACCAAATCTGATCGTAAAGCCCACTTTAACTGGGCAAGTAAGCTGGGGTTCTTCAAGAACCCTAATCTAATCGTAGACCTGGCCGTGATCTGTATTTACCGCTATTTGTTTTCATAATTTACCTGGTTTCTGGTTTCACCTATTTTAATATTATTTAGAGGGTACCATTGGCCTAGGAGAGCCAATCCCATACGGAATGATGTAGGTACACGTGCCACCCAATTAACTCAGAACTCTCATTATCCTACTACTCAAATACTTCTTAAATAAAAGGAAAACTATTTTCTAATTCAATTTGTCGTTACAGAAAATGGTTAAACTTCTTCTTCTTGTCTTCCATTCTCGTTCTTCTTAGGTCCGAATGTCCCATATTATTAATGATAATAGTAAATTCTAAAATAAACAACAGTAATCAGTATCGCCTCCTCAGAATGACGGAAGAATTTGAAAAGATGCATTCAAAGTAGATCCTCTGATATGCACCTGGAAAAGGTTGTAAACGTTTTGCAAGATTTAAAATTAATCGACTTCTGTATTATACTTTATTAAAGAATATCGAACTATCGAGTAATAAATTGAATAAAGAAATGATTGATTATGAATTAATGACAATCTGCACAGAACATTTTCCATTTTGAAGACTGAAGGCGAAAACGTTCAGTTCAGTAAATAAAAGAACTCGCCTTCTAACCTCTTTATCCTTTCAACTTGTTATTTTCTCATCAGAAATTAATTAACGCCAGCCGATTTTCTTTATAAATGTAGATACATAACGCCTGTCGATGGCTTGCTGTCTGATGAAACATTTTAATTTTGATATTACTCTTTCTACCGTTCAAATTTGAGATAATAATTTAGTGATAGCGACTTATCTTCCGAAAACGGAGAGTCGTTTAGAATTTTTAATTAATCCGGAAGGTAGTTTACTGGAAGCTTTACTGAATTCCGCGTTCTAATTTATTCATTTCTGTAAATAACTCACAGTAACAACTGGCACCTTTAATAAACATTTTGCGTATACATCAAGTTGATATTATACATTGTTAATGTTAGGCCGGATTCAAATGTTTACTACATTTTAGTTCTCTGATGCATATTAAGTTTCTAACTAAGCAGCTTCCGTATGCGTGCGGTGGCATTTTCAAAACAAAAATATGCTCCATTTATTACAATGTTCATCCGGTTAACTTGTTCTAAAATTAAATTTTCGTTTTATCAAACTATCCTATTATTCGATAAAAATGTAAATATTCGTCTGTGATTGTTTTGCCGAAAGGCCACATTGGTAGTTCTGTCATCTACAAGACATGCTACTCTCCAAAATACTTCTAATATCATGTTTTATGTACTAATATTTTGAATTATGAAACAGTAGTTACTTTTAAAAGAAAGGCTACACAAATAAACATGATCCGGCTCGAAGGACCATCTAGAATGTTGTCTTATTTTAACAAAAACTGTTGTTCTATCAACAATAATGTCATGACAACACTCGGCTTACTTCATGACAAAAATCCCCTCGTCCACAGATGCGGAATGTCAACGTTATAATTTGAACATAAAGTTATTTGATTCAAAGAAAAGTGAGCTCTATTGATTTACAAACTGTATCTGTTGATAACGATGAACAAACAATATACCAAATTTAGTAGTATCATCTCAACATACTAAGTATAGCATCTTCAAAACGGTGAGTCAGAAACGGTTGATAACACAACTCCCTGAGGATGACATAGCTTGCCAAAAACCAAATTTTTCCTGGAGAAATTATAGTAAGGTAGGTTGAATACTTCAGCAAAAGTTTTTCCTAGAAGTACATGCTCTTTTTCTGGAATCATTATTTATCAAAGCATTATTTGTGAACAATCATCCAGAGGTTACTTCTGCTATTTCTGGTAACGAATGACCACCTGGTATGATGGATTTAGCACGAAATGTTAGGACAACACCGTTTACACATTTTCTTCATGTTTTCGCACGAAGGAAATATTGTCTATAGTGTAGGAAAACGCGTAATCTGCTCACGTGTGTGCGTATTGAAACTTTGACGCAGTTTCTTCCTGAAGTGATGTATAAGATTTAATATTCGAGATCTCGACTCGAACAATTCAAAGCGGCGCGACGAGCGCATTTCCATATTCGCCGACCTTTACCTCTCATACTCTTCCGGACGGCGCTACCTGTCCCATTAGATGACCTGTTACTGTTGCGGCCGTCCCATGGGTCGCTCCACACTTCCACAGTCTCCCGCGCTGTTTGTGTGTTTGTGTATGTAACTTCCTGTAACCGTTTTGGCTCCGTGCCAGTGTAGCTGTGCACGGTTCAAGGCGGGATTGTTATAAGGATTTATGTTGTTTATGATGATTGGGCGTACTATCCTATTTTGCTTTTATCCCATTTTATGGCGTGTGTGTGGTGTGTTTATATCGTATTGAACGTTGTTTATTTAACCATCGATTCAAATTTTCCTTGTACTTACAAGATCACGTGCGACGGAAGTTTAATTCGCCCACATTACAAAACTGTACGGCTTTCTTGGATGTACGAGGGCAAGATGAAAAGTCCCTGAAAAATGAAACAAGAAATGATTTATTTGATTAAAACTCATTTTATTTCTCAACATGATTCTTGTAGCCCGATCCACTTCGATCCCTTTCAAATAATACGATTTCGGCAATCCTTCAATTAGATAAAAAGCGCAGGGGTCAAATCTAGAGAATATGGTGGATGACGAACCAATTCGTAGCGCATCATGCAATTTTTCCATTGCGACTGCGGACCTGTGCGCCGGTGCGTTGCCTTGGTGAAGGAGCACTTTTTTCTTTGCTAAATGTGGCCGTTTTCGCTTCAAATCGGCGTCGAATCGTATTGGATCGCATAATATACGCCGGTGATCGTTTTGCCCCTTTCAAGGTAAACGATAAGGACGATACCGTGTGCATCCCAAAAAACTGTCGCCATGAATTTGTTGACTGATAAACCCACTTTGGCCTTCCTCGGCTTCGATTCGCCGGAACAGTTCCACTGTTTCGACTGTTCTTAGGTTTCTGGTGTCTTGTGATATATCCATGTTGCGTCCACGGTTACGAAACTACCCAAAAAATCCTTCTTATCGCGCTTGAACATCGCCAAACACTTCTTTGAAGTTGTCACGCGGTCGCGCTTGTTGTCAACAGAGAGCAAAAGGACAACCATCTGACAGATAACTTTCTCATATTCAAAAATGTATGCAAAATGTTTCGTACCCACTCGGTTGAGATGTCTATAGCCTCGGCAATCTCGTGCACTTTAACTTGCCGATCGTCCAATATCGTATCATGGATTTTATCAACGATTTTTGGCGTTGTAACCTCAATTGGACGACCAGAACGTTCGGCTTTTGTGAATTGTTCCAATCGATGGTGAAGAGTCCCCATAATGCGTAACAAGCGATGCTTTGGTTTCCGTAACGTTTTTTCCACGCAAGAAATAATGTTTAATCAAGTGCGTTCTAGTTAAAGATAGTACATCACAAATGTCAAATGAAATCTTCGATTGTGGCGCCACCTGTTTCATTTTTCAGGTACTTTTCACCTTCCTCTCGTATATCTCTTATTTTTCTGTACGTTATGACAATCTGTGTGAAATTCCTTTCATTACTTGATTAAGACATCGTGAACTATCACTTCTCCATCCAAAATATCTGGGAATTTGTAGAAGATTATTTTGGACCAATATTTGATTAATGTAGCATTCGAATCCAGCAAGTACCTTTCCAATGTCTATACACAATATTGGAAAACCTTCTGTATGTACATACGCAAGTTGCCTGTCAATCAAATTATATACAAAAAACAGTTTTTAAGATATTGCTTGTGTCATTTTACTGAAGAATCAAGTGGATGACTATAATATAATTCTATTTATAAGTAGCATTGACTTTAATCTTGAAATAAGTGGTTCACACGTAGGCCTTCCCTATTCTCCCGTACCGTGAACCGTGTGCCAACATCTGAGGTAATGCGCTCGGGTCAGCCAGGGTTATATAACACTGTAGTTGCCCCATACATCTCAGGAGTGTAGTTAGAATATTCGTTTGGCGTCTGCGGCTTTTGTGTCTTCAAGCCTAAAATAGTGCAATTAATGTCGGCAGCCGGAAGAAACAGCCAATAACGATTTTTCTGATTTTTATTTTCGTAATGATATGTTTTCTAGTTAACTTTAAAAGAATAATACACTTTTGCGTTTGAAAATTACTCAGGATTATGATCTTTGCAGTTTGAGAATTTGAGTTACCATTGGATATTATTAGGCTTAATGCCTACTAATATGTTGCCCAGATTTTGTAGGCCTAAAAATGTTTAATAATTCAAAAGAATTTATAAGTGAAGGCTCTCGTTTTTTTTGTGTGTTTATCCAAAAGCAAACGAGTTCATTCAGTGACATGCAGAAGTAAAAATGTCCAATTATTCTTTTGTGTTTAATTTTTTTAAAACTTTTATTCCAGGTATCTATGTCTTTGCATTATCAATCGTCCCTGAATTCTTGCAATAACCGGGCATTGTTATCAATTTTCCTAAAATGAGGAAAAGTGTACATGTCCTTTTTTGAAAAAACGCTCCTCAATTAATAGTGTTGTCGTCACGCCATTACTATTGACGGTTATAAAAGTTTTACGTTTATCGCACTAGCATGTAAGGTAATTGTTTCCCTTCATAGGTTTTATTTCATTTCTCCTATAACAAATATTTAAGAGTTTCCAATGATGAGACAGATTTGTTTCATTATTTGTCAATAATTGAAATTAAATATAAATTATAAAGTACAACTTAACAACTTTTATTTCAAAATAAGAACAAAATATCCAGTTCTAAGATTACACTAATCAAAGTTCAGAAATAAATATCTACTTACGAGTTACGTACGAATCAATGTAATATTTAACGGCATCATATAATGATCCTTATGTACATAGAAATAAAGACTAATTTCAATCTACGACAGTGACAGGTGGGTTTCTGACGTCATACTTTCGGAGTCAATTGATGCATTAAAATAATGCCGACTACTATGAAACCAATAAGCAGTGATTGGGCTATCCAAAGCATGATTAGCGTATGAAAAAGGTCTCCTTTTTTGGTAATGGTAATCAATTGACTAATTTGAAAACGTCGTTCGACCTTCCCCTGATAAAATGACAAACATTGACAAGTAGAACTGACATAACAAGACTGGATAAATGTCACTGCGTATAGGGTTGGACAGTTAGAATGTATGTAGTGCTCCTATTGGAAAACCCGCTATAAGCCGTGAAGAAATTAACATACGTATGGAACCAACTGAAGGTAGATTATGAACAAGGAAAAGCTTTTAGCAGATAATTTTATTCCAATTTAATAAAGAGAGCGTTACTTTGGTTACGTTTGGTCTTGATTCCGCAAAAAGCAATGAACGTGAAATTGGGGATCAATCCGTTTCCATATAATTCCGCTCGATTCGCTAAATACGGATTTACGGTTCGAAGTATATATTCAGAAGGAAAACTTCAGAAGTGAAAGGGAAAATTCGATTCCCAGGCCGTTTTTGTGTAATTGATATTTGTATGGTGTGTAATCAAATATGTTGTCTGGTTTTTTTGAATCGAACCGCATTAAATATCACACGCTATGAACGTTTTAATGTCGTGAAACCGTAATATCTCATTTCGGAAATGTTACGATAATAATTGTATACCTACTGACGATATGCATTACTATAAGCTATGAGATTTTAATCGTAGGGAAAGAAAGGAGGGCGTGTTTACAGTGTCACGGTTTTAGCATATCATGTATTAATAAAGTTTTAGACAAATTAACTTGCACCGCTTATTTAGACGGAGTGAACGTAACGAACGAAGTCTTCATGTCCTCGTGTAACGGCCAAACGGTAAATGCAATCCTCATTTTGACACAAACTAGATATGATGCTCGAAATTTACTGGTATAAAAATTCCAAGAACCTTGAGCGAGTGTTTGATCACAGCGGTCCGTCGAAATACTCGATGCTATTCGCTCCATTTCACGCGTCTTTCTGTGCGCTAAGTATTTGGCCGATTATAGAGAGAAATATAATAATACGACGTTCGCTACTGGTGCGGCACCTCTAGCGCATTGCAAGGCACCCGACATGGGCGCAATTAGACGGAGTGAGCCTAGCGAACTAAGTATTTACTCTTCGGCTCACTCACTCAACCCTCAGCCCAGCGTGCTGACCGATCTAGCTATATTATAATGTTACGTCATCACAATTACCCACCGAGTTATCTATGTTGTAGATCTGTGAGAATAGATGGTCAGGATGTTGTAAATATCGAGAAAAAAATAACCAAAACTAGTCTCTTTCAAAATGACGCTATAAGACTGGAATTTATTGAAGGTATCTTTGATGTTCATCTATCATTGTATAAGATTTTCGCATCCCAGGAGAAAGACCACACACGCTGTCCTTTCGCTTGTTAATTCACTTTGCCATCCTCAAGGCAGACCAGAACTTGCTTCTGACACCGGGGATTGCTTATTCAACTAGAGCTAGAGTAGGTAGGTTATAACTAATATAAAGTTAAAATGTTAGTTGAATGGCTACTTTTATTAAGGCCAATAAAATAGAAAAAAAAATTTGGATGTAGTCAAATCTTCTTTCTCCCAAATAATATTAAGGTCCCACATTGAGAATAAATAAAATGTTGTGGTTTTATGAAATTGTATTAAGGATTCCCCCGCGAGGAACCTTAACACAGTCAAGGTTTCCATCAAACATGATTCAAAAATACTATATTCAATCTTTCAAGCGATTTACATCAATTCAATAATAAACCTAAATACAGAAATGGACAATTCGAAAGAATGTAGACTATATGAGTTCGGTTGCGATGCATGCAATGCTTTATACATAGGTGTATCTGGTGGTAGCTTCTAAGAATATACGAGAAGTTGATTCAATTGAACTCAACCACAAGTTCAACCATCGCTCGGTAATTGTATATACATCTATATGTATATACTCGATCTGACCCTCTATAGAGTCAGATAGAGCGGTGTATAGGATGAAAGTATGAGAGAGCCAGACGTCGTATTAATCAGATAACCAGAAGAAGAACTTGTGTTGTGCAATAGGAAAAGAGGAGTGTACATTGCACAGATCGAATTGTTAGTTAGTAAGAATTAGAGATGGGTTGCTATTCAGCGATCTGTTATTATTCACCAGCTGTTGTTTCGTAAAAGCAACTTTGTGACTGCAGCACATTTTATCTGATACCAAATAGCAACTGTTATATTGTATCTCTTATTTGAAACAGTTATTTTGAGATTTGATATAGAAATAGCAGTAATTGCACTTGGTATTATGATTATGGTATTACTATTTAGAAATAACAGTTTTGCCCATCTCTTGTCAAAATACTAGTTGGCCTGTTTCGTTTGTTAAGAGGTACTGACCAGTGGCGGCTCGTGAACTTTTCAAGAGAGGAGGCTGAACATAAAACGTTTTTGTAAAAATATATTCTATCCATCCAATTAATTCAACATTTGCGCAGCGACCGTACCAGCTACTTCAGTGACAAAATTAATTGTTGCCCAGCAAGAACCAACGTGAGGTCTCTTGGCAAAACATTTTTTTTGTTCGTTTTTTGTTTTTTATTTTATTTGGATTTTTAATATTTTTTTTTTTTTTTGGAATTTTTCATATTTAGTTTTTTTTATTGATTTTATTAACTTTTTTCATATCCTAAAGTCTTTAGTTTGCGAAAAATGATCAATAATATTATCATAAAATGTATCATTATGTTTTAAGTGCTTTACTAAATCTTTTTCCATAGATATTAAACTAACATTGTATAAGCGATTTTGGCCCACTGTATTTGGCATGTAAGTTTTAATTCGTTTGAGAGTAGAAACCGATCTCTCCACCAATGCCGACATGACAGGAATGGTGACTGTCAAACAAAGTAGTTTATAAAACTGAGGTAAAACTTGTTGCAAATCATTGTCTATCTTCCATGTCATATCGGCGTGACTGTCGTACTGGCCTAAAATATCTTTATCCGAGTATACAACGTATAATTCATTGTGTAGTGCTATTTTATGAAAAAATTTTTATTTTAGAACTAAGTTTTCTAAAAGTGTATTGGGAAACTCTTTTGAAAAAAAATCGAAAAATCTTCTATTCTTCAAGTTGAAAAACTTCAATTCATGTAAATCGGAAAATCGAATCTCAATCTGACCTCTAATAGCATCTAAAATTTCATGAAAAAGTTGTTTTTATAATGTATTTTCTTGTCTACCAAATTACATGTTTTCCTCCATTTCGCGGAAGGAGTCTCATCAGTTGAAAAATTTTTAAATAAAATATTAAAATGGAATTCTGTATTACGGAAACTTGAAATTTTATCAATGAGATGTTTCAAACGATCTCTTGAATAAATTGTATCAGTGAATTTATGTTGTAAAATTTGGAAAATAAGAATAGTTTGTTCAAATATTAATTCAAAAGTATCAAGAAGAAACAAAAACTCTTTATTTTCTAAATAAGATATATATACAGAGTCTAGCCTCAGGGCACTGTTGCCAGATTAAAAATAACTACTGAGAACGGGGAATTGATTGTAAAATTAAAAAAATTATTAGAGAAACAGGAAATAAAATGAATAATGATCAACAAGATAAATTGGTGAGGAGGCTGAGCCTCCTTAGCCTCCTTCGAGGAGCCGCCACTGGACTACTGACATGCGTCTTATACATCACGCCCATTTTATTTCAGGTAATACATGCTATTCTCATCTGCGTCGATTCTTTATCGCACTTATTAACTGTCAATACACCGGGCTATGTGTCGCAATCTTACAAGTAGTGCAAAATTAATTCTATACAAACTGAAAAATAATAAAATACAGCAAATAATGTTGATTCATGTTCTTCAGTTGTTAATAATATCATCGATTCCATAGAATTAACCAATTTGTGTGTATTTTTTTATTTCTTTTGTTGATTCCATACTTCTCGCTTCCTTTCAGTTCTCTAGGAATAAATACTAAATGTAATATTTGTTCTGGCTAATGGACTGTTATCTTTAAAATGATTAGTTCACTCGAGAAACAAACTTGTTCTTTGAGAATATCTGTGTTAGTCATGTTATGTTCAGTTATTTCTGTCAGATGCGCCCGGCTGAACAGAAAGAGATTTTACTGGAATTTAATTGGTGTGAAATGAAAATATTTGTTTACTCGGGTACACCCGGTTATTTTTAAAAACATCATTGCATTACTTATGCGGTAGAAATTTCAAAGGTTATTAACATGCATCATGAAATTACATTCTAAATGCATCATGGAAGATGTCCAAGTTCACTGGATGATGACGAATTTACGAGTCCAATTTTATTTCAAATATGTAGGTGATTATTTTTCAAATTGCTCGGATTTTTACTTTCGAAATGTATACTTGCTGGTTACTACAATATGGATAAGTTGTCATATTCTGGAGTCAGGGTCGATTATTCGACTATGAATGATATAATTCATGCTCTGACAGAAAGTTATGACTCCCAATATTTCGGCATTGGATTTGCAACGGTAGTCTCAAGGAAAAAATTAAAAAAATAGTTATTTTCGCCATAATAGATAATAGATCTGCTCATATTAATACAGAGTATTTATTGCATGTATAAACTATTGTTTACATTTTTGTCAACTAAAATATGAACATGATGTACTAAGATATGTATGTATAAGAAGAGATTTAAAATGTTTGTAAGTAAATGTAATTGATAATTTAGGTATATAGAACACAGAGTGGACCTAACAAATTTGAGTGAACATGTATGACATGCCATACAAAATTTATATAAAGCGATTCAAAACTATTTAAAACAATCAATTGGCCAATGCAAACAAAAATACTTTTATCGAGTAAAATGCATGACCAAGAAAGAATTTTTTTAATGTGGATTTAGAAACATTGAGTGAGCACTCTTTTAGCTTCATGGGTAGCTTGTTTATAAATATTTTACTATAATAGATAGCAGAACTGCGACTCGAATTTAATCTTATATAGTCGATAAAAATATTATGGCAACATATAGTGTTATAATTATGCAGATTATTATTATCAAGATGTGTATCAGACGACATACGCATTAGTATGCAATTATAAATATATAGTGACGAAAAAGTCATAATTTTAAAATCAATAAAACTGTATCTAACATCATCTTCAAAATGTTTCTCTGCTAAGATTCTCTACACCTTTCTTTGAAGGCAAATTGTTCACTAAATTTCTTATCAAGAAAATAATTTTTTAGATTTTGTTAGCTACACATGTTACTCCCAACTAAGAACTGGATCAAATAAGATACCCAAAAACTTTATCTAGTCAGGGTTTTCAAAAGTATTGTTTCTGTGTGTGAATAACATTATACCAGTTTTGTCAAGGTTTACCGACAGTTCATTTACACAAAACCATTCAAAAAGACCTTTCTTGAGAACCACTCAAGAAAGCCAGCAAATCCCTTTCATTATTCTCTCTTCGAACAATACTGGTCTTATCAGCAAAAAGCAGGAGATCTGCCGCTCCCACCGCCTGAACCAGATCATTAATGAAAATAAGGGCCAGTAGTGGACCAATGACATATCCCTGTGGCACTCCACTGACAACATCACCATGTTCCGAGGAGGTTCCATTGATGACAGTATACTGTTGGATAAAAAACAGTAAATTGAATTAGAGCTGTGAAAATTGTAAAATTTCAGTTTATCAACAAGAATGAAAGGAGAAACCAGGTCAAAAACTTTGCTTAGGTCATAAAAAAATGTGCCTACGATGAACCCTTTTTCCATACTTGACTTACAATGATCTATAAGCTTATTCACAGCATCATTGGTGCTCCTATTTTTACGGAAGCCAAACTGATTGCAATAAAAAATTTTCGAATGTTCGAGTAGCATAGTGTTTATTAACCATTTGTAGTGGACATATATACAAAATTTGTATGTCAGTTAACAATAATAAATAATGAATAAATAAGGTTACATTGTATTTATTAATGATAACGGTGCTTTGTTTTCTTGTCATTGTAGATTGAATCTGTCTAAAATTATTGATTCAAATAAGTAATTTAACAAGCTATAAATATTAATCATACGATTGACGAAATTTACGTGTTTACTCGAGATATTGAATGAACATAACAAGTATGGTTTATTTTTACCACACGACTAATCATATTAATGAGATTTTAATTCATCTGCTCTTTGGATAATTGCTTTTGATCGTCATTTGGCGATATAGCTGAATTTATAAATAAAGTTCCATTTCCTGTTCAAGTGTATAACTCTTGTTTGTAATTAGACATACGATAAAGGTCACGTTGAGAACTTTTTATCTTAATTGATTCGGCATTTATTTGATGTAAATCCGTTTCAAAAATTTGTAATAAATTACAAATAGAAATGTTATTCTTGAAAAGAATAATGCTACAATAATAAAAATGTATGGTGGGCTGGATTATGTGTTAGGGAGGTTGTTTACAAAATTATACATAAGCTGTCAAGTTGGTCATGTAATACTGAATTAATATCGTGTTTAATATTGATATTTTCATGTTCCTGAATGAAGTTTTCGCCCGTCCATCAACACTATAAACATGACGTTTCACCTCATAAATTCAGAGTTTTTTTTATTTTGTGTTATTACTATATATTATTGTACTAAGCATACGCTTTTATTTCGATTTGAAAGAAATTGAAACCATATTTTGTTGAGAATGATAATCTAATAATGTTAAACAATAGTTATTTACGATATAAGTGGGATATTAACTTTATTAACTCACGCATGGGAAATTTGCACAAGTGCGTAATAAACCATTGTCACACGTATATTGTATATTGAAAATAAACGGTAATTATAATTTAAATTTGTCATGATTTATTGGAAAAATCAGAAGGTTGACACGGCGGTTTTAAAAATGAAGTGGAAACGCTTCGTTTCCTCGGTAACCTTAATACTGATCGTTTCATTGATGGAAAAGCAGTGAGACGAAAAACGCGTGCGGTAATAAACTCCTTATCTCTCGGGTTTGAAATAAAAAACGCGTGCGATAATAAACTCCTTATCTCACAGATATATATAAAGTTAGTACGCCATTTCTCTTTAATGTGGTGGTAAATGAGGTTTGGGGCTTTTTATTGTTTATATATTTTACTACACATCGATTCGAATGGCAAGAAGTTTTCTTCTCGGATGAGTTGTAATCAGGGAGCGATATAACTGCTGAACTCTATTGCTGAAAAGTGTCCAGCGTTTTATTTTTCAACATGATATTTCCCGACCGCACCTTGCTAGAATTTCACAACAGTTTTCGCTAGGTACTGATGTAACAGTCAGTGCTAATGTACTGACTTGAACACCTTTGGGATCAGCTTGGGTAACAGCTGCGTCGGCAGGAACCACCATAATAAATTAAAAAAAAAAAAAAGGAGTAATCCCAATTACAAGACAAAATATGTGGATTACAGCTATGAATAAGTATAAGTAAAATAGATTACAAAGATAACATATAATGTTAGTAGAGTAATCGAATAATATATTGTACAAACACTGGTTGAAAATAGGGTTTACAGTTATGAAAACGTATAAGTAGAATAGAGTATGAAGATAGCATATACAGTCAGCAGAGTAATATAATAATATTAAATAAACACTGATGCACACAAAAAAAAATAGTACAACAACATGTAAGCCATGTATTTCATGAAAATTCGTTGACAAGATTCGAGTTGTTGTATATGCACATTCTATATGGGTGACCAGATTAAGGAGCCGTATTCCAGACGGGATCGGACATATGCATTAAAGAGTGTTATAAAGCATTCGTGGTTTTGAAAGTCTTTACACGTCCTGAAGATAAGTCCAAGCATTCTTTTCGCAGAAGATGTGATTTGATTAATTTGGGATGAGAAGCTGAGTTTCTGATCGTATATGATGCCCAAATCTTTAGTTTCTGTACTTTGTTCTAATATGACGTCATTTATAGCATAGTCAAATTGTATAGTGTTGTGTTTAAGGGTATATTTCATAAATTTACATTTTTGAATATTCAGTGGAAGCTTGTTTAGTATGCATTCATGTATCGAATCAAGATCCTTCTGTAGAACAAGACAGTCCTCTGTTGTTTCAATAGTTCTGAAAATCTTCAGGTCATCAGCAAAGAGTAATATGTTACTAGAGATATTAGCATTAATATCATTTATAAACAAAGAGAATAGAAGAGGAGCTAGATT
This sequence comes from Endomychus coccineus, assembly GCA_958510875.1. Taxonomy (NCBI): domain Eukaryota; kingdom Metazoa; phylum Arthropoda; class Insecta; order Coleoptera; family Endomychidae; genus Endomychus; species Endomychus coccineus. Next base: position 296,009,146 of record OY294067.1, read on the forward strand.
GCTTCCTTGAGGAACACCACTGGTTGGAGTAAATTCGAGTGATTTGTGACCTTTGTATTCAACAAATAGCGTACGATTCTGAAGATTGCAATAGATTCAATAGATGACTATCGAAACCAACAGAAGAAAGTTTATTTAGTAGGATTTGGTGGTTCAATTCATCAAAGGCCTTTGAGAAATCTGTATAGATTGTGTCAACCTGTAGCTGTTTATCTAACGCAGTGCTGACAGTTTGTGAAAAACACACGAGATTCGTTATTGTTGAATGTTTGTTGATAAAACCATGATGAAGAGTTATACTATTTCTAACATTAGGAAAAATGTTGTTATAAAGACACATCTCAAAGACCTTGAAGAAGGATCGGAATATAATACGAAGGGTACCATGAAGGTGTCAAGAAGTTATTCGGGCACGCTTATGCCATAGTCGACACTGACTTCCTAAAAAATCTAGTAGAAAAGAGTTTGTCCACTTTTCAATTTCATACTTTTACGCAATATTATTAATTTTCTGTGTATTCTTCTCCCTCAATTTGCATATATTCTTTAAACTTTCGTATTATCATTTCTCAATTAATAATTCAATAAAAGCAGTAGTAGAATTGTACTTATTTTGATCCCTACTATGTTCTACACAGTATATATTATTTATCTGGATCTTAAAGCTTAACTTGATTTATACATCCATCTTACTGTGGAAATGCTTGGAAAATTGCATTAGTAATATTTTACCGCCCCCATTAAGATTATATTTTGAATAGTATCTTAGATACGTGGGTAATGTGCTTTCATAAGCTAATGCCATCAACAATGCCCGGCTTAATGCCGCTTCAATAGAGTCGAATTTCATTATAATTAAATCTGGTAAGTCTTTGAATGTATACGTGGTATATCAATTTTTGCTCATATCAATCTCCATAGAAAATGGCTCTTATTAGCAGAATCTTTTATTTTGGAAATAACAATTCTCGTGTAGATGTTTATTTAATATAATACTTTCGGAAATTTGAAGTGACACCCTGAAAATTATACTCAACTTGTAGCCAAAGCATTTCGGGATTTTTATATTAATACTTTTTAAACGAAGGGACTAACCTGACAATACTTCTTAAACGTGCTTTATTTTGACGACGCCGTTTCACCTTATTTTGAGCTAATTGTTTATTGGAAATATTCAAACGATGCTTTTGAATAAAACTATTTATTTTACCTGTTTGAAAATGTCCGAAACGAATAAACTGTTTAAATGATTTGTGATTCGCAACGGCCGGGTTTTCCCCGGTTTCTACATTTTCAAATAAGTCCGAAGGCATCGTCAGTAAAAATTAGGAGAGTTTAGCCCTCCTCTTTATTCATACAGTGTTGGTTGCTACTGCATAGAGCTTTATGAAGATGTAGTGATGTGGTACATTGTCTCTTTCATTTCTGAGAGGTGACTTCTTGAGCGCACCCATCCATGAAGTGACAGTGTTTACCTTCCTTCCAACCCTCGTACCATTGAATTCAGTTGCAGTTGCTGTAATAATTTCCTCTACGTAAATTTCGAGGGGTGGAAGGTAGAGCATCGCTTCCATTGCATGGGGTTGTTCTCTTGAACTACTGAGACGTGCTGTGATTTGTAACTCATTTAGTTGCTTCATTGAGGTCTTCTGCCTGATTCTGGACCACTTGGTCAATGCACCGTAGGTTATCTCACGTTTAACATCTTTCTTGACCATTCGTTATATAATAAAAGTCCTATGAACGAAAATGTGAGACATGTTTTTTCGAGAGACATTGTAATATTATTAGAATCCCTCGCAATTTACCTACAGATTCATTTCAACTTAACTTCTGGGATATATTTTTGGGATCTCGATCATCGATCACAGGTTTTGTATCTGGACTCAATTAAATCACTTCTGTTGAAAATAAAGCCAAAAACTATCATAAGTTAGCTCTCTCAAATCTACAATAATTGTTATTAAGAATATTTTCACTATGAATAAAAGTGCTTTTCTCAATTGGATAGATCACGTTTAGCTCGTTATAATGTATCAATGTTATCGAAACAATCCCTATTATGTATTTATTATATAAATTGAATTTGACCTTCATCTTGAAAGAGCATCGCCGCCGACCTTTCTTATCTTAATTCTATAGCGGTGATGTTGATATTTGGTAATTTGTAAAGTATACGCCTTGCTTTCCTAATTATAATATAAAACTGATACTAACTCGTCGAACGTAGGTCGGTAACAGGTTTTGTTTACCTTTTGAAGGAAATAAAACCTGCTGCCAATTATCTACTGTAGCTTACGAACATCAACCGTTATACTTGAAGTAGTTTCTTAGAGAATGCAAAAATTTGTATTCTTTTCAAGCGACTTAAAAAATTAACAAGGCATCAATTGTATCAGGCATAACACATTTTCTTATTTAATTAATTCAACGAAAAATGCGAAGTAATGAAAATTGCATATTTGATATTTCACATGATTAATTTATTTTTCTGTAAAAGAATAAACAATAAAGTAATATGTGAATATATTCATATCATGTTGGCATTTGCCAGATAACAAATAGCTCAGATCGATTAGTAATGTCGCAAACCTGTAGTTCCAGACAGCTGCTTCGCTCTTCTCATACAACTCGTAAGCTCTAGAATTCTATCAGTCAATGTGGTTACATTGTTTGATTTCTCAGGTCGACATCTATTCACAGATGACGTGTGATACTTTTGGTCATTTTACCGTGATGTTGGCCATTCAATGGAGATCGTTCAGTAACGTTGCAACTTGCTCTATGAGAAGAGCGAAACATTTGTCTGGAACTGTTTCTGAATCGATCTGGCCTGGAAAGACCTTATCAATTTATTTTCCTGTTATCATTGAATTACTTGATACAATATATAAAAATTGATCGTAAAACTACGAAAGACTTTATAATAAATATTTTCGTAAAATTATATCTGTTCCTATAGATTCAACAACATGAAATTTATTAATAAAGCAGCTAATAATTATAACTATTTGTAATGAGTAGAATCAAAATGTTCACTTTTGTCAATTCATTTTCATGTAAATGAAAGCATTCTATTGTTCATGGCAATGTCGGTTCATTTTCACATCATGTATGTGTGTAAAGAACAAAGGTATTTGAAGAGTGATTGAAGTTGCATACATATCTGTATGCCATGAACATTATCTGTACTTTTTTTTCATTGAATGTTGCCTTTTTCTAATGCATGTTTACGAAGTCAAACATCACCTCCAAATATTGACAAAGAGAAAAACATAATACTATAGATGTAATCTTTTCACCATTGTTGCATAAATCCTTTCAACTGAATTTCGAGCCGCTTTATTTCTTAGTCTTTTGGAAGCTGCTCGTGTGTACGGTATTTACACTATGCTCGAACGTTTCAAAGAAAACAAGTTCAACACAATTCTATTCTTTTCATATTCACACATTGAAAGGTTTGATGCCAACACCATTAGCTCAAAGGAAGAACATTGTTATGTTATGTTTATTTAATACCGTCTTACACTGAAGAAACCTACGAAGGAAATGTATGTTCGTACGGTGACGTACGGGAAACTAAAAGTTTGCATCGCGAGATGAAATTGAAACTTGATTATTCTTTATTTTTGTTGTTTCTCATAACGTTGCAACTCTCATGTCTGCCCTCTATAATCTATATATTCCCAAGGTAGAGACAATATGTATCTGTTATGTTCACGAAATTGTTTTATAGGCCGGGAATATTTCAACCAATCCGATATTGCTTCTATTGGTAAATTGTAAATACACTTTCGTATAATGAATGCTTATTGTTACAGCCTGAAAAACTCAATGTACACAAAAACGATTCGGAAAGCTGGGATTACACCATATCTTTGCGTAAGTACTCTTTAAGTGACACTTTTATACATATTTTTATAAATTACTACAATAACTATGTACACATTTATTACACATTTAGTTTCGTTTCTACATATCCAATATATTGATGAGAACATGGTAAAAAAAATGAAAATTCAGCACTGCGTACATTCTAGTATAACGATATGCTTAGGTATACTTATTCTATGCTCATTTATTTCGTTATTGTTTCCTGACAACGAGGTAGACTTTGTTGTCTGTTGATTTCCATGATGCTGGTTTGGAAAACACGTTAACACTACCAAACGTTAAAACAACCTAACGGTTATCGCACACACAGTGTTAGGATTGGTCCACTTGTTTCAAATGTAGTGGTAAATCAATTGATGATGATCTATAGGTTAAGATGAGGTTTTTTTTTAGAAATTGTTGCGAATTTTAATCCCAAGGTTAAACATTGGAAACCGTTTTTAATCGTCATAAATATGCTCGAGTTTTGAAACTTTTGTGAGAGATTGTGCGGAAGAAGTCTACGTGGCTCCACATTGGCAATGCCAATGCAACGTTACGATTTGTTCGTTCGGGACCAATCGCAACTCAGATCAAGCCTAGTATCCCCCGACCTAGTATCAGTCGACCTTTTCTTGTTCACTCTGAGTTCGCGGAATTTGAACGAATTCCGTCTAAACTGTGGTTAACATTCTAAAACGGCCCATGATGTTTGCCTCTGGGAACGGAAGTACGTTCAAATTAGCCCAAATTAGGGTTCCCCCGCCTGTTTAAAAAATAATGATGAAAAGTCCCCTTTAATAACCGAATGAGGGCGCCACCGTAGATCTTATTTGCGATTCTTTTAGAAGAAAAAGCATCATTGGTTTGGCAATAAACAATAAAGAATTGAAGTAAATCATGAAACTTTGGATGGTTTTGGTGCTTACTTGTTGAAAATTCATATCTATAGTGTTAATAAAAAATACACTTCGTTTTTATTAAACAAAAGAATAACAACAAATCTTATGCTCCCGAACTCAATCCTTTCAGACACGATGCCATTCAACCAGGACAATCAATAGATACTCAACGATCCACAATAATCAACTAGCAATCATTGGGCCTTTTCTGATTGTTAGAAGGTCTCCTCACAGCCCAATGAGAGGGCCTCTGAACAAAATGGAGAACGTCAGAATGTGAGATATTAGATACTGAAAGACAAGCCATATTCGGGCAGCCTAGGTTAGCTCTTGAATAGTACAACAGTCAACCGGTGAATAACTTGAACATACTAGAACAGGGGAGAGAGTTGCGGAGTTGATGCTGTAAACCCTCCAACTGGAATGCACCAAAAGTGCATGTGTTGAGGCAAAAAAAGTGATACGTTTGTCTAAGAGGTGATACATTTGCCCAACCAGCAGGTAGAATTATTTGTAGAGCCTGGGCCGTATTACTTCTAAATTACCCATATTTGTCTAGCGTATCCCATTTACAACTTGATTCAAATTAGGGAAAATGAAAAAGTCAACTGAATGTAGGTCGGGGGAGTAAGGTTGGAGCTGATTTGTGGCACCAACTCCACGTTGATTTCTTGTTACTTTTGAACAGACCATGTACAGAACACGTTTATATTTCTACGAGTTCTTTTGAAATTTCATCGTAGTTCATAATTATCGATTGGAGATGTCAAGGATATATTAAAATACCGTACAATATATTTTACACATAATTTCAAGTGTTTCCAAGGATTTCGAATTAAATTTTAACAAGTGTTCGGGATAACGAAACTTTCTCGCATTCTAATTTGACAGGCGTCATCTCGACGAAATTTGTTACGCTATTTCGCGAGATAATGAAACGCGCCATGTATAATATACGATGACAAGCACGTTTCTACGAGAATCACGTTTCAAATGATGATAACTTTAAAAATTGCTTTAATCTGGCAGCCGTCTAGTGCACTCGGATTCCCTTAGTTTGCTAGTTTTACGATGTCGAACACTTGTTTTGTATTTTTTCCTGAGAACTCGTTCTATTCATTTTATTGCCGTTCTATTATAAAGATATTCATTTGTCAATTGTCGGAATTTCGCGGGCGTTTAGTCGTAAATTACCTCTAGACGCGATGTTATCTTTTCCACATAAATCACGCGTTTATGTGAAGCATAGACGTTTAGAATGATGGTGCGTAGCTGGGTTTATGTTATGTGCCTGAATGCAGGTACGAAATATTACTCCAGCCGGCGTTTCCTTAAAAAAAGTGACAGAAAAACCGGATAGGACAGGATTTTCTGAACCATGAATTTAAAACATTCACTATCTCGGCAGTAGAAAAATAGCCATATGACTAACCCGGCTGACGACGGTGCCTGACTTGACTCTTGAGGAAATGAGTCTTATATTCATAACATCACGTCAGACGGGTAGCCATTATAATTTTTCTACTGAACTACTTACTGAACCTAAAATTTTAGCTCTCAAAGAGTGATGGGAATTTAATTTGATATACACATTCACGGTGCTGAATCTAAAATTCTATATCATTTCTGTTTTCATTTGTCTTAAACCAACCTCCTCTATGGAATCCTTTCTGATTATGTTCTTTTTTGATTGAAATTTACCTTTTTATTTTGTGATTCTCGAGGTTCATTGCGAAAGAAGATTGAGCATGTTTTTTATTAAAAATAACGACACCTCGTACTACTATCAGGTTTGAAATATGTGGCCCAATTTAATGCCAACTTTGTACACCGATAAGCAGTGGCACTTGAGGCTCGGCACTTGCATAAGTTTCGTTATCTCGATATGCGCTACCGTTACGAGGGGCTTCTCGATAACCGGCTGGCTAGCAATATCTTATGCTCCCGCTGTGCTGCCGGATTTGTTGGTGTTGTTCGGAAGCGACAGGAATTCGGCCCGCTTGATATTTCAACCTCATACGGACGAATGACGTTCTCTCGCAGCATCGGAATATCGACTATAAACGTGTTTCGACGGATACTTGAGCCGCGAGTGTTATCTTAGGGTGCGATTACAGCGGAAAACGATAAGTGAGCGACGATCGTCGATCATCCTACCGACGGCGTATGTACATTACGTTTATGTGGAGATCACGGTGAAGGTTTTAATCAAACCTCGGCAAGAATATAGGAACTTGATTCTTTGAGTCAGGCTTTACGAAGGTAAAGTGTAAGTTCTCGTTTTTCATCATCTTCTTTGTGAGACAGCATCCAGACTTTTTTCACCTACACTGGAACGATGAAAGCGATGGGGTGGGTTCTAAAGGAAGAGCTGCAAGTTTCGGACATCATTCGCACCAAGTTTACAATAAATGCATTATGGACTTAATAGGCTCTCTGAAAAAGTCGAACGCAAGTCTACCCAAAATGCAATGTGAGCTTTTACTGAAATAATACTAGTTCACCAACTGGGACTTCTATAAACATTCAAATCAAGCGCCTGCTTCAATTTTTTTTAGGCATATAGAAACAAATGAACGACCAAGTTAGATCGTGCTTTCATATAGTAGCGGTAGATTTGAAAATGACTCATATCGCAAATTGGTATTTATTAAGTTTTGAAGCCTGATTAGAGCAGCCTGGTGGTTTTGAAAATGAACATAGAGAAACGATGATTGAGGCTTCGACTATGATTCACTATTCAACATAACCTAGCGCCATCGTATGGTAATACCTCAACACCCTTCAAATATAACACTTGAGACTGATGTCTACATAGAATCAGTTCACATGCGTCATTTGAGACATTCGAGCCGAATGCCATGTTGTACGTTTAATTGTATTTAGACACTGTTTCCTCGACTAATAAATAAGTTTTATGGAAATTAACTTGTGAATATTATTTTATGAGTTTGAACAGTTGTAAACTCAGCTTTTCAATTATACTCTCGATTAATTCTAGCTTCGTGCGAGTAGCAAGTCGGTTGCTTATTAATTACACCCCGTTCAGAAAGTTACAAAGTCGAACCGATAAATTCCGGCGAGTGGTTTGTTATCGCCTGCTACTGCCTGAAACTACCACAACCATATTGGAACTTACTAATTAAGCGAGACGGGATGGTTTCGAACTAATGGAAGGGCTGTTCCGAGGAGAGCAGTTGTCTATTCCTCATTGTGTTTCGATTTTTTCTTATTTGTAATGTATAACTCGCATCGCGGAAACTGCAGAAAATGGCAAAATGGCGAATGCGCCGGACTATGTAACGCATCTTTCTATTGGTTGAAGAGGCAATACCTACATACTGCTAGTCGTTAAATGTTTTCCTAAATTCAGCAAGACAGTATAACTTATTCCAGGTTCAGAGAGCATTTTTATATTGTTCGTACTAACAAGATTGGTAAGTCCGCCGCAGCAAACCATGACTTACAAACTACCTTCTGTGGAGTAGTCTCAATCTTTGCTTTGATTCCCTCGTACTACTGATGAGCTCTAGAGATCGAAACATATGTCCGGAACATAAGTGGTGTAGTGTTATTTTTCTATCTAGAGAAATCTTACGATTATTTTTATGTATATGGTGAAATTCAATAAGCAGTATCAGTAAATTCCTTAATCACTATTATGACTACCCTGTAGTGTAAAACTGCGTCAATGCAGAATGGATTTAGTATTCGCACGATTGTGATAATCTTGAACAGTATGAATATAGCATTCGTTTTTTGTTTTCGAGATACTTCCGAAAGTAGTTTGAATATTATCAAAGCTTAATTGCCTTGACGTTAGCTATTTGCCGTAAAGTTTACAGTTTGTGTCTGCAATCTCGAACCTGTTTAAAATATAGCAACATCAGTAAATTTCCCAACTATGTATGCACTTATGGGGTTCTATTTTAATCTGACATATTAGTTCTTTCTAAACTACACATTACTTCGGATAGCAGTTAATTCGAGTTTGCATCATTTCTGTAAAAGATTCCTTGGAAGATTTTCCACCGCGCGTTACTTCAATTTTCTATCGAGCGAGCGCTTCACTTTAGACGTTTTACCTGGTTAAAAGTAGTTTTGATATTACACGAGTTTCATCCCAAGTGGTTTTCTATTGCAAATTGCACGAATTCAGCTCGAGAATAATACTTTCTCAGAGTGAATTTCATTCTTTTTAAATAGGTGTTTAGAAAGTACGCTTTGGAAAATACAAATCTGGGATAAAGGCGTTATGGTGGTTTACAGTACTCATTATTATTATTATGAGTACGTAAAAAATTGTGAAATGATTTGTTACAAATCACAGTGGCATTATTTTTGACGCGAATTCTATGTATGAAATAAGCTAGGAAACGAAATAATACAAAAATATTTCACAGGCGATACGATCACGCAAATTCCCGAGAACGCGTTGATGATATTAGGCACGATTTTAGTAATTTAGATTTGATGCTGATAATGGAGTACTATAATTTGCTTGTCAGCTTCACATGGAATTGACGTGTTCCCTGAAGATGTCTCGCCTAGAGTGACTGGCTCATAACTTCCGAGACTAATTTCAAAACTTTAAATACGTATTCGGAATATTCTTTAGCGAGCTTGGGTCAATGCTATGTTCAAAACTGTCTTCACAGTTCAACTGCTGTGCTGTCGTAAGATCATGTCTTGTCAAATAGACATGTCATGAATTATTGTTCAACTTGTGAATTGTTCTGGGCTCCGTAGACTCGTTCGCTTCTTCAGCTACCGTTGATTTAGCTGCACTAAATACTTATTTAGATCCTATAACAGGTTTTTTGTTGGTCTATTTCCATGATTCACTCTCAGTTATGAGAGGCCTAACTGGAACAGAATGAGTAGAAGTATTGGTTTTAATTTAAGTCTCCCTTCTGTTGTGCGGCATTTGTTAACGAATGTGTGACTATCCTGGTTTGTATTAAATTTAAAATTCACGAAGAAAAAATAATTAAAAATGCAAACACTAATAAACTACAAAGACCCAAAACTTCAAGCATAAAAAAACGTTTTGTTGACGCCAAACATATGCAAACGATATATGAAAGTTCGGTCTTTTTTTCATGGCTTGCGAAAAGCACAAATATGGCAACTTCTATTTTGTAAAAAGCACAATTGTTTTCTAACAATTCCATGAAACGGACATTATGAACCATCGGCAGATAGATGTCGAAGATGAAATGGATACGCGATTTATGCAAACGATTTGAAATTTCAGTCAGGAATATTAAAGTGTCCGATTCATTGGCTGTCCAATTCAAGGAAACTTTATCCTACATTTATCGTTAACGCTTCTTCACACTCAAATAATGTTACTTTTGTAACAGAAGATGACTCAACGAATAAAGTATAACGCATTTAATGTATTCATAGCATTTTATAGGTATCCATTGTTTTATGCAAGCTTGAAGTGTTTGTTACATTCAGCTATGACTTGCTTGTTTGATATCTTTTCTAACATGTTGTGTACATTCAACATGTTATTTTGTCAAAGATCTATGTGACGCTTGTTCATGCATCGTTGATTTTCGCAGTCTCTCGAAGAATTTATCAATTTATCGTTTTATTTGAGTTTAATGAAATTCAATTGCTCTTCGATTTCATTCGTCATCTCGTGTCTGCATTCTTATACATCTAAACGCGATGAACGAATATTGCTTCTCGAAAGAAAAGAAATATTAAATATTGTCCCCTCTTGATGTTTTATGATGTCTCATACGATTTCGTACATCGAATCTCCGAACTGATGATTTCAGTGATCATATATTTGTCTTGCAGAAGACAAGAACGAACTGTACCTGAGCATGTTTGTAGAAAATGAGGCTTTCGATCTCAGTCACTTATATATCTTTCTATTTATTAGAACACTTGAAATCAAAGATGTATGCAATGAAACAACTTGAAAGATTCACCTATTCCCCATCAAGTAATTCATGAAGATTAAGATGTAACCTTTTAAATTAAAAGATTGGCACGAAGGACCAAAGTTCTAATATGAATATGCATTGTTGAAAACTTTTGATCAGTATTGTATATTGTAGAGTGTAATACCATTGCATACATACTATCAGAAGACATCAATCAGCCTCGCGTTTTTGACTTGGTGACGAAACGTTATTATTTTGAATGACTTCATCGTTTTATTCTTGATAATGGTTTGTTACGAGTGTGATACCAATGTTGCTTCCACCCTGGATAATTAATTAGGGTACCAGTTGAAGAGTTTGGAACAATGTTTAAGATAATAATAGAATAAAATAATTTCAATGATTGAGACATTTTGAATGGGATTGATTATTCTTTGTGGTTGGAACTGTTTTGAAAATATGTAGTGTAATTATGATAGTGTGAAGAAAACTAGTTTCCTGTTGAATCAATGCACTAAGTTCGCTATGGACTTAGCTTGTTTGATTCTTTTCCTGAAAGATTTTCACGCGGTTTTCTACGTTTACTACCGCGAGATGATTAATTGTTTAGTTTCCGACAACGTGATCAATTTTCTTAAACATTATTGTAGTTTTAGGATACATATAATTTCACATTGAGGCTTTCAAAAGTTTATTTTGGCGTTATGTAAAATGTTTGGAATATCATATAATAGTTCGTTCCGACGACCTTTATTTGATTTGATATTATGTTAATAAGAAATATCGATTGCAACCTGTTTGTGTATAAGCAAAACAATCGATTCGTTCGACGGCGTTTAACACTCCTTGTAATTAATAAAGCCCGATTGTACAATTACAGGAAGTTACCGAGGTCAAGATTCAGCTCGAGTGGATTTAACGAAATCTACGTTAATAAAATCAAGCTTGAAAAAAATTCTCCGACATTCTGAATATTGATGTAATCCAACTATATATTCCCCTTAGTTATAAAATAGCTCCAGCTAAACAGTTCAACTAAAAGTTGGTAGGAGTAAACGTAGCTACACAATAATCTGCTTAAGTTCTGCGTAAACGCTAGCTTTCAACGTTAACAAAAGCGAATTTATTTCTCGAATACCTAAATTAATGATTCATCATGTCATTCGAAGCGGTAAATTATTCGCCGTTCAGAAGCTTGAATCAAAATGAAATTCTCCATTTAGTTTGACCAGCGTTGACCAAGTGGTTTGAAACAATTCTCACTATTAGTTGTCCTCATTATTGATAACGCATTTTGATCAATTCTAGTATTGTACAGTATTCATTCAACCGTTTAGCGTGTACATAACAATACAAATATGGCACGTTAGGTTTACATTGATGGTCTTGAAACATCATAAATCCTGGAAAGAAAAGCAATTTGGACAAATAAATAGATACAATAAGAGACTGATGCATTCATGCCGTGTTTATTGCAGTTTTATTCCAATGATATTAGATCTTGAGCCATAATTTTGATTCGGAGTTACAACGCCTCTAGGAAGAAATGTTTCTAAGTTTGTTCGCTTACACTATTAGGCAGCATAATTTGGAAATTTCTCCTGAAAGGTTTGTTGGACAAATTGGTTATCATCAATCATGAGTAATAAAAATAAATTCTCTCAATATCGAACCGATAACGATTGTGCATTGTCTCGTTCTTGCTTCACCAAGCTTCTAACAGGGAGAAATAAATAAGCGATTCTACAACAGTAAGATAAATGTCTGTGAGAATACAAATCCAATATCGTTGGTGAAAATGCTTTTAAACTTAATAACATTAACCCATTAGGAAGCAATCGGCTAATTCCGGTTTATGTAGGTAAATGCTATCTGCCCTCGCGTACTTCATGTAATAGTTTGTTTCAATTACGGTACATATAATGTCGAATTCTAAGCGATATATGTCGGACTTCTTATCAACTCTAGAAAGAAGGGAACAACTCTACTTATGAAGAATCTAATTGTGAACGACCTAGTTCAATCCTTCTTTAATTCCAAGTGTTGAACACAATAATTTGAAGTCTACTTTGTACAGACATTATTCTTTTATTCCCAAACTAAGTTGTATTACACTTACTCTGCTTACTTGTGTTTGGGCAAATAGATTGTCCATCGATCCAGACAGGCTTAGGTCACCACCAACGATTAGAAAATGATTATTTCCTTTTACGTCTTTGCTTTGTGTTAATAATAAAGTTCCTCAAGTTAGAACTTTATATTAGCTTTGAATATTGTTTCAAATTAGAGCTTTGTTCTATCTCAGGCTACTTTGTTGTTTCAGGTTAGAACTTTGTATGGTCTTATATTATTGTTTCACGTTAGAGCTTTACATGATCTCAGCTTGAATGTTCAGGTTTGAGTATTGTTTCAAGTTGGAGTACTGTTTCAGGTTAGGGGTTTGTGCTAGTTTAGAGCTTTGTATTATTTCAGGATATAATATTGTTTCAGGTTAAAACTTTGTATTATCTCAAGTTGCAGTATTGTTCAGGTTGGGACTTTGCATCAACTTTGAGTATTATTTCAAATTAGATTGTTTTCCCAAGTCAGAGCTTTGTATTGGATCAGGTTAGTTGAGGTTAATAAGAGTAAGGTTTCAGTGAAACATTCACCAAGACCTCTTCATCTCGATATGAATTCGACGTTTCCTAACATAATATATTGAGGACATTTCATAGAATTTCGAATGAGTTTTAGTTGTACATCGTCGAGTGCTGTGAACATCAATAGCATGAAAGCTTCACCTGTACGTTTTTCAATGTGGGTCATATTCAAACAAAGCAGCCTATTAGAGCAATCGTTAGCGAGAACGGGTAACAAAATGCTTGTGTTTTCAAATGCACCCTATTCCTATGCATTTTTCATAAAGCATCCAGTGATATCCAGTCTCCCATTAATTACTTCAGTAATCCGCGGCAAATAATTCACATTCGTAGGTGTATGTGTACTGTTGTTTATAGTCCCTTTACCGGACCATTAGCTTCATCCAAATACGTCATATATATTGCTGGTTTCGTGTTAATCTCTGTTAGGGATAGTGCATTATCGAGTAGAATGTCAATAAAAAAGCGTTATACAAAACAATAAAATCCATGCCCCATGTTGGATGAAACGAGTTTCTTGGATTAACAGAACGAAAATATGTTTTTATCTTTTTTCGCTCTGCGTATATGTTTTCATAAATCCCGTATCTCTAACGTATCGTAGTAAAAGTAAGCAAGTATGCAGTAATAGGGAAACAGTCTCAATAAGGTTTCTAATATAAGGTAAACTCGTGGGGCACGAGATGGAATATAAAAATCTTATCGAGTTTAAAACAGTCGAAATTGGTTTTCGTTTCTCCCTTATTGCATGCTCGCTATTACTAGTAGCGTATTCTATTAGTACCGTTATACGTTCCAAATTCCGAAGTAGTTTGTATTGGCTTTTATGATATTCTCACACCTGACGGGAATTTATGTATCTTTACATGCACGTTATTGTAGGTTTTCATTGGAGGCTCGTAATTTTAAGATTTTACGACGAAATTTGAGCTATAAAATTTGAGAAATGTTGTTGATAATTTACTGGTTTGAGACGAGGGTCATCCTGAGAAAAGGTTCGCAATGATTTCCCGAATTATGTTTCCGCAGTTCCAGTATTGAAGTCCGGACGCCGATCGTTCAGGTTTGAAAGCCGAAATAATTTTTTCTTATAACTGCTTCAACCAGTGCATGGAAGAAAATTCAATCTATTCCTAAGGATTTCTAGGAAATTGGTCGGATCATTTCTCTCTGAATAGTTTTTTATGCAGCGTTTATACTCCGGGGAAATATGGAAATTCTATTACTTACCGACTATGGGCATTCATTTATGATACTTTTGCACGGTCAACTTCAATACAAATAACAATATATGAATATAAGTAACAATAAGATTTGGTACAAAAAGAAACTGAATAAAAATATCTAAAACAAAAAATCAAAATGTAATAAACTAAACTATTTTAAATATTTGTAAATTTTTGATGCCTAAAATTTTTTTAAACGCAAAGTGTTCATAAAAGTGGCTCATTCATTGTAAAAATGAATCATTATTGACGTATATGCGACACATTTGCCAATCAGATTTCATATTAAATGAAGGAGTGTAATTAAATTTTACAGTTTATTCAATTCGAGCCATTTGCAAATTACAATCATATACAAAAATTTATAGAATAACAAAATAACTCTAAATCAGGAGAAAAAGAAATTACTTTTTTCTACGGATGCTATACAATGTGCCACTTCTCTCATCGCTTTCATACGTTCAAAACGAAAGATTTCTCACGCAGTGAGAAATATCCGCCAATACAGTGAGATATAATTTCTCACAGTGAGAAATAGTTTCTCACTGTTATCACGATAACCCAAGTCAGTCATGAATTGTTACATGTCAGATTGATATGACACGTTCTCCACGTTGACAACGCTACGCCGACGATTCGCGTGCAATATCTAAGTAGCCCATTGTTGGCGTTTCTATAACAACAAAACCGAAGCACTGCATAATTATTGCTGTCAACTTACCCAACGAAAATAGTTTTATTGTTATTTGTTATAATATAAACAGTTCAGATTCATTAAATATTGAATATAATGGAATACGAAGATTTAGAGTCGGAAAATACACCTCCAGAAATTATTCAGAAAACAATAGATGTTTGCAATAATTTGCTACCAAGCACATCAAGAGAAATATGAAATCGTTTACAGAAACTTCATGGACTGGAAAATGAAAGCCAAGATAAATTCGTGTTCCGAAAATACCTTGTTAGTTTATTTTGAAGAGTTGTCAAGAAGATTGAAATCATCAACATTATGGTCTCAGTACTCGATGCTAAGGAGTACCTTAATGATTAAAAACTGTGTTGATATATCAAAATACGTAAAACTACGTGCATTTTTAAAACGCAAATCTGAAAAATATGTTCCAAAACAGTCAAAAACATTAACTTCTGAAGAAATTCAACAATTTTTAAAAGATGCACCTGATGAAAAGTATTTGCTGATAAAGGTATGAATTGAAAATTTTTAAATTGTTATCGGAAAATGAATGTTTGGTTTTGATTTCAGGCTGGTTTAGCTATTGGCCATACAGGGGCATGCCGTTGTGATGAACTTCGAAAATTAAAAATTGATGACATGGAAGATCTTAATTCGGCCCTTTTAATAAAATTACCCGATACTAAAACCAAGGTTCCTAGAAATTTCACAGTCACAGGAGAATTCTACCAAATTTACAAAAAATATGTGAAGCTTCGACCATGCACAAATGAAACACGTTTTTTTTTTAAATTACAAAAATAGCAAATATACGAAACAGCCAGTGGGGATAAATAAATTTGGCACCATGGCGAAAGAAATAGCGAAATTTTTGTAATTACCGAACCCTGAATTATATACTGGCCACTGTTTTCGAAGGTCATCTGCGACTATTTTAGTTAATGCAGGGGCAGATCTTTTAACTTTAAAACGCCATGGGGGTTGGAAATCCAGCAATGTTGCTGAATCTTATATCGACAACTCCATAGCTAACAAAATGAAAATTTCAAAAAGTATAGTAGAATCCATTCAGCTTCCAGTGCCATTAGAACCTGAACACAACAATGCTGTAGAAGCTCAGTACGTTTCCCCATCAACTTCAACTTCGACCGCAGCTAATATTTCAATTACCGAAGACATGTTGAAACAAAACAACCTACCAGGAATTACTTTACAAAATAGTTCAAATATAACTGTTAATTACTATTTTAAATAAAATATAAAAATTAGTTAATGACATACAAGTATTATTGTATATGTATTTTAATTTTCAATACTTGAAAACAACGCATCCGTAGAAATAGTACAATGTACAATTCGTGAGAAAACGACATATTTCTCACTCGCTTGATTTGCAACAAACTTCTGCGCTCGTGAGAAATATGTCGTTTTTCTCACTTGTTGTACAATATACTATTATCCTCAAATCCGGTTCAACAACAGAATTATAGTTATTTTTTAAGAAAACATGCATCTAAAAATCTATCGCTATGACTTTGTTGACCGATAAACCCACTTTGGTTTTTTTCGGCTTCGATTTGCCAAGACAAGTCCACTGTTTCGACTGTTCTTTGGCCTCTGGTGTGTTTTGATGGATCCATGTTTCGTTCACGGTTACGAAACTGCGCAAAAAGTCCTTCTTATCGCGCTTGAACAAAGCAAAACACTCATTTGAAATTGTCATATGGTCGCGCTTGTTGTCAACAGAGCAAATGTGGCACCCATCTGGCAGATAGCTTTCTCATAATCAAAAATTTATGCAAAATGTTCCTTACCCGTTCAGTTTAGATGCCCATAGCCTCAGCAATCTCGTGCATTTTACTCTCCGATCGTCCAATATCATACCATGAATTTTATCGACGATTTCTGGCGTTGTAACCTCAATTGGTCGACCAGAACGTTCGACGTCCTTTATGGTCATACTACTACAACGAAAATCAGTAAACCACATGTGAATCAGTCCAATCGATGGTGAAAGGTCCCCATAATGTTTTATAAGCGATGCTTTGGTTTGCGTAATGTTGTCTGTAGGGTCAATTGCTCTGAAGAGTTCTTCTTGCTCGGCTTCGATTCAGGGATGTACACTTCACGCAGTCAATCGCATTATTGTAATTGATTAAAACGACGGACGCTCTATATAAGTCTTTTGTCGTGCCCAATCTAGTATTTTCAGAGGAGAGGTATTTTTCCAATAAAATATACATCAACGCAGGAATGCAAGATATATAATGATCCCTTATTGCTATCAGAAATGCAGTCTGAAATTCAATTATCTTCGAATGAGATTTTTAGAATGCTTTCATTAGAAAAATACTGTAATTTCTGGAACAGCGAATACCGCAATGCGTGAAACATTTTCTATTTGTACTGAGTAGTACAATGGAATGAATAGAGATTAAGAAATTTCTCCCCGGATTAATTAGATAACTCAACTACAAGAATTTGCCTGAAATGTTCGTCTCTTGAAAGAACATGACGAGGGAAAAATTAGAAATCGGTATTTATTTTGAAGAGGAAATTCCGAAACATATTTTGCACATTCTCATTAGGCTTCGATATCGTATAGGTAGCGTCAAACATTGCAAACAAACTTGCACAATCGATATTTACTAAGTACATACTTCACGTTATTATCATTGTAGTGCCAAGTTCCGGCGTTCCGTTTCAATACCAAAAGAATTTTCCGGGATGCAATCCTATTATAACAGCATTTAGACGGTATGGTGACTTGACGATTCCTATTGTAATCTTATGTAACTTCTATACTTCACAGGAGACGGAATATAAGAGGAGATGGAAAAGTTAATTCTGAAAATGCAGTCTTGATATGAATCGAAACTACATTACGTATGTTTCGTGAATTTGCGTCCAGTAGGAATAGTCGAGCTTTGTACGAAAGTCCGAAACTGTTATAAACACTAGAAAGCTTTCTAAAAAAGGAAAACGTACCCAAGATATGAATATTAAAATTTTTATAGATTGCAATTATTTTGAGCTCGAAGTTCTTTAGATATATTAATTGGTAACATTTGAGGAATTTTCAATATCAAGAAAGGTCCTGATATTT
Source organism: Endomychus coccineus (assembly GCA_958510875.1). NCBI lineage: Eukaryota > Metazoa > Arthropoda > Insecta > Coleoptera > Endomychidae > Endomychus > Endomychus coccineus. The sequence goes on from OY294067.1 coordinate 296,027,498, forward strand.
TTGCCACTGGTATTAGAAAAGAAAATGTTGAACCGTAGAGATAAAGTAGTATGGATTAAAAAAAAAACATCGATTTTCGAGCAAGGGTTCTCGAGATATTGTTTGTTTTTAAGCTATTGCATATAGCTTTTATCGCGGGCTTTGAGCGCGGCGACCAAATCAAGAAAAAAAAAACAAAAGACAAATACCGTAACGAAAATCTAAAAAAACAAAAAACAAATACCGTAACGAAATATCCTGACACCCACCACTCCACTCCGCCTATCATGTAGCTCGGCCGAGCTTAAAATTGTCGGAATGTTAACTTTGAACCTTTTAAAAGGTCGTGATAGCCCCAAACTGGGTCGAAAACTGTTTTGAATTGGTTAATTTTCGATAAATCGAATGACGTTCACGTGAGAAGCGCGTAGCTCGCGAGTTAGAAAAGTGCAAACTTACGGTACATAGAACGTCTTAACGAGGACTTTTCTCATGCGGTTTTCGCTCCATGTCGTTAGTTTATGAACGGGGCCAACTAAATAGCATAGTCTCGGGCCCCAAAATGTCGATTGAATAGGAAAATTTAATTAAAACTGTTTGAGGTATTCTCAGCTGTCACCTACTAGCATCTGACGTGCGACGTACGAAAGGGAATTTTCTAGCTACTTAAATATACCGAAAGCGGGTAAAAGCTAGCGGCTCATAGACCAAAATACTTTATTACAACTGGCGTCGGCCGCACGGGGTTCGAAACGGCCACATATTAACAAAATAGAGGTAAAATGTATAAACTCTAACTTACGCGCAGCGAGCTCCTCGAGGATATGTCAAAACGATTACGTTCGTAGCTAATTACATAAGTCGTTTGGCGTTCATGTAATTGTGTTTTTGTACAATTCGAACCTCCTAATTTCGATAGGCCACGTGAAAATCCCGGAGCCGGAGGCGCTATCGAGATCTGAACGTTAAAACTTTCGTATAAAATTGTGTTTACAAGTCAACTGACACTTGTCACCATAGATAACTCTACTACCGGTAGTAGAGTTATCTATGCACTTGTCACAGAATACTCTTCATATAGATCAAGATGATACTCTTTTTTACTTATAATTCGTGAAGATTTTGAAGGGGTAGTGGATGTTTTTCTGCCCAACTTTTTCCAGTGACGTAGTGCTATGCAATAGCTTTACCACGGCAGTCCCCGAGTGCCACACGTTTCATTTTTACGAGACTAGGGCGCCGCACAGGCAAGCGCACGAAATACCATTATTTAAAATAATTGTTTTAGCAACTTTTACGAAAGATAAGAGGTCGGAAATTCGGTAAGTTGTTCATTAACTATTGAAGAAGACGATCCCGTAAAAAAAAATAGCGCCTTACCGCACCACAACTTTTTTAGAGCAATTGTACAAAAGTGCTACTTTTTGCATTAAGCTGCGGTTTGCAAAAATTTTACATCCGGATCTTGCTGAAATTTTGTGTGGTACGTGGCGGACACAAAAGCTACAACCAGTTTAAATTTCAGCTCTTAACCTTCAAAAGAACAAGAGTTATGAATATTTGAAATTTCGAGAAAAATCGATGGTTTTTTGCAATTTGCGGGGTCACCGCTGGACCAATCTGGTTCGTCAGCTAATTTTTTCCATCTTTTCACGGCGCATAAGCTTATTGAAAACTTTCTTCTTTTTAACTCAATCCGACGATGTCAGACGCGCAAAACCGGTTTTGGCCATTTTCACCATTCTTTTTGAACCATTTGCGACGATCAAAAAGTGTTCGATTTTAGTTCCTTCAATTTGTATCATAATTATCTACTTAAGGCAATTTCTTCCTCCGAACTCAGAATTATGCAAAAATTACCGACATTTATTGCTAATTCTATCACACTATTTGTAAGTAAGCGCTCAAAAACAAAAATATGGAACGAGCCTCAATATTTTGCTACGAATTCATGATGATGGATAATCTTGGCAACATTACGACACAGGAAGTCTGTGAACAACGAAAGAAAAAGTCCGCTTTGAAATATCGTTATTTGGTCTTGACAAAAAGCGTAGCCAGCCGCAATTATTAAACGAACGATGCATAGCTTACTCGAAACAATTACTGCACAAGTGCGCTCTAAGCGCTTGATATTGCTCGTGTATTTCACTTGACATTTGATGTTTAATTAGACGCTTACAATTAAAACCGCTGGTCGCTTTTTCCGCGAATTGGAACATTCAGTACTGAATACGTTCGAAATTAAAAACCGCACGTCGAATATAGAGAAAAATTATTATCTCTAAATTTGCGAGTTTCTCTCTCGCCCATTTCTTGTTTTATTAATTGAATTCATGCAGATTCCAACTAGTGGAGTTTGCACTATGCCCATATTGTTAAAAAAGACTACCATTCCATTAGACAAGGCAGTTCTGGTTATTTGTATATTAATTCAATAGTTGTTTCAATTCAGCTTTTTATTGGTCAGTTCGAGTACGTTGGAACTACAGGTTTGTTTACAGTACTTTTATTACAAAACCAACCACACTGAAGCGAATAACAAAAGCAGCCATCCAGAGTGGGCTTGAAAAGTAACAAATTTTTATTTTGTTTTCTATTAAGTGTATGTTTTTCAACTAGAATCAACGAACTTGCCTTCAATGCCCAGCTAATTGGATATGTTGAAGTGTAGCTTTGTTTTCAACATTCGCCTCTTAATTCCCATTCTATTCCCATTCGATATTCGTTCAGATAGACAGGGATGATAAGATTGTAATGGAAATGAGAAAAGCTTGGAGTTGAACAAAGTTCACCTGCACTTCAGGTTTCGCTTGTACTGAGTGAATTATTTTCCCCGAGAGCCCTCAACATTATGCAATAGTAGTTAAACCACCAACGAATACATCAATACAATAAAATAAATTTTCGTGCTATAAACTCTTTCTAAAACAAAGTTGGAAACCGGTAAAATATTTTCGTTTTGAGTTTGAGTTTTAGAGTCGGTTTTTCGTATAGCTACTCATGATTATATTCGCAAAGATCAAAGGTTATAAAATGCTCAGATGGTTTCCGGTCGATTTGGACCCCCGCTAAGACAATTGGAAGAAATTTCACTTCTAGCTCATCACTTCCCCTAACCAAAGATGGCACAACAACACTTTGCTGAAATGTTTGCAGCAAATTCCACTTTGTAACCACAAGAGAAGGAGTACTCCATGAGCATCTGTCTTGGCATCAATTTTGTTTTCGCTCGTATTTTCATATATCAACGATCTGTTGGAACTGACCTCCTGTCCTGCCAACAGGTTCATTTAAGGTGTAGTGAGGGTAGCGGAAGTCTTCTCTTGAATCGGGTTATTCTCCAACAGCATCGCAAAAACTACTTCATCGAAACTCAGTTTTCTATTCCTTGCAAGAGCTTCTCTACATCCCAGCAGCTCCTCATGATCTTCTATAAAACACATATTCGACATGTTCTGGAGTAATGTTCACATGAAACATACGCTAAAGCTCTTAGATTCTGTTCAGAAGAGGCAGCTATTCGTCACACTTACGATTCCATTGATCTCTCTAGAACATCGATCTCTCTTTTTTTATACATATTTGAATGGAAATCTTTGTAAATCTCGTCTGTTATTCCACCACGAGCGATTCCAGATGGAATAATGCTGAAATACCAACAGTAAAACAAAATATTATCTATTTTTCAGGATATATCTAAGGATTTCTTGTTTAAACTTTGTTGCGAGACGTAAACGTAGTTGCATCCCATTCGCTTTTATTAATTAATGTGAAAAATTTGTTTCCTAATGGTAATGCTTGAGTCGAATCATCTTCTAAGTTACCTTTGACGATACGAAAATGTGTCTTAATCATTATGTCAATACCGGCTAAGCGCCCTTAAGACTAAACGATGCTACGTATCTTCTCCAAGACTTTTGTTGATGACGCCACACTGACTTTCGTACTCTGTGTTCAGGCCTTCAGTGGGTATTGGTTGACCCACATCTTCATTGGCAGGCTCGAGACTTAACAAACTTTTTTCTATCATTTTTCTATCGAACGGCGTAGTTATGCAATTCTTCTCCTAGTGAGGTTTTTCATGGTGCCAATAACCTTCAAACATTTGAGAAGAATTCCATGGCCTACCTCCTCTCCCAACATTCTATCGCTGGCTCACACGATGTTCTAGGAACATTATAATTTTTCCTATCGGGCAGTCAAAATATATAAAAACCATTTATCTTTATTCACACTTCCTGTTCTTTTCAAATACTTTGTTATGTACTAATTAAAATAAATAGTAGATGATTCCGAAACACATGAACGTAAAGTTAAAACTACATTTCTTGACAATTACATTGACAGGACAAATAAACATGCCAACTCGCGTGTATAATTAGAACGGAATATAAATTCCTAATACATTTAACTATAGGTTGTTTCATTTTAAATAATGTATCGTTTGAGACCTACATTTCATTAATAGAACAAACGTTCTCTTCAAATTTAGATTCTTATCGATTAACGATATATATTTGGACGATTCGGTTCCGAACTGTACAAAAGCAATCTAATAGTTTTGTTTTATTTTGAGTGAATAATTGTTGAATCGTTAATACTACCGTAACTTCTACATACACGAAATGTATTTGAATTCATGCATAATTGAAGGAGCTCTTCCAGTTACTGCCTTCCCTATTGATTCACCAACGAGATATAAGGTTACTCACGTGTTTGAAAAGTTCTCAATGTGACATTTATGGGATCGACGAAAATTTTCAGTTGAATAAGGTTTCATGTGTTTTGTTCAGTCTTCTAGAATGATTAGATGATTTTGATAATCTTTCAACATTGAACGTAAATAAAACACTTTGCTTACCATTCATTAGTTACAAAAACATTTTACCTCACAATACAATGACATAACTCTACACAATGATGTGAATTGCACTAAGAATGAAAATTAAATAAATAAAACGAAATAGTTAGGTCTAATGATTTACTCTCTCACTTAATTAAAACGGGATCATCATATAACATTACTCACGAAAATGCTAAGAAATTATTATATATTTTTAAAGAATCGAGACAGTTTTAAATACTAGTGAACATAGAAAGGTCTATTATGCCCAGTCGATTATCCAATAAGGTGTTATCACCCTGGGAGAAGGAGGGATGAGTCGGCAAGCATATAATAAGGTCCTAGTACTAGTGTTCAGAATTCAAAATAAACTCTTAATAATTCACAAAAAACCAACATTATATCCTACCAAAGATAAAATCAATACGAAAAATAAAAAACAGAAAACATCTTAGCAATAAAATGAATCAATATTTATTCTATAACAATTTACAACTTACAACTCTTTATGTCCTATTTATAACCCTTATTAATCGATAAAAAGAAATAATTAAATCATTTTAGTGACATTTTAGAATATATCATGTTTTTCTCTTTTCTTCCATTATCACTCATGCACTTCGAATTTGGGAATAAAGTCTGTGCACTGCTTATGCAGATATTATTGTAAATAACGTATATTTCAATTTACTTGCATGAAAATGAATAAAAATATATGAAGTTACTTGGAGAAAATAAATTATTATTATTATAATTCTACGAGTACAACCGCATATCTCCATGGAGATATAATACCAAATTAGTTATCTCAGCCACACAATCTGAAATCAGAGTTATATCACAGGAGTTGGTATCCTTTTCGCAATAATTATTTCAATTGTTACATTAATAAGTCGATGCTGAAACAGTTTCTTTTCATCTATCCAAGTTTACTACGGATCTTATTAATCACAATTCATGAATAAGTTAACTAATTTTAGATTTTCCATGGCACCTATGATAAAGTATGTTTCTGTCAGATGTCCTTTCCATCCATTTTTTCTTTCGCTTTATCCCCTGGAATGCCTACAGACTAAAATATTTATGTTCGACTCATGCCAGAACAATTTTAAACGAAGAAATTATAAATGAATGCAGTTGTCTAGACGTTTTAATAATAATTGTTTGTCAAATTAGCCAACAGCTGTACGCCATTGTTTGTTTCTGTAAAATTGATATTAGGTACTCAGGGAGGAACCGCTTTAATGAAGTCCCTTTGTGATATTCCTAAACATAGAGCCGTGTTATTCCCTCGTTAATGTTGACACTACAATTTCTGTTTGTGGAAATAAATCATTACCTTCCGTTGGAATATTTATGTCGGTGGTTTGACTGAAAAGTAAGAGGTAGGCGGAACCGTCTCTACATAGTTTTGTTCAAAGGATATCTCAAATTTATAGAACAGGGATTTGTTGTATGTTAATATTAAAAACAACAAAGATAATAATAAAAAAGATCAGGAATCAGGAGTATACAAGGTAGAGTGTGAAGATTGTGATAAATTATATATAGGCCAGACAAGAAGATCTTTCAAAACTAGAATTAAAGAACATTTTAATTTCAACAAAGGATATTCAAAAGTTGTGTAAACCATATTAAAGAAATTGATCATCATTTCAAAGATGATTTTGAGATTCTCCATAAGTCAGTTACAAGTAGAGTACTGAACAACTTAGAGAAAATTGAAATTAATAATAATTCTTAATCTTAGTTTTAATATTCAAGGAATAAACCATAGTTTGTGGAAACCTTGCTTAATAAAGCCACCGTGTGGTGAAACGGAACATGTCACGTTTTGTTTAATAAAAACGAAGTTTGTGAAAATTTATTACAATTATATTTCTTATTAAAACTGTAGATATGCATTTTGAACAAGTAAGCACGAAAACCATCCAAAATATTCTGAACTCAACAAAAACAATAAATTCGGAGAATATCATCGGAATATCCTAAAGAAAGTTGATAACTGTTGAAAAGAACTAAAATTCTCTATTTGTAAAAATTATTCAAAACAAAGTCATTTATTTCTTGAACTATAATTGTCAAACCGAGGAAAATGTTTGGCTTTATTTACCGCATTTTCAGTTCCAGGCCTGTCAATCCGTCTTAAGTTTATCCAGGCCTGTGACATTCAACGAAATTATATTATTCAATAATTAATCGAACACTTGAGCCAATTCCAATCTATTCAATAGCAAGTTCTTCAATAATTCTATTACACGGAGAACTGCCAATTGAGGATTTAAGACGAATGTCATTTCTAGTTCAAAGGTCACATTAAATAGTTCGACTGTAATTTCGCAACATAAATCCTCTATAAACGGATTATCTTCGAAAATCAATTAAATTGTAACGACACCTTATCTAAAACCACTGTCCTAATTCCCAGCATGCTTCTCCTCGATATTGATGAAGCCTGCACTAGCTGCAACGTTTTGATTTATGCGGCTATTCATTTTATTACTCAGGAGTAATTTGGGAAGTATTAATTCTTCCTATTCAACGTGCTGATGAAAATTGAGCTTCAATCTTTATGACTGAAATTATGTTGTGTATGAAACATTTACATTCCATAGAAATCATGTAGGTCTTGCGAAAAAAACTTGAAATGGCGTTCATCCGCTGTATATTTGGTTTTATGGGAGTTGTGACGCATTGCACTACATTAAAAATATATCAATGTACTTACCTTCCATTCTGACATCTTACTTCACATCAGGTATTATCTAAGTGAATACAACTATCCAGCAAACTCCTTCTTTCATTAACTTACCGTTAGGCTTCAATGGTTTCATTGTGTGGACCTAATCTAGGAGAGTGGAAATCCGAATGATATACATCACGTCCTCTACCCTCCATTGTTCGCCTTTCAGATACTATAACATTAAGCAGCTTTTCTACGGGACATTGTATATGAACAAATTTCTACCGTGAACATTCAACTAATTATCTGTTGAGCAAGTTTATTATCGCTATAATATATATTTATTGTAATCGTGCAATTTTAAATTAAGCTCATTGAAGCAGTATGAATTATTTCTAAAATTTCGTGTGTGCTCATGCAGTATGTAACGGTGTTATCTTTGACGATAAGTTTCTGCAACATTCGTTGCCCTTTGAGGCGAGTTCTTACATTCATTATATTCCACCAAGGTAATATAATATTTATAAACTGGACTGTGAATTCGGAATGCTCTATATTTGCACCAAGTTGAAGTAGATGCTGTATAACATATTCATTGAATGTCTTAAGGGCTATTTTAACATTTTGATGTTACAAATTATTGGGATAGAATGCTCTCAAACTCAAAGAAAATTTTAACTGAATAGATAAAATAATAGTCTTGCATTAACAACTGGATTAAGATACACGATACTTCACTTGTTATGTTTAGAAAAATTGTTCATGGCTTTGAGTGCATTATTTTCACATATAATACAGAGTATTTTTCAAAACCCGTGGGTTTGTGATCAAACCGCAAGATTCACCTCGTGATGACGTTGCGAGTCCGAAGGTCCTCCTTCTGAACTTCCCAAACAGGTAATAATCACTTGGGGGTATACGGAGGGTAATGCATTTGTCCAAAACCACAGCCCCGAATTTCGACTTTGGTAATTCTACCAGTATGCTTGGTTGTATTGTGGCGCAACATACGCACACCTCTGGGCAGTTTTTCACGTCTTTTCTCCCGAATTTGTGCGAGAGTGTTGTATGATAGGTGGTCCTCTTGCTTATTCTTCAAAGTTTACAGAAGAATGCCCTCACAATCCGAAGCCATCACCTTCTTTGCCTACTGACAACAGAACCTGAACTTTCTTGGTGGTGCTTCCTTTTTACGCCTCCATCGACACCCTTTTGTACAGAGGATCACAGAATAGACACGTGTTTCATCTTCCACAGGGTTTTCTCCACAAAGCTTCGAAAAGGACATTCAAAACTACGCTGACGATGAACTGTCGAGAGTGGTTTGGCAACTCACGTTGCACTAACTTTATGCATACCCAAATGTTTGCGGATGTTTCGACGAACGCTTTTATCTGAATGCCCTACCTACATTTGTGCTATTTATTTCACCATCAAATGTTGCTACAGGGTTCTGACGATACGCAGTAGCTTATCTATTCTTAGCACCTTTATTGACATTCATGAATATATTATTTGTAATTCTATATCCCTCGAGGTATGAACCAGGGAGGTAGTTGTTAAAGAATTATGAACGATTTCTATGGAAAGGTATATTAGATACAAATTTTACTTAGTGAATTGAATGTAATATATTGATTGTAATAATTACTACGGTCAAGAATGTGGAGAAATAATTATTGGATCAAACTTGATATTATAGTTATATTTGTTAATTTAATAATCCCAGAAAATATGAAATTCAATGGTTCAAGTTTCACTTGCTGATTATATTTCATAGTTCAATTCCTCGTTCATATGAAAAACTATTAAACTTCCCAGGAAGTGTTGGAGGTAATATCAGAGATTACCATTAACTGGCGCGACCTTCAATTTATTGAATTACTCGAACTTTCCCCATTTTATAACTCCGACGAGGAAACTTTAGGTCGACCAAGATTAAAGCTTCGCCATTCCAAAAATGTTTCGAATGCATCGCAGTATACATTAATAGGATTTGAAATATAGTGGTATAGCTGTGTGTGTATGTGGGAAACGAAACACACTCGCCTGTAGGGAACATGAAACCTTTCCACAATATGTCATAATGCTTTACGAAATGGTGGCAAAATGGCGTAGCTCGACACATCTGAATGTATATGCGAAATAACATTATTTGTCATGAGTAATTTATGAAATTTAGCCACAAGTTTTAGGTTGTCATTGAGAATACAGTTACGCTCATGTTTAACTACAATAACAACACACGAAGCCGTAAATCAACAAAATTAGCAAATTCCCCATTGAGTATGTTTATAGTTTATATATATATATACAGTTATTCACGCAACAAACATCACCTACTTCTTTTATTTCAGAAAATCGATGAATCCCTTTATTAAGTACCTATTCGTTCATATTTTTTCACTTGCTAATTCCTACAAAGCTGTATTATTATTGATTGTACGAATCGGGGTCCCCTAAGGGTATAAATCAAATGCTTTTCGGTCCCCTGGGTCACGTCACTTAGAATTGTGAGTTCATTGTGATCCCCGTTTCCATTTAACCCTTAGGCTCCACTACACGATGCCAGTCCTTTTCCAAAAGCTTGACACTGTGGAAATAGAGAAGCCTATTATGGTCGCTGGAACCAAGAATATTACACCTGAGGCTTGTTAGAGCCTCGTAGTTAATTTTTGGTTCACATTGTGACCTATTTTTGCTCGGTGGTTCCTCAAGCTTCTATGTTCTTTATAAATACTGGTGAGTAACCTGATCTCCCGTCTACTACTAAGATTAAGTCTTTGGTGGGTCTAGCTTCGCCAGGCCTTTTTCCCAATATAGCTTTCGCCTGCTTATATCCCTTCACATCGAATCAGTATTTGCGATGTACTCATCTATCCGATTTGTGGATACACTCCTTCATTTGAGAGTTAGTTATGTATATTGCCACTTCGTTGCCCCTAATACCGGAATGGCCTGAGATCCGAATCAGGGACACTTGATTGTCCCCTGCTAATTCCTTCGAAGTTGTATGACATTCCGTCATCAGCCTAGATGTAATTCTTGTATCTGCTGTCCTATCACAATGTTATGTGTCGTCCTATTTCCTATTCTTCTAAAACTAGTAGTACGATCCTCCTCATTGGTGGACCCGCGAAATTCAAAGGTGGTCATAGAGGTTTCGAGGGTCATAGAACATGTTGGTTTCGTCGTGGTCTGTTTAAAATCATAGAACACAAAAGGTCATGAATATGTTGATTTACCGTGGTGGTCAATAGTAATAGTAATAGTAATAATAATAATAGTAATGGTAAAAGTAAATTGGAGGGGGTCTGCTCAAGTGTCGTTATATCTAACTTCCATCTTCCAAAACTATCAGAATACCACAAAGTAATAGATTCAATGGAACTTTATTATAAAAAGTATAGATTTTGGGATTATCTTCATGACCAAGGTGCAGTTTTTAATAAAGGAGAGATGGATTACAATATATTTTATATGTGAATTAATTTATTTAAAAATATTGTGAAAATGGTTCTGAAAGTAATTAATTATATATTTGTTGATGATTTCAGCTCTAAAATATGTACATATTGCCGTTACTTTCAATTGAATTGAAATAAGTCGACATTCGGGATTAAATATCCAACCAATTGAGACAGACCGCGTGGATAACGGTACTAATAAAATGCACGAATGCCTAATTCAGACCGAAAGTACTGAATCGAACGAAACGGCTTCCGTTATTGTTCGACAGAGAGGAGAAATAAGAAATAATAGCAACTTGGTTTGATGCGGCTAACCGGGTAAATGTTTATTCAGGAGATGTTAGGGGAAATGAGGCGCTCGTCTGATATAGGACAAGTGTCTTGAAGCTTTTTGTCAACATTATAAGATAAGTTGAACCGACCACTGTGAGGTTGTTCCGAATGAATCTTTTATTCTAAGAGACCCTAGTATAATGTGTACTTATCGAAAAGTGTATCAATTTTAGAAATCTGCGAATCCAATATTAATTGGATGAGTTGAATCGAATGAATTATCGTATCATGTGGAACGTGATAGGATTCTTCAGCTTTGCGTAACCTTCAACTAGCATTTGGGAGATATTCCCATCAAGTTAATAAAGCAATTTGTCATGGAATCCATAAATATGTATCTCTTACAGTAACATTTGTCACCGATAAGCACTGGCATGGACTGGTACGGCTGCGACATCTAGAAATCAGGTGGATGCGCCAGGCAATTGACTCCGATAGTGATGTCGTCTCAACCCCATCACTCACTGTCATAACAATTTCAATATTTCCCTTCATAAGTTATATTTAATTTCTCTCTTATAACAAATATTTAAGAACTTTCAATGCGAAGGAGGCTTATTGATGGAACATCTGAGGAAGTAATGATTGCATTTTCAAAAATTGAAATGAATAAATATAAATTGCAAGTAAAACCTTAACAGAATTCTATATTTATTGCTTAGTTATTATCTTAAGTTAGGGATCATCAAATCAAATTAGTTAGTTGTTGAAGAGTATGCCTTATGTATCCAGAGAGGTCCCATTTCAATGAATGCTTAATGAAGCTTGGTGACATTACCCCAATTGAAGCAGTTAGTTAGAGAAATGCATGCTGGAATAACATCAATTACACAAAATACCAGTCGTAAAATAGAAGAGCGACACTAAGAACCGGGTCATGTTAGAGACATTCCTAGAATTATGTTATTTTATGGATGAGAAATTCGTATTATTCGATATATGCAAGAGAAGAACTTCGAATATTTATTAGATACCGAAGATTACATATTTTCTGTATACGAAATTATTGAACATTTCTTCGTATCCGATTGAGAACCTCGTTTGGTTGCTGTAGATTCCTATTCAAGTTTTTGTGGATCAAATTGTACTGTGTTGTTTTCTAATGATTATAGAAAAATAACGGTCAGGTCAGCCATTTGGTTATTCTTTCAAGTTGAAGTGTTACCTTATTCTTGAACTGATACGATACGAGAAAAAGATAATGAATAATTCCAACTTGTATGTGGAGCAGTTTTGCTTCGCTTTTGGAAACTCCCTTGCATTTGACGTTCAGTGACTGATTAATCTCATATCTATCACCCATGAATATTTCAGAATAAGAAGCTTACGGATGAGTTCCATAAAAACCTCTCATAGAAAATGGTCAGTTGCCTGAGTTCTGTGACGTTGTGCTATGACCAACTGGAGTGAAATTTATATTTGTTTTCTTGGCAGTCATATGTTAGATTACGTAGTATTGATCCACCGACAATACATTTGAATAATGGATGATTGGAAAGTTTTAAAGTTAGGTAATCACCTACTCTGTTCTCATGATTCAATATCATCGCAATTTAGTTACTTGTGGAAACCGTCGCTGCAGAACTTAAAAATGATCTTAATAGATTCTACAATGTTCGTTAATGTTATTGCTGATTCATATTTCAGCAGAATCACTTATGTTTCGCTTATTCAAAGACGAATTATTATTATCATTATTATTATGAGCAAAGAAGAAATTATACGCCATATAATAATAATCTTACAGATAGAAGTAAAACAGTTCTACCGGTTTCTAAATGTGATGTATTTTTGATTTGTGCTGTTGTGTTGGCCACAGTCTTTTTAACCTCATTGAAACCAAAATGAAAACATTCGTGTCACACACTTCTAATGGGAACACTTTCCCTATGCTTCTACATCAACAAAATTAACGAAGTACCTTATCGATAAATCGGTTGTCAAAATGGAAAGTATTATGTTCTCAACTAGAGAACTTTGGGGTAATTATGTAGTTATCGCATGTGCGTAGAACATGTAACTCTTCTTCGATATTTTTAGCTGCTCCTCTATTTCCGATTCATAATTTATTCAGCTCGCCCGATCATTTACTGAATTATCTATATCAACTCCATTGTTCACTTGTTTGAAAGTTGTGGGCTCCATTACAACTAAGTTATGGAAAAATAGCTTTCTCTTAATTGAAAAAGAAATTAAGTTCCTTCTTCTAATGTGGCATATTCTTGATTGAGTCTATCAAAATGAATCTAAATTGCCCAGGGAATAATATGACCTCATAGTATTCGTAGTTGTACTACGGTTCATATTTCATCATTATTTGAACAAAGAAAACATCTTATTTGGGGTTTTATCATCTTGTGATGGAATCATGATTCAGAGTATTATATCTTATCAATTAAAAGTTCGTGAACCAATGCTAAAGCCCGAAATCACAACACAAGTATGAAAAAAAAAGATATGCGATGTTATATAGTAGGAAAAAAATCACAGATTTCACAACACTCTCAACCATCGGAGGGTGCCGAAACCAAACATAAAATAATGACAAATTTAGTTTATTGAAACGGTTGTGCGATTGAAGGAAGGCTTTTACATGTAAGCACGATCCCAAATGACATTAAGTTCAGTGGCGATGGCACTATCATTGTTCAAATTCTGCATCCGTCACTGTCTATATGCACGACATTTTTAAGAAATAGTGAGTTTTTCGGTGTTTCATCAGGTCCTGTTAACATCGTTAACTGTATTTTAACTATTTTAGTAATTCCGCTGTTTATAGATACATTCCAAAGTGGAAGTTGTAGCGCACAGGCTTTGTGTATCCTCAACACGACCGATTCGCATATACGATTAGCCAGTAGATGAAAGCCTAGTGCGATCACGTGGTTTCAGACGTCACGTAGGACCCGACGAGAACTGCTCCCTGTCTCGAGTCTGAACTGAACTCCTAACCAAAAGACTGTGGTCGGTTTGCGGTGTCTCTTAAGAGTGTTGGTGAAATACGATCCTTCTAAGTGTTTTGAACACTAGAAAATTATGATGCAAGCCATGATTTAACAATTTCGGATGAAACAATAACAAAAGACTACTCTTTTCATAATTATAAAGAAATATATCTATTTAATTAATAACTAAGCCAGTCCCATTGAGCCGTAACCTTGAATTACCCTCATCCTACATTTTTTTTAATAATGAGGGTATTACTCCTCTTGTGAAACAACTCTATGAATATTTTTCAAAATTAATAATATAATCCCTTATGTACATTGATAATTTGAAGCCTATTCACGAGTGTAATCGGAAAATTTGACTGTTCTTTCAAAGATCCCGAAATCGCTGATATGAAAGAAGTATTTGTTGTCGTTGCTGAATTATGAAGTTTTTCATAGTGCGGTGCCAGCAGTAAAGGCCGATAGCTCTTTTGACCCCCATTAAAGATACAACTGAAACGAATCGAAGTGTACGTTTGTGACAAGCGCTTGACCACTCTCCGGCTTTTCCACGTTCAGGTTCAATTTCAACATTTCGGTTAGATGCTCACAAGGGATTATCACTAACAGTTACGTTTGAAGCTGGCCATGCCTTTATGAATGGAACATTTTAATTAAACTTCCGGTTCTACTGATAACATGAAATGTCACTTACTTGGTTCAATATACATTCTATTCGAGCCGATTTTGTGGATGAAAACTATCAGATTCTAACTCGTTCCATATAATTGTCTGGAGAATAACGTACCAGACACGTTTTGTTCTAATTAGATGGTGAGTTAATGCATGGAGGTCGGGAGATTTCTCAAATCGAACGTTGAAAGGATCTCCGTAGGGAGCGTGTCGACTTATTTTTCTCTATGCTATCGATTGGTGAAGTTTGGCAGATTACAACTGGGAAACCTACATATTACAGGTTTAGGATGACCCCATTATGTTTGTTTTGTGGAAATCCCACACTTACCCCTTGAACCTCTCTAGTTTGTTGTAATTTGTTTTAATGGCATCTCAAGAAAAAAAAAACATGTCGGAGGCTATTTTAAAAAGAGAATCAATTATGCAGTAGGTACTATTTTCGTTGAGCTATTTCTATTCTTCTATTGTCTCAAACAAAACAACACTGTGAATTCAACATGCACAATCGTCTCGTTGAACCGAGAAGGCCTTGTTGGAATTATTTACGTTTGTACCATTAAGACCGTGTGCTGATGAAACAGCTGCAGAAGTAACAAAACGAGAATATGCTTTTGTTTCTTCATTTCTCGCTGCAGACTGCAAGAAACCGAGTAGATACGTTTATATATGTTATACTCCGAATACGAAACGACAGTAATCTCGAAGAATCTAATGAATTTTTCAGCAAATTTGCTTTCCTAATACGGAAACGATTCGATCGTGAATAATATTATTTCTGCTTTTATACAATGTTTACGAAACTCCATTTGTATTGAGATGGGAGGAGAGACGATGGCGAATCTGGCTGGAGCGCAATAACCGTATTCGTTCAACCGATGGAATGTCATACTAACTGCGTCACTTAACGACCACATTTAAATTGGACTCACGAAGTAATTAACGAAATCTGATTGGCACTTGCCGAATCCAATTTTTAATGGCCGAAATTAGCGAAGGAGGTTGAATGCTTGAATTGCTATAAAATTATGTTTTTAATCATATCGCAGTTTCACGAAATCAAATTGAATTTCTCAGTCGGAAATATTCCGGTTACTAAGTTACGTATAGGATTGTATTTCATTATTGTTTTTAATTCTTTGTTGTTTTTCTTGTAGTAGATAGTCAGTTTGACTATTGTAGGTTTTAATACGTACGCGCCACGCTCAACATCCTAGTGCAAAATTCCTTATCTGACATACGACTCTTGATGATTTATGTACTTATCAAGCTCAAAAAGTGGCATATTGATAAATGGACTAAGTTATTGCGATTGAAAATCCAAGATTAAGAAGTAGTTCAATTAGTTGCGTTACACCTTTTTGTAGTTATCCGAACACTAGATTTCGTATGAAGTTCAGTATGCTACCATTTTCCCCTCGACCAACACGTTGATTGAAATGTTGCTTCCTTACCGGAATATCTTTCGAAATGGCAAATAAATCCCTTCTAAATTACCTAGATATTTGTCATTACTATGTTTTAAGAGTGGTAAACTTTCTTGAGAAATGGTGTGACCTGTATTTAAAATATGTTCTGCTAATGCTTAATTTTCACTATTATTCTTCTTTATACGGGCAAAATGTTCTTTATAATGAGTTGAAATGTTTCACCTAGCATTTCGAACATGACTAGCAATCAATTTTGTAAATGCCAGATTTGTAGAAATCAGGAACTTTATCAAAGCTATTGCCTAAACGGTTTTTAGCTTGTTCTTGCATAAACGGGTTTCATTGTAAATTTAGAAAAGAAATTATGGAATTTATTGATTAGTGAAGGATGATAAGTGGAACTTTTGAATTTCATTGAATTAGTTGAAAGTAATGGCTCTCAAGTCAATACTAATTGAACTGGGGATTGAATAAATCTCAATCTTATTGTCATTCAATTGACTTTTCAATAAAACGACAGAACAATGCCTTAAAAACCGTTACTTTATCATGATTTGATTGAGAGGCAATCTGAGTCACATGGTTTGGGTACATACAACATGTTTCTATTATTGTATAGATACAATTCAGGTATTGATTCAATCGAGTGAATTGAACGTAACGATATGTATCTCGATTCGTATTCCGGGAACAAAGGATCAATCTGCAATCAATAGAAATAATTCGTTTAAGATATTGATGTGGTGTTTTAGTTCCTTTAATCTGGTACTGATGTTTTGGGAGCACACTTTCCGTAATCTTATTAAACTGCATCAAATGTATTCTACAACAGCATTCATTAGCTGCAATATAAACAGATAACAATGCATTCATTCTGCTTTTCATTCAGTTCAATTTTCTCTTTTATTTTCCCCTTTTGTGATCACTCAGTTCGCTAACTTTTTCACTTTATTGTGTTACCTCATATACTAATGCTTTTTCCATTCAGTACAATTTTCTCTTTTATTTTCCTCTTTTGTGATTACTCATTTCGCTTCCTATTTCACTTTATTAGCTTTCACCTGATGCACTAATATTTTCCGGTAATGTGCCATTATTATTCCGAATGTCGGTTATATTCCAATCAATGTTTCGTTCGGTTATAACCAGCGAACGAGCACGAAAATTGAAATCGATTTTCTTTATACCTCGGAATAATTTCATCTATAATTGTTCTATTTTCGCGTATTTTTTCGTATTCAAAGTTTAGTGAAGTTTGAAGGATGTAGCATTGTATAAGAATTATGTGCTATTATCTCGTGTTTATGAAGAACATAGTTCATAGCTTTCGAGCTTATGAACATTAGAGTGGAGCTGTAGAATTATCCTTACAGGAAATGGGTGGGTAAATGTTACCGCGATGGACGTCCTCTAACTGGATCTTTATAGCGGTGTTTCTACGACGATAAGCTCAGGAAACTGCCGACAGAATGTGTCATCGGCTTTGGCAGGATGTTTGTAGGATGCAGCGTCATCAACGGATGGGCATCATCCCCAGCCACCTCCCGATAAATTTACCCGACCCGAGTTTGGTTAATCTCAAGATTATTTAATCCCGATTAATTTCCATCTCAGAAGTCGCAGTAGTTTGATGGTGTTTAATGACTGTCCTTATGAAAACTTTCTCGAATTAATTAGCTCGCTTTAGCTTGCACCGCGATAAGAAAGTCTTGAACCGAGCATCTACACTTCTCAGCTGATCGCTCTGGTTCAAACTTTGGGCATGTTGCTATCAACTTCGATCTATATGAAAAGTGGCGGAATGAGAAGGTATGGAAATGAAAACTAGAATTATGGACAAATCATTTCTGACTGAATAAGTGTATTGAGAGTATTGATTTTTAGATATTACACAATTCTATGACAAAGCATATGTAATTATTGTACAAATTGAAGAAAAGTTTATCATATGATATGTGCTTGGTAATGAAATAATATCGTCAACATATACACTTTCCTCTTCCACCTGAAGTGCCTCATGGTACTATTTTGGGTCCTACATTGTACTTGCTCTACGCATTTGATATACTTACAACTCGTCAAACTGCAACGTAAACAGATCATCACATACAAATCCCATAAGAGCTTATCAAAATTTGCAATCTGCTTTAACCAAAAATAAAACTGGAAAATAAAGCTGAATCAAAACAATTCCCTTCACATAACTTTTACTAATAGAAGTGAAGACTGTTCTCACGTATCATTCATGCACAATAACAAGAGCAAGTAGATGATATCAAAATAAACTGTTAGAAGTACATCCTAATCCACAAGTATTGATCAGTTACACCCGAACTTTCTGTAGTGATCAAGCCTATATTTACATACGATAACCAGGTTTGGAACGTTCTAAGTCTACAGATTTACAAAATAAGTCTAATTGAAACATTAGGTCGGCAAAAAAAAGCACAGATTCGACCTATCGTGGAATACTTTTCACATGTTTGGAGTTCAGGGGACCAATTCTCGAATTGCGAACGTCGTATACGATTTTCGTACAATGTCATATACTTATTGATAGATTTCAGAAAAGCCAATTCTTTCTTTACTGTCAGGCTCACCACCCCTTCACTGGTATCCCTTTCATTGTCAGACTCTCTACCAGACTTCATTTTTCTATCGAACAATAGCCTCCAAACTTTTAAGTAAAGGATAAGAAAAATAAAGTACAAGCATATTGATGAGTAATTCCTTTAATTTATTTAGGGGACAGGCACATTCCTTCAAAAAATAACTACAAGGATTTTAATTATATTGAATTAGTGATGGAAGCCGTGTTCAAAGTCGGATCGAGGGGTTATTTGCTTGGCCGCCAAGATCTCCCTATTTGAACCGATTGGACTTCTTCTTTGGGGGTCATTCGAAGTATACAGTGTCGGAATAAACACACGAACAATTATCTAACCGGATAACAAATAAATTTGATGAAATTTCCGAAGAAGTTACAACGATAGTGCGTGTTTACGATTAAATGGTTCACTGTTCTAGGCGACATTTTCATTACAGCGTGACTAATTCAATAATAATGAATAGGACATATATTTATCTAGAATTATTTTTTGAAACGACTTCCCGAACTAGTTTTTTTCATCTATAACAAACACATGGACACATCTTCTGTAAAAATATCTGACAATTTTCTGTGGTTGAACCGAATCCTAATATCTTCACTTACTACTGTACTGTAGTTTGATGACATGATTCATGGCCTTCGTCGCTTCCACGAATATTAATTGTGAAATTATCCATAGGGGCTTTAACTTTATTGATCACGTGTTCCATCATAGCATGAGTAAATATTTACGTTTACATATAAAAACTGGCAATTTTATCTCGTACACAATATTCATGTTCAGATTACAGCTTTCAGGGCTATATGAAATTAGAGGGACCGGTTTTTATAGACGCCCCGTTCCCTCGGGTGTCTCTCGTTTTAAAAGTGACATTAGTTGTTGGTAACGAGCACTGTGCTTGCGGCCGCGACGCAAGTTAATATTAGCACGAGAAGGTACTATGTAAAAGATGGATTTAGCCGGAGCAACTCGAGTTTTAATTACCGTTTAATTAGATCGCGTATCTCGTCAAAGATGAGCGAAGTCGGCCACACTCTCTCGTTATTATGCCTACGACGACGGTGCGGCAGTTGACATTACCAACTTCATTCTCTGAAACGCTACAATCTGTAGGCGACCTACATTATTGCGATGACTCACTCGTCTGGCAGACTTTGTCAATTTTGCATGTACAAGTGACACTGGCTACCGGTTGAGTTACATTGAAAGTTTCACCCACTATCCCAATGATTATAAAAATGGAAAACCTGGGAATAACAGCACGAGTTTGATGGTGTTGAAAATCATCTCGTTTGAAATTTGCATAAATTTGATCCGGTTTTGCATAAGGTATCTTCGCAGAAGGAAAACTAACACTATAGTTCCCTCCTTAATTCTATTCATTGAATTGATGTAATAAAGCATCGTTAGATTAGTAGGAGCCATCTGAATTAATCAACTTACTATATATAGGATATACCATTGATCAATCAAAACGGGGGCGGCCAAACCCAGTCCACTTTATTGGGTCCAATGTGCGCCCCTTGAAAGAAAACTCAGTCAAGTAAACCTGGGGCATGAATGATAAAAGAATAAATGCATTCAATTTCATACCATAACTAGTTATGTCATGGGGAATATAAAACAATTATCATACTATAAGGTCAATCATAGCATAAAATAATGTATGGGCATAAATACAGCATCAGTGATAAAGGTGTCTTGAATTCAACTACTTAGGCAAAGCAATGATTTGATCAACCTAGATTGATGTCCATAAATTCAAGGATTAAGCATTACTCATTTCAATGGGATGAAATGATATCAAATATACACGTTGTCTCAGTAATCTGACATACACTTCACCAGTCGATAGTACATCGAAAAAACTCGACATGCATGATAAAATTTTCATCAGAAACGCCCCTCAAAATTTTATTTAAAAATTTTTTATTTATCGTAATCGTGATGGCTGCAGCGATTTTGGCCGGAATAGATACCATTTATTTGACCCTAGGAATAATTTTCAAAATTGTCCAGTAGTGTACCTGTAGGGGAATTTGTGCTATTCTATACACCACTGTATATTTTCTCAAAAATGCCCATTCTGTTGATTCCTCGTTTGATTTGAAAAAAGAAGATATTCAAGCAAAATTTCGATTAGAGCCACTGTTTCAAGATATTTTTGAACCACCTTTCTCCGAACAAAAGGGGCATCAGAGAGATGACTGTAATCCTAACCGGTCACTGTCGTCTTAACAAACACCTTCATACTATGAGCATTGCAAATGCTATTTGTAGGAAATGCAGAGAGGCCGAAGAAAAGGCCTCTCACATTCTGTTGGAATGCCCAGCATTAGCATCCTTCAGACACCGACCCTTCGGAGAATTAAAACTGCTCCCAGAAGAACTTATGGAAGCTAGCACTGGCAATATTCTGAGTTTCTGGCGGGCCACAAATCTGCTAGAATAGGATAGGATTCTGACCACGGGGCACACAAAGGGCCAAGCCAAGTGGCCTAAGTGCATTTGGGGGCTAAGCCAAACGATGAACGATGAACGATACCATACATATTCTCATACAATTAGTTTAATCCAATGTTTACATCTTTGAAATATATAAGATTTCATGAAATGTGAAAAATCGATAATGTTATATAAATTTAGTGACTCCAAATGTCCTACCTCATATTCTGATTTCCTGATGTAAAGATCCTTGTTTTGTCTACTTTGAGAAGTAGTTTATATATGTTATACTTACTTTTGTTTATCATTGTCGTACGAATGCCTTTTACTATCGCCTTTCTTCAAAACTGCTGTCTCTTTCTTCACTTGTCGAATTTTCAGCGCTGTGAAGATGAAAAGAGCCAAATTGACTGTAATCAGCAGTCCCATTGGCAGATAGAAGTATATCAATAGTGGCAAACCGTCTGCAATAGAGATGCAAATTTAAGCTAAAGATCTAATGTAAATTGAGTAAATTGAGTGAAATAAAACAGAATCGTGAGCTCGTAATAGCGTGAAGTAAAAAGTTTGATTGAGTTGATGAATTTTGGTTTGGTATGAAAGGTTTTATCAAAATTTTGTCGATTAAATAAACTATTAATACAAAAAGTAGTTTTTCTACAATTGGAAAGTATAAATATTTTCGAAACTTCAAAATGATAATATCGGAGCGCACAGTGGGCCCAGCTAAGTGGCCTAAGTGCATTTGGAGGCTTAGCCTCCTCCCATCAAACTATGATGATGATGATTACAAGCTATTTGAGTTTTAATGTAGGGGGGTTTCTTTTTACTCAATGCACAATTAAATATAAAAATAACGAACTGTAACAAATGTTGCTAAGGTTAAATAATAGCCATTTTACTTTTATAGGTGTTTTAGATTTTATGTAAACCTTGTGGCTGCTCTAATTGAAATTTTATAACAATACCTTTTTTCCCAAATTCGAACGAGGAGTCAACAAATGGACAAGAAATGTCCCGTGGCGGAAGAAATAAGATGGGAAAAGGGGGAGCAACCTTAATAAAAACATGTTACTGGGTAATTTGGCAAATGTTTTATTGTTAAATTGTAGATCTATTCCAGGATTACCAGATAACCAAATTTGGCCAACATTGATGTAGCAGTCAGAGAGTTACGATAAAAAAAATTTAAACGACTGTATCTATCTCCCTTTGGAAGCGTTTCCGTTGATATTATACATGACCCACATTTCGATGTACTATCGGCTGTTGAAATTCGGCAGATTGGAACCGTATACTTTTATATAAAAGCGGTGTAGGTACGTTGAAAAAGACTGTTAATCTTATAACAAAGTGGTTCCGATTAGCTGTTATTTTCAATATACGGATCATATTATGTCAGATTTTTCCTTTGTGGTGTAAAATAAGTGACCTTTCTTCATGGTCACGATAATATAGATTAAACTGTTATAATTTAAACGTATTCTGTCATTCGGTATCCTGATTTACATTTTGGCTGTTAATATTCCATTCTAACAAGCTCTGTCAATATTGTAATCATCTCCGAACTCGTTGTAATTCCATTCAGTTGCCAGGTGATTGCTTAGTAGTAGTTAAAACCTCCCGCATTGAAAATGCAAAGCTATTAATATCGGTGTTAAAAATCTCCGCCGAATAATGGAATATTATAACGATCTTTTGCATATTTATGAGAAGGTTCATTATAAATGTGCTACTGACGGGGCTCTCAATGCCATTCCACCTGTACTAAACAGCGTCGTGGGTTGGCTGTTTGTTTGAGTATTATATATAAAATGATTTGTCAGTGTCGCTTTCAGATTCATAGTTGAATTAATGGGATTGTTCTATGAACAAAAGCTCGGTGAAAAACCTAACCAATGATTATGATGAGAAATGAGCATAGCTCTAAATTGAAGTTGGCTCCATAACTCTGGCCACAAGTAGATAATTAAATTGTCTCAAGAGATACCAATAGTTAGGATATAACGTGGACAGAGTGTTTCCATTTTTAAGCTATTGCATATAGCTTTTATCGCGGGCTTTGAGCGCGGCGACCGAATCAAGAAATTCCGTAACGAAAAATAACAGGAACTCGTTTATGTTGCGCTCTCTCGGGTGACTAATATTGAAAAATTGTATATTACGACAAAAAACGATAATTCCACATTCAAGTTTTATAATAATCGAAGGCAAGCTGCATCGACTGCATCTTTGTTGCAAGAATTCAAAAGACTGCCTTTAAATAGTGTTCAGACGACAGCTCAAAGTGTCTTAGATTTCCTTAGTAATAGAAATGGCATTTCAATAATGACTTTCAATTGCCAAAGTCTAAATAGTCACAAATACGATTTACAAGATTCAGTTACAAGACAAACAAATGTGTTACTTCTTACCGAATCTTGCATGGCGCATGATAATCCGATTGAAATACCTAATTTCAATTGTATTGTTCAATTCAAACGAGATACTGTTCCAAAAGGTGGGGTAGCTATTTACCAAAATAATAATAATGTAACTAATATTATGACTCCGAATATTGAATTAAATATTGCACACGTTAGCGATGTTAATGTAAGGCGCTCATTTGTTGGAGATATTTGTGCGTGCTTATGCAAACTTAGAAATGGCCTACACATAGTCATGGTAACAATTTACATTTCTCCGAATCCAAAATTGGACGAGGTAGAGCATTTTATTCATCGCACTTTACTGGAGTACACTGAAGAAGGGTCGAAAATACTTGGTACAAATGGTAATAAATTTCCACTTATCTTGGCTGGCGATTTCTACATCAACTTCGCTGATAAAAATTCGGAGCGGTTGACAACTTTTCTTTCGGAAAAATTGAATTTGAAAATGAATAATGATCCACAAGAATCCACAACAAAATATGGGACCACCATTGACGCCGTATTTTCCAGATATTTAGAGGATATCAAGTCTCAAACTTATGTCTCTTATTTCAGTTACCATAAACCTATAGTTTCAACGATAACAAATTCCTGAATAACCTACATGTATTGTAAGATAAACGATATTAACTTCCAATAAAAGAAAAAAATTTGTTTTCTTATCGGTCACCACGCTCAAAAAGTGTAACTTGAATTAATATAAAAAAAAAACTTGAATTAATATCAAAGAAAAAAAAATACTGCATAAATTAAAAATAAATAAATAATTATAATTGCATAAGTTGAGAAAAAATGCTATGCAATAGCTTCACCGCGGCAGTCCCCGAGTGCCACACGTTTTTCGTTCATAAACGATAGGTCATATAAAAATAGTAGGTGTCTTTAATATAACATTTTTCACTAAACTCATTTACGCCAATCTCAGAAAAGGAGGCTTTCTGTTGTAGATAACAAAATTTCCCTAATAAGGGTTATCAAATAGAATTTCTTCTGGCAGGCCATTTATAAATTTGGAAAATATTTAAATACGAAAATAATACTTTGTATTAACTGCTTAAACTGATATTCATTTAATTCAACGCAACAGTGACATCGATTTCATAAAGATCTTCTTATTATTACTTATTTCACCACAAGCTCTCCAAATACGATTTAGTAAAATAATTGTTTAGAGAAAATATGGTCTTCATATAGAATTATTTGAAAACGCTTATTTCGAATACGTAACCTGTTGTTTTAGACTACGCTTAGAGTTAGGGAAGTAAAAATATGGAATAGTGTGAATTTATTAAATTGAGTTGAATAAAGTTTGACTGGTGGAAAATATATAATGTTGTCGTGTCGAGAGTAATCCAATAATATTTCATTTTGTTAGTCCACAGTTTACGCGACATTTAGTGTTAATTATTGGCCTCATTCATGTAATTACAATGCTTAATATAAACGAGAAGTTATTCCAACGTGGAATTAGGCAACAACATCTATTTAATTTAGAGCGCCGACGTGTGCGTATTCAACGTTTATGGTGTATTTAGGGATGTAATTAGCATTGAATTTGTTCATGTTACACTATTTCTATGTACTATGGTCTGTTCGCCGAGAGAAAGAAATGACGTCATAGCTGAAGGCGATACAGTGTTGGCAGGTTGACTAGGTTTCAAATGTTTTCGAATACAACTTACCATTTGATTCAATAAAGTGGGTTACAAACAAAATTAGAAGTTATTCACATATACCAAATAATACAAATTATATGTAATTTTAAATCACAAACTGTTGTAGTGTTCACCAAATAGAAAATCACTTGATGTTTCTACTTGCACCAACAGGAGATGATTGTACATTAATTCTATGTTACTGTAACAGTAGGTGTTCACATCATCGACCGAGGTACTAATGGCACAATAAAAAAAAACGTGTGGCACTCGGGGATTGCCGCGGGGAAGCTATTGCATAGCATTTTTTCTCAACTTATGCAATTATAATTATTTATTTATTTTTAATTTATGCAGTATTTTTTTCTTTGATATTTTAATTCAAGTTTTTTCTTTGATATTATTTCAAGTTACACTTTTTGAGCGTGGTGACCGATAAGAAAACAAATTTTTTTCTTTTATTGGAAGTTAATATCGTTTAAAATATTTTTATTATCTTACAATACATGTAGGTTATTCAGGAATTTGTTATCATTGAAACTATAGGTTTATGGTAACTGAAATAAGAGACATACGTTTGAGACTTGATATCCTCTAAATATCTGGAAAATACCGCGTCAATGGTGGTCCCATATTTTGTTGTGGATTCTTTTTCAAATTCAATTTTTCCGAAAGAAAAGTTGTCAACCGCTCTGATTTTTTATCAGCGAAGTTGATGTTGAAATCGCCAGCCAAGATAAGTGGAAATTTATTACCATTTGTACCAAGTATTTTCGACCCTTCTTCAGTGTACTCCAGTAAAGTGCGATGAATGAAATGCTCTACCTCGTCCAATTTTGGATTCGGAGAAATGTAAATTGCTACCATGACTATATGTAGGCCATTTCTAAGTTTGCATAGGCACGCACAAATATCTCCAACAAATGAGCGCCTAACATTAACACCGCTAACGTGTGCAATATTTATTTCAATATTCGGAGTCATAATATTAGTTACATTATTATTATTTTGGTAAATAGCTACCCCACCTTTTGGAACAGTATCTCGATTGAATTGAACAATACAATTGAAATTAGGTATTTCAATCGGATTATCATGCGCCATGCAAGTTTCGGTAAGAAGTAACACATTTGTTTGTCTCGTAACTGAATCTTGTAAATCGCATTTATGACTATTTAGACTTTGGCAATTGAAAGTCATTATTGAAATGCCATTTCTATTACTAAGGAAATCTAAGACACTTTGAGCTGTCGTCTGAACACTATTTAAAGGCAGTCTTTTGAATTCTTGCAACAAAGATGCAGTCGATGCAGCTTGCCTTCGATTATTATAAAACTTGAATGTAGAATTATCGTTTTTTGTCATGATATACAATTTTTCAATATTAGTCACCCGAGAGAGCGCAACATAAACGAGTTCCTGTTATTTTTCGTTACGGAATTTCTTGATTCGGTCACCGCGCTCAAAGCCCGCGATAAAAGCTATATGCAATATATGCAATAGCTTAATAGAAAAAGGTACTCTCAGGTCTGCTACGCGCGTCTAACGTATAAATTCTAACTGACGCGTAGCGAGCTCCTAGAGGTATATGTCAAAATGATTTCATTCGTAGCCATTTACATATGACGTCTGGAGTTCATGCAATTATGTTTTTAGATAATTCGAACCTTCTAATTTCGATAGGCCACGTGAAAATCCAGGAGTCTAAAGCGCTAGAGTGTTATAACATTCATATAAAATAGCGAAATTTCTCACTTTTAGAAACTTCAAATTAATTAATTAATTTGACACATGTTAGGTGTTTAGGTCTTACATTATTTTTCGTTACGGAATTTCTTGATTAGGTCGCCGCGCTCAAAGCCCGCCATAAAAGCTATATGCAATAGCTTAAAAAGAATAAACTATAAAGAAAAATGGAAACAAACGGTATTATACCTATGCGCCCCCTCCAGCTAATTGCACAGCTACATCGAAATAATAAATATCACTTCACTGATTTATGCAGTATAATTCCTTCAAAAATTGCACATTAACCAATGACACAAACTTATTCTTTGTACCAGCACGTCGAATATTACTGGTGTAGCTTTACCAACTATTCTGTACCAACGTGATTCCTGTAGTAGCTTCTAGTTATACCCTAATAAGGTTCAAAATACAATGGAAGTGTGTTGAGGGGGGGGGGGAGACGAAGCACTCGGTGTTTTACTAAATCCATAACCTGAAGCTTCGGGAATGTGGTATCATAATGTTAATTATAACCAATGCAGGAAATTGATTTGATACCGTTCACCATCATTATCGAGATCATTTGTTTTTGAAAAAAATATTAATTCTGTACTAGGAATAAAACCACCATAATGTTTTCTTTTTAGTATGTTTAAGTTATACGAGGGCAAGTTGAAGTCCCTGGAAAGTTAATCAAGAAATGATTTATTTGGTCTAAACTTATGTTATTTCTCAAAATAATCTCCCTGTGGCCCGATACACTTCGTCCAACTTTTTATAATTTTTCAATCCCTTCCAATTAATACGATTTCGGCAATCCTTCAAAATAGGCGTTCGTTTCAGCGATGACCTCATCGTTGGAGCCAAATCTGAAGAATATGGTATATGACGAACCAATTTGTAGTGCAATTCATGCAATTTTGCCATTGCGACTCCGGACCTGTGCGCCGGTGCGTTGTCCTGGTGGAAGAGCACTTTTTTGTTTCCCAAATGCGGCCGATTTCGCTTCAAATCGGCGTCGAATCGATCCATCAGCTCTGGTGATCGTTTTGCCCTTTTCAGGGTTATTGATATGGAGGATACCGTGAGCATCCCAAACATGTTGCCATGACTTTATTGGCTGATAAACCTACTTTGGCCTTTTCGGCTTCGACTCGCCAGGACAAGTCCACTGTTTAGACTGTTTTTTGGTCTCTGGTGTGTTGTGATGGATCATGTTTCGCCCACGGTTACGAAACAGCGCAAAAAGTCCTTATTGCGCTTGAACATCGACAAACACTCCTTTGAAGTTGTCACACGGTCGTGCTTGTTGTCAACATAGAGCTTTCTCATATTCAAAAATGTATGCAAAATGTTTAATCAAGTCGCGAAATTAACTTTTTTCCATGTTTACATGGAAAAAAGTCTTCATGGTTGCTTGCTTTTGATGGGTGAACTGATTGACTTATCATTCGAAACATTTCAATGCGTTCCAGTTAAAGATGGTACATCACAAATGTCACATGAAATTTTCGATTGTGGTGCCATGTGTTTTATTGTTCAGGGACTTTCCACCTTGCCCTCGTATGTTCCTGGTTTCTTGGATATCAAACCAACATACCGAATTGCACTCTATTCAGAATCATCTACATTTACAACTTCTTTAGCCGGTTGCCGTTTTTTCTTAAACTTGCAAGTGCATACTGTGCACTGGATGAATTTGACATTTCGATAAAAAATAATTAACCGGATCAGGCTAACAACGTTCTTTGATTAAAGAGGTTCGGGAATAATTTCTGTTCACTACAATATTCCAATAGTTGTCGCGCGGTGTTGCCAGTGGTTTGAGATTGACAAATTATAGGAGTATGTGAAAATTGTAACCTAGCGTGGCGCGTTACAATAAATATACAATTTCTCTCTACCGGGTTGAATTTAATAAGGAATGCTATAAAGATGTCACGCTATATAAAGTTGAAGCTAAGCGCTATAAAGAGGAGGGTGCACAATAGATTACACTAAATTGTAGTGTCGTAAAAACATGCGGAATATTACCTTCTTCGTATTAATTCAATCCGCGACGCGAGATACAATTCGTGGTGATTTACATGGAGGATATGATAAAGAAAGTGAAGGGTGTCTCTAAAAGCGTTTCATCGGCTTCAAAATATGAAAGCATTATACACGTGATGCCCGACATGTGAACGAATATTCCATTATCTGAATATCTCTTTGAATGTATATCAGTACGTCGAAATGTAAACAAGGGATGTCGAGTAAACATGAATATTTGATTTTTAGGATAGAAAATAATTAACCGATAAGCTGTAATAATTCTACGTATTACGGGATTAAATAACCCTGAAAATAAAATTGGCAGTCCATGTGATAGTTATGAACTGAGCGGGATACGTTTAATGTGGTTTTTTTTTTCCAAAGGATACCGCACACTTTAGTAGGGAAAGTGGCCCCCTGTCGAATTGGCTGAATTTTTGATATGTTATAGTCCAAGTCATTCCGAACAAAAAGTTCAATGGGCACAACTTTTTCTATAGGCTGGTTTTGGCGCTAGAGGCCAATGAAAACTTTCATTTGTTCTTCATTGTTAAACAACACGAAACGTTATCCTGGATAATAATCACTTTTCCGAATAATCAAGATCTAAACAGTCATTAATATGAGATACTATTAGAAGTATTGTTCATTGATGTCACTATAGGTGATCAATTATACAGTGTGTTCCAGCTACCTACAATTTTTAAAGTGCAATAATTCGAAAATGGTTACAAATCGTCTTAGGGATCTACAATGAAAAAATGTTTATGAATCCTATTCTACACCGTATTCTACATCACATAGTCGAAAAATATAAGGAGTGTTCCTTTTAAAAGAAATCGAAAGTTATATTCGAAAAGTTCCGTACCCACTGAAAAATATTGTTCGACCATCCTGAATAATTTTAGGCCATGAAAAAGAATGAGAAATATTACAAGTCTGTCTATAAAATGGCCTTTTTTTTTCTTTCTAAATCTATCATCTTAACGTCAGGGATTTTCAAGGTATGCATCTGCAAATGGACTACCCAATTTCGACCAAAAAGTCGTAACGTCCAAGTGATTCAGAGACAATCAATAATAGTAGGTGTAGTGGTGAATGGAGGTTATGTAGATGTTTGAAAAATTCACTAATATATATCATTATCATTATTTTTATTATTATTATTAATGATATTTCTTTTTTAAATAATGCACTTCACCTTCCAACCCGATTTTTTTCGTATCGCCCTGTAAATGCAAAACATTCTTGTGCTAGATTCTGTTGTCTAGTTAACTTTCGTTTTCAAGTCGATATCACAATAGAACAACTCTAGAAATCGAAAGACACACTATTGCCCCACCCTGTATAAAAATATAGTCCAGATTTCTTTTAAAAATTGTTTATTCATCCTCGAACTTGAAGGGTACCTACTGGATAATATGAAAACATTGCATCCCTTTACTGCAGAAAAACACATTTTTCTGTAGATGGCTTTGGAAATGATGTCAAAGTTTCTAGCAAGGTTTTGTTTGTTTGTTACTTCATGTCAATATAAAGTTGAATATGGCGTATAATTTCGCAGTGAGATTTGAATGTTTTGTTTGTGAGTACAATGGAACACCAAGGCAAATGGTACGTTTGGACGAAGAAAGCAGAGCCATTGCCGAACGTCGAAGGAATGAATTAGAATTGCCTCAAATACCTTTTATTGAACAGATAAGGATTTGCCGAAACTGTCATTTGAGTATTCTCTCAGAGATACAAGCTTATGAAGAAGATCCCGATCCAACTGTACTTAAAGTTTTGTTGCGAACCTCTCATACGTCATGTTTTGTATGTGATAGATTTGAAAATCTTGGTAGAATGTCACCTTCTGGTAGGTTGGATGTATTTCTGAAGACCGGAATGTTTGCACCTGACGGCGTCAGAATCTGTGGTGGTCATTTGAATGAGGAGGAACATCTTCTGCCACCTTTTATGAATGGGCTTAGAGGAATAACAAGACCATACAATTTGAAAGGTAATGAACTCAAACATATGTTAGTATCGTTACGAGAAGCTGTGCTGAACTATAAATCAACAAATAAATACAATAACGAGGATAATTTTACTGATGAAGAGTTCCAGGCGTTAACTCCAATAAAAAAAGTGCAGTTTACAGACCTCTTTGAATTTTGCAATCGCGTCAATATTCATCAGAAAAATAGAGCAATAGCGAAGAAAGATTTGTTATGTTTCTTGTGCAAATTACGACAAGGACTTTCCGATCAATTCTTGATGGGCATGTTTTCCTATTCCAGTCGTCAAGCTGTGAGCTTGGCAATTCAAAAAGTGCGTGTATCATTATTACAACAATTCGTTCCACAAAATGTAGGGTATCAGCATATAGAGAGGGACCAATATATTACTAGACATGTTACGGATTTTGCAAATACCCTTTACAATCCTGAACCAAATTGTCGAAGAGCAATAGCTTATATTGACGGGACGTACATAAAAATACCCAAAAGTCGGACATTTCAAGTATTACGTCAATCATACTGTGTACACAAAGGTTACCATCTTTTGAAACCTGCATTGATTGTTGCTCCCAATGGTTATATCCTAGATGTTCACGGTCCTTATTTCTCTGATTCAAGAAATAATGATGCGGCAATGTTGAGACATGAGTATGAACGAGATTTAATGGGTCTGAGGAACTGGTTCCAAGAAGGTGATATTTTCATGTTAGATAGGGGATACCGTGACGCACAGAATTTCTTGGGTGACTTAGGTATAGTAGTAAAAATGCCCGTAGCACTTGGTGGTGGACAGCATCAGCTTACAACCGAAGAGGCAAATTCATCTAGACTAGTTACGAAAACGAGATGGATTGTAGAAGCCAGAAACGGTCATATAAAGAATATGTTCAAATTCTTCAGAGATACTGTACCAATGCCACAAGTTCTGCATATAGGAAACTATATCAGAATAGCATGTGTGATAATCAATAAGTATCATGAACCAATTACCATGGAAGGAGCCAATGCTGAGCTAGCTCAGATAATGTTAAACCGTGCCAATAAAATAAATGAACTCCAGTTGAGAATAGAAGAAGAGGGTCTGCTACGAAGACATGGTAGATGGTTTCCAATGGAGGAAAACCAATTACTAAATTTTCCAGTTCTCAGTTTGGAGTACCTACGAGAACTAACATTCGGAATTTTCCAGATAAAAATAGCTCCATCTTATGTACAAGATAATAGACAGGATTTGGGAAACGTTTTATTTGAATTCGACGACCGTATTGAAATTCCAGGTCTATTGAGGATGAGAATAAAATCTCGTCATCGAAATAGTATCAAATACCAACTGTGGATCAAGTACAATGTCAGTTTGGAAGGTGTGCCAATTCAGGGGTACTACTGTACGTGCAAATCAGGAAGTCGTACATTGGGTACATGTTCGCATGTAGCTAGCGTACTTTGGTACCTTGGATATGCCCGTCATGCTGCCAATGTTAAGTATCCTTCGACCGAAATACTTCATACCGTATCTGATGCTGCAGAGAGACATAATAATGAAGAACCTATGATTGTTTAGACTGTTTATGGCATATTCTCCTTGTTTCTTTGTTCATATTGATATGTTCTCAGATGGAACACCCTGTAAATCATTAAATGAATTATTAGGGTTCAGTCGAGAGTTTTTCATTTGGGTCAACGATACCAGGTTCAATGGTTAAGTTAAATGTTACATATAATATATTTATTGAGTTATAGCCCATTATTTCCTTCCTATTATATTTATGCTGAATGTGCAAATGGAGGCTTTGTTACCCGCTAAGAGGAGTTTCTCCGCCACACTCCTTGAGCATCAGTACAATTATCGGATGTATTTACGTACTCATTCGACACAACCCTATCAAAATGATAGACCAATTTTTGTTATATTCTTGAGTTTCATCATCAACTTGAAGTATTATTTTGACCGTGATAGCTGGAACACGCTGTATAATTGATCACCTATAGTGACATCAATGAACAATACTTCTAATAGTATCTCATATTAATGACTGTTTAGATCTTGATTATTCGGAAAAGTGATTATTATCCAGGATAACGTTTCGTGTTGTTTAACAATGAAGAACAAATGAAAGTTTTCATTGGCCTCTAGCGCCAAAACCAGCCTATAGAAAAAGTTGTGCCCATTGAACTTTTTGTTCGGAATGACTTGAACTATAACATATCAAAAATTCAGCCAATTCGACAGGGGGCCACTTTCCCTACTAAAGTGTGCGGTATCCTTTGCAATGATTTTAAAACTTCCGTCTTTTTGTAGAACTTTGTAAACACTTTAACGTCTGACAAAGTCGACAAATTATGAAATTATGATTATTTCCGATTAATTGGTTTGTGAACGTTGAAACGGTTCTTGTCAATTCTATCTTTTACAATGTTCGTAAAAGCTTATTTCTACCGAACGAATCTGATCGGTATATATAGGAGCTATTACAACTCGAGAAGTTTTGAGGTCTGAATGAAATTACTAGATCATGTTTAGACAGTATATATTTATGCGTAGTTTAGTTTCTCGATATAAGTCAGTGAAGTGTATTACCTTTAATCATTATTCCAGTATTGTCGATATAGTAGAATGACTTTTGTAACTTATATTGGGAAACCTTCGGCAACCATCATTTAACAAAAAGAAAAATCTATTGATTATAGAACATCAAACTCACTTTATTCTTTATTAAATAATTCGAAGTCGAAAATTGAAGAAGAAAAGAATTTTAAAATTCTTGAAAAATAAATTTAAAAAGTTTAGTGTTTGTGAACTTAGCTGTGGAGATTGTGATGTCTCATGCATGTATTGACCAGACAGAACGGAACTATGATCTAAGCTTTCAAGAGCACTTTTGTAACACACTTCCACACACTACCAATCCAATGTTAACTGCAGTTTCAATAGGATTTTAATACACAAGTCGCCTGCAGAAACATTTCATTAATCATAGTAATATCTATTCTTTTTTAAATCACATGGATACAGGAATAAATAGAACAAGTTTGAGGAAGATAAACTATTGAAACGTCAGAATCGAAGCTCAAGATCTAGCTAGAAATTTTACAATTAAAAGTGTGAATTGTGTTTTTATCAACTAAATTGGTGAATTAAGGAAAGATGTAAAAAGTTTATTTTATTTCGTTTTTCATTATAGGTATACTTACTTAGTCTCACTGAACCTTTGAAACTCATTCATACTTCACAACAAACTTTCTAATTTGATATTTAACGCCAAGGATAAAACGGACCAATTTGGAAAATCGGAAGTTTATAAGTTGATAAGTCCGGATTGTAACTGTTTCTATATGGGCCAATCAGGTCGCTCTATATAAATTAGTTGTAACATTGTAGATCCTGTTATTTATAAAAAACCGATAGTTTTCAAACCATTTAATAGATAATAATTATAATTTGTCAGATGTTAAGTTTATATATATATACGAGGGCAAGGTGCAAAGTCACTGAAAAATGAAACAAGAAATGATTTATTTGGTCAAAACTTATTTTATTTCTGAACATAAACTCCTTGTAGCTCGATACACTTCGACTAATTTTTCGGTCGCTTCCAAATAATACGATTTCGGCAATCCTTCAAAATAGGCGTTTGTTTCAGCGATGAACTCAAATCTCTTTCCGCCCAGCCATTTCTTCATGTTTGGAAATAGATAAAAATCGCAGGGGGCCTAATCTGGAACGCCGGCGCGTTGTCCTGGTAAAAGAGCAACAGCTCTGCATAATATAGGCCGGTGATCGTTCTGCCCCTTTCCAGGTGATCGATATGGACGATACCGTGTGCATACCAAAAAACCGTCGCCGTAACTTTATAGGCCGATGAACCTACTTTAGCCCTTTTCGGGTTCGATTCGCCAGGACAAATCCACTGTTTCGACTGTTCTTTGGTCTCTGGTGTGTTGTAATGGAACCATATTTGTCCACGGTCCACAGATAGCTTCCTCATATTCAAAAATCTATGCAAAATGTTCCGTACCCGTTCGGTTGAGATGCCAATAGTATCAGAAATCTCGTGCACCTAAACTCGCCGATCGTCCAATATCATACCATGGATTTTATCGACGATTTCTGGCGTTGTAACCTTAATTAGACGACTAGAACGTTCGGCTTGCTTTGTGGTCATACTATCACAACGAAAATCAGTAAAGCACTTGTGAATTCTTGCAATCGATGGTGAAGAGTCCCCATAATGTTTAACAAGCGATGCTTTGGTTTTGCGTATTATTTTTTCACTCAAGAAATAATGTTTAATCAAGACGCGAAATTCATTTTTTTTTCATGTTTACAAAAATCTTCAAGGTTGCTTGCTTTCGATGGGTGTCAAAACAGAACTGTATGACATATCAGTCTGAAAATTTTAATGCGTTCTACTTAAAGATGGTACATCACAAATGTCACATGGGATTTTCAATTGTGGCGCCATCTGTTTTATTTTTCAGGGACTATTCACCTTGCCCACGTAAATTTGTACGAAACGATGGAAATTAGACCTTTTACAATCATTGGAAATTTCATCCATCTCAATTGCTTAATGACAAGTTAATCTGATTTATTCACAACTGTATCCAAATAATGTAATTATCCTAAGTTATTGTACTTACTGATAATCTCTAAACATAATATAAACTGTAAAAGGACAGTTATAGATTGGTTTTATCCAGTTTGATAACGATGCGTTTAGCATCGAAAATGCACTCACAATAATTATCATTGTACTAATAAAGTGTTTGTAAAACAAATACGAAAATCCTATTCTCATTGTAATAATAAATTATCACGGAGTAACTGCTTCACCCTTCGTATATTAGAATTAATGTATATCCCTTACATTATTATGTATTACACGCCATACCTTGATAAATAACTATACATTTTTATTATGCTTTGTATAGAATATAAACTGATCGATACTTTATTGAGTTCCAATTTTACGTGCTACTTGGACCTAACACTTATACAAAACTGTGGTATAACCTTAGAACACTGTATGACATCCAAATAACTGTTAACACATGAGCATGTCGAAGTGATCGTCTGAATTACATTCAATATAGAATACAAGATTCGAACTGAATAATATCATACCATACCCACCTATATTACTCTTGCAAGTTTTGCCAATCATCGAAGACACAGATCAAAAACACTGACGACGCGCCACATGCCTTATCTGCGCGCGCGCCCTGCATACAGACAAACATCATGCACATCATCACTACCAAAAGACTACACGGATACAAGATCAGAGGAGGCTCACGTGTGGTTGTCTTGTCTGTGTGCAGGTCGCCGCAGAGGGTGTCCCACCTACACCACTACTTCCCACCTCTCCCGATGACAGACAAGACAGACTTCCGGAAATGCAGTCAGGATTTTGATCGGCCATACAATAGTTAGGTAAGTTATTCAAAGAAATTTTATGTGTTGTTGAAAAATCTTGTCTTCCGGATGGATTCCGCGTCACAATAGCTCGACTTGATGCCGACGTTTCGCCAACCATTACAGGTGGCATCTTCAGGGCAGGCTTGAGGCTTGAACTGAAACTGGTTCTACTGGTTTCTGTAGCCGTATTTATTGTAGGAAAAATCCTTCACGCTACATAGTTCACTGTGGTTAACCACCGGAACAAAGGCAGTGAACTATGTAGCGTGAAGGATTTTTCCTACAATAAATACGGCTACAGAAACCAGTAGAACCAGTTTCAGTTCAAGCCTCAAGCCTGCCCTGAAGATGCCACCTGTAATGGTTGGCGAAACGTCGGCATCAAGTCGAGCTATTGTGACGCGGAATCCATCCGGAAGACAAGATTTTTCAAGATTAGCTGTCCGCGGAAGTCTACTATCCAAGGTTTATGTGTTGTGTTTGGTCGTTCCGAATCATACATTGATATTCAGTTGGTATCCCGAGATGGTGATATGAACTTGACCAATGGTACTAGCGAAGTAGTATATGATACCAAAACATCAACTAATCATTTACTGATCCTGTGCTATTGGTCGAACAGTGAGTCCGATTTACTGTACCTTGAGTCGTTTTCCAGTTCTAGATTTTGAACGCCCAACCATACCTTTGGTAGAGCTAAAAAATAGTGATTTTGCACCTACACAGATTGAAGATCGTGCTCTTGATCGGCTTATACGAAAGACTGTTAATTTCTTTGATATTTGGTGACACACAAGTTTCGCAGGCCGCACTAATCAATTATTATGTAGGATTTATTACCACGCGATTATCAGCCAAGGATACAGTTCTGCCAATGGATTTTGGAAAATTCTTTGGAGCGATGAATCCAGGAATGGAGTGTTCAATATGCACAAACCCATGTATGGGCAAATGCGAATCCCAGAGTGGTACGACGATCCAAATTTCAGCATCGTTTTTCTGCAAATACATTGGCAGGAATGATGGGGGGTCAACTCGTTGGTCCGGTTGTGTTACCCAACCGCTTCAACGCGCATGAGTATCATAACTTCCTGCAGAATTATATGGTGATACTTTTGGAAGATGTTCCTCTCAAATTACGGCAAAAAATGTATCGCCAACGCTGACGGGGATGTAGCACATTATGGACAGCACCTCAATCAACGGACTTCAATCCTCTTGATCATTATTTATCGGGTCAAATGAAACCGTTGGCTTATGAAACTGACCAGAAAGAATTACTTCGACGAATACAGTTATCAGCAAATGAACTCAGACGAAATCACTTCCAAATTTTGAAAGCCACAAGCGTTATAAGTGGTCGAGCGAGAATGCGCATTGAAAAAAATGGAAATTTATATGAACAATTTCTGTGAATATTGAGATTTCGCAACAGATATTATGTTGATCATAGTGTTTGCTTTTGTAA
The DNA here is from genome assembly GCA_958510875.1 of Endomychus coccineus. Taxonomy (NCBI): domain Eukaryota; kingdom Metazoa; phylum Arthropoda; class Insecta; order Coleoptera; family Endomychidae; genus Endomychus; species Endomychus coccineus. The sequence goes on from OY294067.1 coordinate 296,065,658, forward strand.
ATTTGGCTTATTAAATATTGATATTGCTTATTTTGTTCTGACTGATTATGATTCATTGATCAATTAAATTATCAAGCGGATCCTATCGGACCATTTAAAACATCACATGCTGTCTGTTTTGAACTTGGATATATTCGGACATTTGCCTTACCCACGCCGAAACCAATAATGGCTGCATAATTTCTATTTTTTTGTGAAACAAGGAGGCAAAGTTAATGGCATATAAAACAAACTGACAAGAATTTCTACTGTGTTCCTAATTTCTGTGGCCACCATAAAATTGCATATTGAACCCTCAGACAACAATTAAGAATTGATGAACCAGTATCGAAACGATTTTGCTTTTTGGGGTGGATATAAGTGTATTCTATTTGTAGGATAAAATGTAATATATCCTGTCCTGGGATTTCAGGGGATGCGCTCGGAACTCTGAAAGGAACCACTCAACGGCATCATCGCATTACTTGATACCATTCGCTCTCACAAGTGTTACATAATATCGATTTATGCGAGTGTGATTTAAGAATGAAACGACGTTTGCAGGAATGCTAAACGCAAACACACAAAATTAGTCGATGCAACCATTTATATTATATGCTTTGGCTGCATCAACGTGAACTTGACGGGTTCAATTTTTGATATGACAGCTGTTACGAACTCTAAGTAACGGAATGACTAACGTGTGGAACTCGCATCAAAATAGATTTTCCAACGGCGGATTAGCCAAATTGTGAAATAGCAAAGTTTGCCGGTAAATTGAATTTTTCATTTAGATATGAGTCATATTAACTAGTTGATCTTGACACCGATGCAAGCGCATTTTCATCGTAAATAATTCGAGCGGGTCAGTTTATTTTAATAACTTCTTCAATTTGAATAACTTCTTCGATGCACGAAATGTGTTCAGCTGGAGAAATGATTGAAACCATCCTCGTTACGTTCGACGCGGGCAAATTATTTACCGATACCGTTGAAAGCATTTCAATTTGTTTGATGCGTTAAATTCAAATGGTGTTTTGCAGGATATCCACTGTACTGCAAAATAAAAACAAATAGAATTCCATGAAAATAGATTAACCGATGGGTTAATTACTTTGATGTTTATTTTACAAATCAATTCGATTTGTCTAAAAAACGATGATTGATACCATATGCAACTTTGGATAATAAAATGTGGATAAAATACATTTTTTACATTAATAACGAGGCATTAAAAATTGTTACACTAACCGTGTAATCTTCAGAATGAGTTATTAATTGGCTATAAATTGCGATGCAATCGCAACTCTATAGGGAAGCTAAAGCCTAAATATGACATTCAAAGTGTAAAGTGTAATAAATTTATGAAACATTTGTCTGCAGAAGCGAAACTAGTTACACGTGTTTATTAAATTAATGAGAATCAAACTCTCAATAGTTATTTAATTTTAAGTTTATGATGGATTTTCATCACATAATGGCTCATTCTATTCGATTTTTTAAAAAGATTACATGATGTTAAATACATTCTGGACAATCGATTTCATTGTTAAAAAACCTACTAACGAACGTGACGGAATAGTTGATGATTTTAGACCTAGAAGATCCAATATAGACGAGTATTCATTCATAGTCTATTTTGTTAATGTTTAATTCAAATTATAAGTAATTAACAAACTTACGTTAAAGGCTTCCAATACGATTGATGTGCAGATGATAGTAAGGTTTCCAGATTATACAACAATATTCCAGTATCGGTCGAACTAAACTATTAAATAAGCTTATTATAGACGTGAGTAGTAAAACCCTGACATTGTCTTTTGATGAATCCACACATTATAAAGATACGATGTGCAATATTTTCTTTGCGAATATTATATGCAAGGCTGCAGTCCATCGTCTCACCCAGGTCGTTTACTGATTCCATCCGTATAGGATATAGGCACAAAGATTGGAAGCGATACTCTCTAGAACTGCATTGTGAATAAGTATACAGGTAGATTCGTTGACCTTGAACATAGTAGCTCTTTCAATCAGTAACAGCCTGTTGCCCAGAATACAATTATTTCCCATCATATGAACTTCAACACAGTTGCGATATTGTTTAAATAGGTATTGCACAGAAGATTTGTTTATTTTCAGATCTCCATTCCATTTTTTGAATGTAAATTCTACAGGTAGTGAATCAGCAATGTCTTTTATTTTACCCATAAAAGATCAAACACTCTAAAATTGTAAATGGGAAGTTCGCAGAGCAAAAATATTTATTTAAAGAAATAGGTTTCGTTAGCCAATACTCCCTTCGTTGATGCGATCGACAGAAGTCTACAAAAATTATTTAAAATAATATTTAAATAGGTATTTAATATTATAATATCAAAAATTATAGGTACATGCTCTCAGATCTTCAACTTCTGAGATAAAAAGTAAACCTACCCTGGAATCCCTAGATATATCCAAGCTCGAGGTTATTTTTTATAGAAAATCTATTTCTGGAATTTTCAAAAACGTCAATTACACAATTATTAAAATTTGGAATCGCTGCATACTTATCATGCAAAATGAATTTAGTCTCTCCTGCGCCATTGTATTTCTCAAAATGGTTATAACAGCGTTCACTTTCAACACTTGTCATCGGTATGATACCTACTAATTAATTTTAATAATAAAACAGTTTCACTAAAACAGCCCGTGAGGTTTCGATCTATAAATAATTGTAAAATTACTAAGCAACTTGCTGCTTCACGAAAATCTTCCCTGCTGTATAAAAGCGTTATTTCACTTTTCAGCTTAACTTTGCCAAAAAGAAACTATTTATACACGAATTTGGAATTGTTTTGTGTTTTCTGAGTCAGTGTTGTAACGTTCCGCCGACCTTGTGTGTTTTTGTAATAATAAATCTGAACTTAAATTAAATTAGATTTAATAGTCCCAGATAAGTGAATAGGTTCGGAATCCTATCTCACTGCTTGTAACACTTGAACTTGTAACAGTCGGCTGGGTATTATTTCAGGTAGCGTTAATACCTCATCGACGTGTTATATGAATTTTAAAATTGTTTGTTGGAACCTGTTCGGGTATCAGAGATCTTAGTTGATCCGTGTACCCTTAAGGTTCTTTTAAGCTGCCACCACTAAGCGTATTTTTCAGCCCACCTAGAAGCTGTTTTTAACTACTTTGATCCCTTGATCTCTTTCAAGGGACCGCCTCGTACAATTACTTATACTTATATCTTCATATCTATTCAAGCGTAAATTCTGATGGTCGCATTCGCTGATAGGTGATTAGGAATTACCAGTTAAACTCGTAAATCAAATTAAAAAAATAAATATATATTGAATAAAACATCATTAACAAAAAATTTGATACATTAACCAACGACGAACGATTATAACATTAATCCAAAATTTGGTTGAAGGAATGATAGCATAGATCTAAAAACGTCTAATTCAGGTTCACCCCAAAATGGGAACCTGTGAAACCGTTATCAATGTCGCTAGTTCTACCCCTTTCACCAGCGAGCGAGTTCCTGCCAGGATCTCTGGAGAGTTTGAATCAAATGAAAGACTAATTAGCACACACGGAACAGTGATCGGTTTCGCGCTCGATCACGCCGATGATTGATGAATAATGTTAAAAAATTAAAGAATTCCTCCCTTTCTGGTAAGCTGGGGTAAACCTAACGACATTGAAGCTCTATCATTTCCCCTAAGTAACCTCTGATAAACGGAATTTGTATAGACACTCAAAATAGCCTGAATGGCAGGAAAAAATTATATTAACAAATAAAACAGCGGCGGGCGGAACATGAATGGTAAATAACCACATTATATTATATTGCCGATTCCGAGGTTGAAGTCAATATAACAGTTGTTCTTTGGAAATCAAAATGCACTTACCCTGTTGGTCTAATAACCCAATTCTCTCTCGAACCCCCTTGTAGTGATAAGACACAAATAATTTAAACACTCGATTTTTACGTCGAATTAAATTTGGTATGATGTGGAATTGGCACAAAAAAAAAAGATTTTTGAATAAGGGAACAAACACTTTACGCGTGACGCGGAAGACGCGAACAAGTCCAACGCTGCTTTAGCCCCCCAGGGATGTATAACCCCTGTTGCATTGTTAATTTAATATCTATAAATTTCTTGAACTTGATTTGTATATTCTGGACAAACATTATATTAATTGATTTGATTTAATGTAACAATGAGCATCCCTGTGGACATAAAGCAAGCTGGCCTTACCGACAAGTACCTGGTGGAGAACTCACTGAGAAGGTGGTTGAGAACTGCCTTTTTTCCTCAAAGTAATTAGTTTTTATGAAATCATTGAAGCGGGGGGGCCACCCCACGCTCAATCTCAGAAAATATGTTCAATTTCGAATTCCGGGATCAGAACACGCCCATGAAATATAACAACAGCCAATAGGAATCTAACTAGGCGAAAGAATTGCTCTGTTCAACTCCACGTAAACTTTTCCTGACTCAGGGAAAAAAGTACCATTGACCTCGCGCCGTGCTTACGTTTGTAAAACATGGTTCATGGCTGACCGGCCAATGATACAGGAAAGAGGACTCAGATTACCGTCGCTAGGTCTGTCTGGTATATCGTGTTCAAGATATAATAATTTATTAAATTTTCAATTTGAATTTAAATCAATATTATTCAAAGGCCCCAAAACAAAAAGTAATAATCCGTCGGATTATTACAGTTTGCATTGAGCAATGCACGCGAATCTCATAATGTAGATACACGTATCTCCTGTTTCTGTCCGAGTGGTATCTTTCTTAGGCATGATTAATTGGATCAATGCTGGGTGCTATTCGAAAATTGAACTAGCTACAGTTGTGCCAGCGTTGTTATTTAGTTACCTATGTATTTTGGGTTGCAGGAATGCTGATTGCAGATTCAATACTAATAATTTTATATGTTAAGTTTCAAGTTTTAACATATTAAATTAAGTGTTGATATTAGTTTCGATTATTCGGCTATTATCGATATAGTTAATCTAATTTTTAATGGAGTGCACTGCATGAATGCACGTGCATTAAAACCGGCACTGGTCTTAGTATATGTAAGCAATAAGCTCCGAAAAACAAAGAAGTTGGTTGCTATTGACTCGAGAATTCTTGCTTGAAATTACCGACATTTAAATCAGTCTATCATTTTATTTTCATGTTCTGTTTCTGACTTTCGTATCTTTAAATACACTAGTATAAGTATGAAATTACAGGTGAGTGGATGGTCATGGCAAAGTGTATGACGTTCATGCAAAGCTGCGTTACTACGCTCTTGCACGTCTTCCAAAATTTCTACAGATTCTAGTATATTCAGTTTGCTTACATACCATATTTATTTCAGGAAAGATTTGCTTTGCTTTGCGCTGAATTCACTTCATCCCAGTTAGAGCTGTACTATCCTGTAAATTGCTTCTGATAGTTATTCCACCAGAATGGTCACATACCTTCCGATATTGAATACGTTAAATGGGTCGTAATTATACCGGTTGATAATGGGGTACGTACCGGCAGCTCACGGTTCAATTCGAATCCCCGATGCATCGTATCCCGTCTAGTGCAATTCAATTTCCATATAGAGGTGAATTCTGGCAAATGACACTTAATTACCTGAGCCACGAATCGATAAATTATGGGTCTCGTTGTGTACAGAGACAGTTGAAGCCATCGAGAATTATTTAACACGTGCAACCGCAAATGACTCGTCAATCAAGCGAGGGAATCTCTCTCGAGTATACCGTTAGCTGTCAGTGTAATCTAATTGGCAATTTTCTTCATGATGTTACTATGAAAAATTATAAAAATAGAGAGCGTAAGGGTCGAAATCGTCAATACTTTGAATGTTGACATCGGTGTATGGGAATAAAACATGTTTTTATTATGAGTTTCAACACCAATTTAATTTTCCTTTACGTAAATATAGTTTTGAGTCGACCCTTCAGAGTGTCGTCTCAAGTGTTGATAGGGAATTTTCATTGTTTTATATACAAATTATCAACGGTCTATCACAATTCAACCAATATAAAGTATACAATGGATTCTCCCAGAAGTAATATTATTATAAGATTTGGTATTACCCAAGGCCCTCGAAACTCATGTGTTGCCATTGAAAGTTGATTTTCTATACCTATGTTATGGGGGTGGTCTACCACGGACATTGTTTGAGCTGCCATTCTTGAGTTGTCTGTCATGAAAACGCTACGGGATTCAATGAACTATCAAAATATATCGATTCTTTCACCCCTCTAGGGTTCAATTTCGAAAAATGCGTTTTTAACGAGCATAAAGGACCTATCTAGCAAATATCAAGTCTGTCGGCTTATAGTTTCTGAAATTTCGTGATGAGTGAGTCAGTCAGTGGTAATTTTGGATATTTATTATTTTAATGTGGTTGTGCAATAAGCTGAAGGGGGAGCATGGGTATTGTTAAGATGTGACAGCAGTTGATTGTACCCAAAATGTTAAGATGCGACAGCAGTTGATTGCACCTTGAAATGATTGGATGCAAAATGTTAAGATGCGACAGCATTGATCGCACCTTGAAATGGTTGAATATTATTCCCAACACTGTATTTAGTAATATTAATGGTGAAAGATAAAAGCTAGTGACAAATTCAATAGTTGGAAATATACTGACAATTACAGCCTAATAGCATAATAGTTCTAAACTAAACAGTTATGCCTACTACACTCCACTTGGGGTTGTCATTCAGTATAATATTTAGAGGTAGAATAGTCTAACCGCTACTTCATTTATCGAATTCAATGTTTATCCTGTATCAGTGGATCTGGCCGAAGTTTGCTTTCCAATAATAACGTTGGTTGGAAACTTCATGTTGCAACGTTATCGTAGGTTTGTTTGTTCAATTTTCGCGAACTAGTTTTTTTTTCAACATTTTTGGGAATGCTAGGGCAGTAGGTTATATGAAAGTTTGTTTTTGTGATTGATTGATTGCTTTTCTGTGCCTTTGTACACATAAATTATGTCACAACAGTTTCTACCGCGATTTGTTCGAATACCAGTATCGGGAGGCTAACCACAGCGAATTGTCTAACCAAAAGTTTTGATGTTATGTAAACCACTTGGGACGATAATATTTGTGTATCAAATTAAATGTATAGAATAAAATACTATTTCTTTGTTTTTATATCACCTATATTATCGAAACATTATTATCGTTTTTTTTGTGGAGGTGGAGAAAACCCTTTATGGGGAGGTTACGAGCCTTTGGGTCTCATGGTCTACTGCGAGAGTCACCTTTCCAAGGTAAACATTTCCATATCTTCGCTGTTCGGTAAAAAAGTCTGGTAGGAAGAAGTTCGGCAGGTCTCGATCTTAACAATGAAGGGGTGACCAGTTTGAGCTCGTCTTGTTCCGCCTATCTGGAATCTCTAGTGGTGGAACAACAGACGAGATTTCTGATGCACATCGACCTTGGGAATATCTATAGAAAAGAGAGATCTCTCACTTTTCTGCGATGTTCTAGAGAGGTCAATTCTGAATAGAATCCAAGAGCTTCAGCGTATGTTTGGGAGCCCAACTTCAAATATGTGAACAGTACTCCAGGACAGGTCAAATCTGTGCTTTGTAGATTATGAGGAGCTGCTGGTATGTAAAGTAGCTCCTCTTTGCACGGAATAGAAAACTAAGTTTTTGTGAAGATTCAAAACATACGCTTCCTAGCTTTGTTCAAAGTTGCAAAGTGAAAACTGTATTGTATACCATAAAAAAATATATATGCTCCATTTTATTGGTGATCGTATTGGACATTAAACCGGAAATGCGTATTAACTTGATTTACCGCTCAACATTTTCGTAACCGCTCTTCTTATGCAAATACATTATAGCGGATCAGTTTATAACTTGAGTCGAACTACAAGCTAACTTTCTTGGGGATTACAACAAAGTGAAGTTTGTACAAGAGCCTTATTTACATGTTGCAATAGCTCATCTGCAATGCTAACGGATCATAAATTCACTAAATTAATAATAACCCGGCCGAAAAATTACCGTCTTTGTCCGATCTACTGTTTCGACCGAAAACTTGAAGGAATTACCCTGCTGTTATTGAAGGATATAGTTGAAAGGTCATAGAATGGAGCAAGTTTATTGACGCTAAGTTGGTTGTTCTGAACGGACGAAAATTGAAATGTGGTTATTACACCCGATGGAGTTTCCGCAGATTTGCCCCGGTAAATCCTCGGCACGATAAATTAATGGATTAGATGCTCGCGCCGTTGTTTTATGTCGATACATTGAAATATTTTTATATATAAGCGATAACGAAACTAATGTGCTATAAAGCACGATGTACCTCAAACTCGCTCACAATGTATTATTACTTGCCTTTTGCGAAATTCTTTCGCCGTCTACAGTCTTGAGATAAATCCGAGGAGTGCAATTAATATTTCATCGTCGATTTGAGAATCAGTAAAAGTAAGGGAACTAGGGTTTTATTTGTCCAACAAATCCTCACAATGAACAGAAAATACAGCTCTTTGTCGGTTTCACTCTAGAATAATATCGCTACGTTCCTGTGAGTGATACAATGTTGTCCGTTTTTTCCAGCGCCACCACCATAAGGATCTCTTATCTTCAGACATACACGAGGTCGGTTAAATTGTTGATAAGTTGCGGAATTTAATAAGGCCGGCTGCGTTCCTGGAATTTCTTCTAAATTATCTGCTCAAACTTTGTATTGTTCGAAATATTGATGGTGGTGCTCGAAATATGAACCCGTATATCGAAAACTTGATGTTGACTGATAGCATTAAGAAGGCTCCAACATATGGAATGACTGTTCAAATTTTGTCTGATGAAACGAGAATGTACATGTATTTACGTACCATTGGTTGAATCTATTTAATATGAATTAACTGATCCTTAGATCTATATATAATATAAATGAGTTTCGGTTTAGAACATAATATCTATGTGTTGTAGCCATGCATCTACTGTGAATCTTTTTTATAGTTACTTTAAGTAATTTTAATACTCCTATTATTGTCAAATAATTTTAAAATATAGTTATTGTTCTTAATAATGTTAGATTTTTACACATAATTTCGATATTCTTATATTTTTCTAATTCTTCTTTTTAATTCTTTTTGACTCCAAATTATATAGCTGTGGAAACCTACTGCGTTGTATGTTACATTTATTTGGTAATAAAATTATCTCTTATCACTATCTAGATCATTAACTTCCTTCATCATTCCTTTTGTTAGCACCATTTTCCGGTTTCGTTTCAGTTCTACCGGTCAATTGTATGATCCACTAGATTTTTTCGCTGAATTCGCCGCAAGGGTGGAGCCAAAACTAAATACTGATTCCATGTTATATAGTACCACACGCTGGAAATTCAATTTCTCTCTTGTGACCTGACTCAACAGAGCGGATTTGTGAGAACATCTATCATTATAGTAAACCGACGATATTGACCTCTCATCAAGCAGTAGTATAGTCCAAGTTTCAAGATCAAAGTAAAGATTGATCAAGCTTGAGGAAGCAAAGCTATTGTGATTTCACAGGAATAAATCAAGGATGGAAGGAAAACTAAATCATTAGTCCTCAATCCACGATCACTATTAACGTTTTAGTTTCAGTACCTACCCAATGTTTCGGTCGGGAGGATATCAAATTAATGTCATTGCTTGAACGTGTAGTTGTTCACTTAGTGGAGTAAATCTGGCGAGAAAAAGTCAAAGGTTGGCGAAAATTTTACGATGCTTAGCGACCCGGTGAGAAGTGTTTGTTAGGGTACCAATAACAACCTCCTGAAATTTCTATTTCCCAAAGTGAGTGCAACCCCTTTTTTTGGCCAAAAAGAAATTTTTTTGACATTTTTAAGGGTAGTTTGGCAAAAAAAATTAATATCTCTGTTTGTATTGAAAATTAAGAAACCAAAGTAGAGCCCTTTCATTGTCAATGTCCAAGGAACTCCCAGTCCAAATTTCAAGTGGATCCGACCTCCCCCCTCCCCGTAATAGATATATATATATATATATATATATATATATATATATATATATATATATATCTCATATATGCAAGGAATCTTGCGTAACGGCTAACTCGGTCATTTTTCAACCGATTTAGCTGAAATTTGGATTGAAGATAGGTGTTATGGTCTCATAACTACCCTCTGAATATCTAGTGAAAATATCAAATAGTTTCCCACAAATTCAAATTTAAGTCAATTTCTTAGTTATTTTTCAAATTAAGATATCTCATGTCATTTACATCCGATCTGGATCTGCTTTGCGGGAAAATGTAGGTATTCGCTTATAGTTTTATGTCATGGAACTCATTTTTTATTGTTTATTTTTTCTGGCCTATATTGGCCATTTTATTTTCGGTATTAATATCCCCAAAACTTGTGTCAAATTAATTAATTTGAAGTTTCTAAAAGAGCGAAATTTCGCAATTTCGTACGAATATTGTGACGCTCAGAAGTTGATAGCGCTTTAGGCTCCGGGATTTCGAAATTAGAAGGTTCAAATTGTATAAAAACACAATTGCATGAACGCTAGACGTCCTATGTAATTGGCTACGAGCGTAATCATTCTGACGTTTCCCTCGAGAAGCTCGCTACGCGTCAGTTAGAGTTTATACATTTTACCTCGGTCTTGTTATGTTGGGACCGTTTCGTGCCCCGTGCGAGCGGCGCCAGTTGTGATAAAGTATTTTCGGTGGTGAGCCGCTAGCTTTCACCCGCTTCGGGTATATTTTAGTAACTAGAAAATTCCCTTTCGTACGTCGCACGTTAGACGCGTGTAGCTGAGACCTGAGAGTACCTGTTTCTGTTTTAATTAAAGTTTTCTATTTAATGGACATTTATCGAAAAAAGAAGGGCCGTCGGGCACGGTCCGATACCTAATCTAACTACATGGAGCAAAAACGGCACGCGAAAAGTCGTCGTAAAGCCGTATTAGGTACAACCAGTTTGCACTTCTCTAACTCGCCAGCTACGCGCTCCTCACGTGAACGTTATTCGATTTATCTCAAATTAACCAAAATGGCCAATATAGGCAGGAAAAAAAATATTGAAAAATGAGTTCCATGACATAAAACTATATGCAAATACCTACATTTTTCCGCAAAGCAGATCCAGATCGGATGTAAATGACATGAGATATCTTAATTTGAAAAATAACGAAAAATTGACTTAAAGTTATTTCTGGAAAACTATTCAATATTTTCAATTTAAATTCAGAGGGTAGTTTTGAGACCATAACAGTTATCTCCAGTCCAAATTTCAGCCAAATCGGTTGAAAAATGACCGAGTTAACCGTTACGCAAGATTCCTTGCATATATGATTATATATATTTCTATTACGGGGAGGGGGGAGGTCGGATCAACTTGAAATTTGGACTGGAAATTTCTTGGACATTGACAATGAAAGGGTTCTTCTTTGGTTTCTTAATTTTCTATACAACCGGAGATATTATTATTTTTTTGCCAAGCTACCCTTAAAAATGTCAAAAAACCCCTTTTTGGCCAAAAAAAGGGGTTGCACTCACTTTGAGAAATAAAAATTTCAGGGGGTTGTTATTGGTATCACAACAAACATTTTCCACCGGGTCGCTAAGCAAGGTAAGATTTTCGCTAACCATTTGCCAGATTTACTCCACTAACTGTTCGTGCTCGGGTTTTTGAATTTCATATTCGTTCCGAATTCAGAGACACTGCGCAATATGAATAAGGTCAAGAATTCTCGTTACCGAATTCTTCTGAATTTTGGGCAAACTAGAATGAAACGGTCACACGGGCCTCTGTCCTGACGTACCAATCTAGAACGTGAGACGCTGAGGTATACTCTGCTTAACTTTTTGCCGTAAGTATTGCAAAGTTCCCATGCGATTCCGTGACTATTGAACTTTATATTATCCTTCAGCTTTATACTATTAGTTTTCTATAAACTTGAGAGCGAGGACGGGATATAAACTTCATAGATCAAGTTGAAATATTGAACAATCCAATACACACCCCATCCCCCTCATATGTTTGAACTTTACAAACTCTTGCACGTATTCAATCAATTCTTGGGAAATTCCATCTATCTCAAATGAAACAATGAATACATTATACATCGTTCGCCAAAGTAAGTAATGGAAAGATATATATTTGAAGTATTTTAGTGGTTCAACGGTGTATATTCAGTTTTTTATTAATATCAACAAAAATATCAATTTGTAAATGAAAATAGATTTAGTAATGAACTGGACTAAGTGAGTAATTATGTTAATAGAATATGAAGACTGGCTAAAAATATCTCTTGAACATAAAAAGGTCTAAAACCTTTGATGATACTGATGTTTATTAATTAGGGAATTAACGGAAATTGGTTTATCAATTATTCTATTCTTAATGTCTTGAAATAAACGCTAGAGATGGCAAGACACAATTCATTTTAAGCGAACGATTTATATCCTTGTTATATCCTACCCTTAAAATAATGTGGCTCTTTGTATGGCTGGTTTCTGTTAACCGATAAGGGAAAGTAAGTAAGTAAGTGGATGGGTAGCTCCGAATTCGTCTTTGCTGAATCAGCACTGACTTCGAATTTCTTTAGAGCTTTATTGTACATACATTAGTTCCGCTGGAAAGAAATTAATATGAAACTGAAAAATAGCTCCTTTGTCCGCATTCATCTTCTCGCTACCAATTACAAAACCGTAACCTACGAGTTACGAAAGTTTCCCGATATTAGAACTGTCTGGATATCAAGGGTAATGTAACAAGACCTTGATAAATAGTCGACTATTTGATTGGATTTAAATTTCGACTATTTAATGTATTTTGGCTTTCATCTCTGATCATTAATTCCAAAATTATGTCTAGTCAAATAAATAAATTCAACACAAATTTAGCAGCAATTCAAATAGTAACTAATTATTATTTCTTGCATCCAATTACTTCATTATATGAGAGAGATATATCCACAAACTAGCTGAATAGTGGGTAACTATTGGGCACAATTTAAATGGTTGCTAATATTGAGTGTTGATTGGTCTTGTCAAACAGTAAACAACATTGTGATTGGTTGAAGATTGATATTTGACAGGTGAAAGTAATAATTAGCTATTGTATACTCTGTAACAATTAAGAAATAAATGAATATTCATTTCTTTTTCGCTTTTGCCAGATAACAACGATAAGGTATCTCATGGATCTCATCAGCAGGACGAGAACGTTTGCAATGTTAGTGAACGATCATTCTGCCGAAGGTATCTCCCAAAATACAAACTTGGGTTTGGTTGCATTTCATAATTTTTGCTACGTCTATCTCGGTCTTGTATCTCTGGCTTCATTGGATGATATATGGGCTTTAAAGGTTGAAGTGAAATGAAGTGCCTATCATCCGCAAAGCTATAGACGGGACAGGAGGTCACTTCCAACAAATCCGGAGATAGGGAGCAGAAACAAAGTTGGGACCGAGAGAAACCCCTGTGGGACTCCAAGCGCGTTGATTTCCATTGTATCGGAAGAGACAGCGTCAACTGCCACATGGGTTCCCAGAATACTTTCCCAAATACCTTTATGCATGTAATCTGCCTGTATTTGCCAGGATCGAAGAAGATTTTCTCCATGCGGTCAGGTCGACAGCTAGACCTGGAACCGACTGCTCGGTTTTTGTGTAGCTAGTAGATTTTATTACATTATACAAATAATTCTGGCTTTTAGCTTACCTCTGGACGTAGTTCTGAGGTTACAGAGTGCACCTAATTTCCTCGTATATTTTATGTACAGGGCCTACTTAGAATAATTACATCACGGCTTTTACCTAGTTTACTATTAATTTAGGCTTTTCGTCAGTAATAATCCCCGGATTATTACATCATCCTGACCTTCAAAGAAAGAGCGGGGTTCTGAAGGAACCATGCTCTTTCCTATTTTCTGCAAAGTACCTTTTGATTCACCTACGAGACTTGACTCATGCAAGAGTTTGGGGTACAAGACCTGTTATTCAGCTCACTTAATATTAATAAACGTACCCAATAATACTCAAAATAAAATAACCCAAATTATGTTCAATTCTTTGTCCGGAGCAACCTTAAAAGCTTCTCAAATGTGACAATGCACGTTTTGGTGGTCAAATCCTTGATTCGAGTTTTTTTTAATCCGGAGTAGTTGAAGTCTACTCATAATAGAGATTTTGTCTTCATTGGTTTGCTACAGGTGTACAAAATGAATCTATCGATCGAACTAGGAATATTTCGGCAGTAGTAAAGTCGTTTTTGATTATCAGCGACAGAGCAAGTATATTCGAATCTGCCTTCCCATTGGGAAAGTTAATAAATTTGGTAAAAAAAAATCTATCGTTGCACCTTTTACTACGTGATATGAAGTTTTATCCATATTGTAAAATTAAAGCACTACTATGTTGAGATCACTTTTGTTTGTAACTTCTGTTACTCGAGTTTCAGCGATATTTCGCCATCTTCAGACGATATTCAAATACAATTAAAATACATAACTTCATAAATATACTTACTGGTAGGTAGAGAATGATTACTGTGGTCGGTCATTCACGAACTTTGACGATTATTACAATGGAATTATGGTGGCTTTAACATTCTAATAATGACGAATTGTTATTAATAGCATGGCACAGAAGCTAATCAGTATCATTCATTATTCGTAGAATAAAAACATTACATAGTTTTAAATGATCCAAACATTCCAGCAAGTTTAGAGTCGAGCCTTGATCAGCTATATGTAAAATATATAAACTGTCTATTTCAGGGAAAGAATGATTATTATCGTAAAAGTGATTTGCAAATGTAAAACCTGTTTTTGAAAGTCTGAAGCATCTTTTATGTTCAAAACCTAATAGACAATGTCCTATTTAAATTTGGATTGGATGATGATATAAACTAAGCACCAAGTATCGGTGATAACAAATTCATGTAAATATTGTTTCACAAACATAATTGACGATCATTCTAGCGTTTTAAGCTTGTGGGACGTCACATTTTGTTAGTAATCTTAGAAATGACCAAATTATCTACGAAAACGAGATTTCGCTACATTTGTGTGGAATAATTCAGTTAAAATGGCTTTCGTTCCTCATATTATCTTATTACAAAGTACAATTAAGTTACTGCAATATACAAACCAGCAATGAACTTAAATTCAAGTTTGGTAAACTAGTCACGCTTTAAGGATGGAATGAACCGAACCATATGTCTATGGAATCTGTATTAAATATTGCGAAGCTTCACAAGTTTCTTAGTTCATGATTGATTCACGAAGCATTACAGAGAAAATTACTCGAAAGTGTAGCTTCCAATTACAAAGCAGGGAACTATTTTAGCTCCGGCAGTAGGCCGAGTTATTGGAGTGTCCAAAATTGCAGTGTTGCACAACGGTAAACTTCGAATATATGTGTGCATTCAATAACGTATAAATCAGGGTGGCTGTTGGAACGTTTGACTGTTTTCATGCATCAGTATGTTGGAGTTGAAATTATTCTCTACGGTGTTAAATACTGACTATTGATGTATTTTTCCTTATTGTTATTTTACATTGACATAGACACAACGTGAGCGTCGATAGCAGTATAGATTATTCATTTACATGAAGATGGTGTCCAGAGAGTGTAGCTATTTTAATATTTGATAGATAATTGAGAGACTAAATAGATTTGCGTCGTACTGATAAAGGTGAATAACCCAGACACGTGTTCACTATTTTCCAATGAACTCTCTTGTATTGGTTACAATCCTGCTGTGGAATTCTATTGATGACATTAGTCCATTATATGATTATTTTCTTTCTTATCACATTTAGGATGTATACACAGTATTAAGTATCTTGATTCATTGAATGACGTTTCATCAAATTTAGAGAGCTCGTGACTACGAACATGGCTTACAGAATGGGCGGGCTCAAGTGTAATATTTGTCGGTATTCAGTACATCAATCATTCGCCATTAGAAACAGAGATACTTGTTACAAACCTGCATGATTTGTAGATCTGATTAGCATACTTAATGTTTGCACGAGATACTCATCCGGAAACGATGAACGCGTTTAATCCACGTGCAAGTTTAATTGCTTAATTGATGATCCCTTAAGTCATTGAAGGTATAATACGAGCTAGCTAGCTGTCACACGTTTAACACCGCTTCACATTATGAACGCTTGAATGGTAATAGGGCCGTTACGTTTCACCCGTTGAGGTGTGGACATTTTAACAGTTTTACCAGGTCATTTGCATCAACCTAATGTTAGAATCCCGCTACTTTGTGATATACCATTTAAAACAAATTAAACACGATTCTTTTCTTTAATATCACTAATTTCATAGAATTAATGATTTCGAACTTATAGTTCACTACCAAATCATGCTAGGAGAGGTATTACTACTTCTGAAATGTAAAATTTATGTCACAAATGTTTCACACCCACAATTTAGGATAGTTCAATTATTCATCATCATCATTGTAAATCCCATAGCCGATAACGCGAATTCGAAGTGGTTTATGTAACTTTTAATCAGTTATACTATTTTCATTATTATAATTAATTAAGGGGGTGGGGGGGCATTGCGGTCTCTTAATGCCTAGGCGGAAATCCTTTGCACCCGTGTCACGTCTTACCTAGTGGAGCGGTTCCCACTGACTAGTGTTCATCAGGCCACCAAAGGGCATTTCCCACACGATAGTATTCACCATGCTACCCAGGTTAACGATTAACGCGTCACCTAGTGAAGCGGTTTCCGCTTGAGAGTGTTCACCATCCTCCTCAGGGGAACGATTCCTAAAGAGGTTAACACCAATTTCGTGATATATTATATAAACGTAGAGTGTACACCGGGTGCCCTAGGGGGACAAACAACTATTTAGTAACTGGTCAATAAAGTTTAAAAATCGATGATTTTGTTAATAGTGTCTTTTTATATAAATTGACGTTCCACAAACGATGATGATATTATATTTTCGCTTATAGCAAACTCCCAAACCTCACTCGCTTGTCTTTGAAAAATCGAAATAGGCCTAGAATCAGCGTTCCGAAATTTCAGGAGGTGGTAATGCACGAGATCGTTCGCAACCATTTTAATACATTTGTTTTACCTTTTAATTTGAGCCCAAGTTAACCTCCATCCGTTGAGCCATTCCTAGATCGACCTCCAGCAAGGTGTTGGAAACATACGGAAAATGGTTTAATCCCTATACGTATATAAAGTAAGAAAGAACCAGCCCCACGGAAACTGATGGAAATTATATCTTGCGCTTGTGAATATGTGGCTGGTGTTCTTATGAGAAAATGGGCTGGGAACGTTATTTTTTGTGTAAACGTTGTAACGGGAAAAATTGTGCAGAATAATATATAGGTGCATAGTGAAATACAAACACATTTCGTGTTAGCAGTCGATCGACAAAGTTATGATTCACCAGGTTGAATAGTGACAACACGTCACTATAGTCTCAGACAGCTGTTTCGCCGTTCTCATGGACTCGTCAGTGAGACGAGGCAGATGGGAAGTCACTAATCAACCATCTGTGTTTGGCAAACCTAGAAGTTTCAACACCGTCTGTCGGAAAGCAGATGTCCCACTGAGAATGCAATTCACAATTCTATGCATTGACAAAGAAGTTTTCGCGATTCAAAGAATCTACGGGGAAAGAATTGGAAATACTCCCGTCAGGCGACGGTCCGGCAACAATGTATAGTGAAATACAAACACATTTCGTGTTAGCAGTCAATAGACAAAGTTTCTTGATGACGATGGCGGTGATGAACACAGGAGATCAATTTTAAATGTATATTGATGAGATATATTACATTCTATATGTAATGAACATATCACAACTACCAATTGTGATAGTGACTGAGAAGAAAATATTATCACTGCAGCTTAGTGTACTGATAAGGGTGAGTTGATGAGTGCCAGTGAAACACTAGGGCCTATAACGAAAAAAAAACAAAGAACGTCATTGTCAGAATTCTGATATTTTAATGCAACTTTATACTAATTCGGCCCATTCGGATGATGTTCCAAGAATTCTCTACAGTTTGGAAATGTAATATCGCAAAAAAAATTTAATGTACGGTTGTTTCATAATATCGAGCTGCGCAAATGTCTAATATTGTAAAAGAGCCGTAGAGCAACCAATATAGGGTTATAATATTTTTGCAATCTATCTCTTGGTTTAAAATCAATCATTCACAAAATTTATAGCACGAGCAATTAGGGACAATACAATATGTATCATTTAAATACAGCGTGCCTCACCTCAGGGGAGCAGGACATCCAATTCAAATCGATTATCCGAACGGATCGACTTTTAGTCAGGTAATACGTGCATATATAGATAATTAATAATATCCCCTTGGATTCACGAATGAAATGGTCTCCATGACGGTTGTATTATATTCGTGATAAATTATCCTATTGTAACTAAAAATGTGACACTTTGTTCATGTATTATTTAGAACGAACTAGGGCCGCGCTCGTGTCGATCCTGTATGTACGTTATTATGTAACTTGCCAGCGAAGCAAAACTCTAAATTACTTTTATGTTCTGAACAGAGCTGCTCTAAATGAATTTTCTATTTAATTTCTGTTTGTGTTGTAGGGTAAAGTTTTGTACGTTCACACTTTATTATCAAAGCCGCTTAATATTTTCGTAGTAGAGCCTCATTCTATATAAAACAAGATGTAGTATTAATTAAGCGGAATCGACCAAAACTGATATGTGCACAGATATAGGCCAAACAATGTGTGAAAGTAACATTAGAGTGAAAGATGCGCATGTGTGTATTGACGTAAATAAAAATGTCCCCCTATGAGATACGAACCCGCGTATTGCATGGTTGTAAGCGAATCCCTAACCATTACACTAAGGCTGTTTCGTAAAACATGTTATTTGTTACATGTATATACCGGGATATCAAGAAGTATCTTGGTCAAGGGTGGTTGTGGAATCTAAAACGTATGTCACTGTCACACTGACATCATCAATAACCTACAAATTTCATACCTATTTATTTCAGTTGTAGAACAATAATGAATACAAATTAATATAGTAATAAAAATTGTCGAAATGTTAACTTTGAACCTTTTAAAAGGTCGGGATAGCCACAAACCGGGTCGAAAACGGTTTGAAAATAGTTAATCTTCGATAAATGGAATGACGTTCACGTGAGAAGCCCGTAGCTCGCGAGTTGGAAAAGTGCAAAAGTTAGGAACATAGAACTTCTTTACGAGGGCTTTTTGCGTACCGTTTTCGCTCCATGTAGTTAGATTTAGTCGCGATACGTACCCTACGGCCCTTCTTTTTTCCAAAAATTCCGTTTAAATAGGAAAATTTAATTAAAATAGAAGCAGGTACTCTCAGGTCTCAACTGACGCGTAGCGAGCTTCTCGAGGGAAACGTCAAAATGATTTCGTTCGTAGCTAATTACATAGGACGTCTGGCGTTCATGCAATTATGTTTTTAGATAATTCGAACCTTCTAATTTCGATAGGCCAAGTGAAAATCCCGGAGTCTGAAGCGCTAGAGACTTCTGAGTGTTATAACATTCGTATAAAATTGCGAAATTTCGCACTTTTAGAAACTTCAAATCAATTAATTTGATACAAGTAAAGACACACGTCTTAGATTCCACAACCACCCTTGACCAAGATACTTTTTGATGTCCCGGTAGTATAGTTATCGTACGACTTCCAAAAGAGACTTCAAGCAATTTTCTGTAACGAATAAATTATATTTGTTTCCATTAGTACATGAACTTTATTAATTATTTACTACAATACTTATGTAGATTCTCTCAGTTTTACCTTAAATATTAATCAATTAAAACTTTCCTGAGGCTATGAGCTAACTAAAATATTTTGAAAGTTTTAATGTTGAGAAGGAATTGGTATTTAATCAATATAAAGCTGAACAAAACGGAAAGTTTGCGTGTGTTCGCTTCGTGGATTTGTTTTTTTACCACTTCCTAATATTGATTCTCGTGAAAGATGTTTCGAAACTGAGCGACAATTTTAATTAGTGAGAGAGACTGTGTCGTCTGTTGCATCTCGATAGAATATATCAGTTTCAAGCTCGAAGTAAAAAGAAGTTGGAATAAAAATTGGAACTGAATTGAATGCCGTTAAGGAGAAGAGTAAATTCGTGAAAAATTCTGTCACTGCGGAAAAATATTTCAACTGAGTAGTGAATAGAAAATTTAAATAATTACATGTATGTATGTATCGCGTTGGGAATATTTGCACACAGCGACCTAAAATGTTCAGGATGTCGGATGGTAAATCTCTCTTCTATTTGATACGCTCCGATGTGTTGTGCCCTTGGGTTTTTCGAGGATGTAGATAGAGGTTTCGTTCTTCTCTTCACTGAACATGCAGTTTCTCCTCCTACTAATCCTAGCTTCTTAAGATGTCCCTTTAAACGGCAGTGCCCTGATAGTATTCTGAGTTTATTTTTACTTAGGTTGACGCAGTTATAGTTCTCCAAAAGTATAGTTAATTTATTAAATTAGTGAAAATCGAACGTTTGATAGTCAATTTATTTAAGTTTAAAAATATGGATAATTAGTCACTTTCCGATTTGAATTTATCAATTTCTCATGTGTTATATAAATTTTCGAAACGTCTACTCAATAAGCTAATAAGCATTTCTCAATTTCAGCTCTAGACTGCTCTGCTCATTTTTATTCATGATAATTACTTATACACAGATTTTGAAACTTCTTCACGTAGAAATAGCGATGTTTACAAACAGCGGTCGATGAAAATATTCTCCTTTACATCTTAGCATTAACTATTTTCCCGTGACAGCTCTTTCCAGATCGCTAAAATTCGTGTTTCCCTTTATGATAATAGGAGAGTGCGAGAATGAAAGAGAACATATATTGTATGTACCTTAGATTTAAATTACTGAATTTCGGATTTATTTACACGGCTTATGTATTTCCTCGAAAACGTCCCGATTGACGTTTTAGCCGAGTTACGTTCTTTCACTAGCATTTTTTCTGCGAGAGACAATCTATTTTTCTCAGACGTGTAGTTTCTTTTGTGTCATTATCACCATCGCGCAGATAGTTTTCTAAAACATCAGCCAATTTAACTTTCAGGATGATTCTTCAAGATGGGATAAGATATATTGCGAGATACGGTTTTACGTGGAATTTAAAAAGTTGGCGAAATACTGACAAAAGTAAAATACACTCTTTTATTCTGTCGATCTGATAAATGGGTTTGTAGAGTTGAGTTTCTAGTTTTATGGTAGCCTGAAATATTAGTATTGCAATGTTACGACGAAAAGAAGGTCAAAACACACAAAAATAATGGCATTCTCAAATCGTATTTACATTTATGGTGCATTTCAAATAAGGATAATACACGGAACTCTTTTACATGTCATTTAGTCAGTAGTGAATGTGTTCGATTATTAAATGTCGTAATTTTCAATACTGATCTACCCAGTATTTACTACAGGACATGCACATTATTTTATCTGCTTTGATAACAGTAGTAGCAGGTTAACTGTTGCACGAGTTAAATTGTTTCTATTACCCTTCATATTATGGTTGTTCGTTCTCGATGAACAATGACAATTTTTTGCGAGGAAAGTGTTTAGACCTAAAGTTAACATATTCCTAGATGTGTTTCGTTAGCATCCCATCGATGGAATGCATACCTATTATTATATAGTTGAGCACAATATCTTCATAAAATAAAAAATAATAGATCAAGGCAATCAATATCCTTGGCATTGGCAATGCATTCGTATAATTCAAATTTATAACCTCGCGTTTCCCTGGCACCTCCTCCATATTGGTAAAGTTTGCAATGTTATTTTTCGTTCAGATGAGACATTACATTCTGGAGTGGATGCGATCAATGATTCATATTTAGTAAGAAAGAACCAATAGGAAGTGATAGTGACGGTACCAACGGAAGCCTAGTGGAATATGCTCAACGTCTCTTGGGTGATGAAACTTCGGAACATGTTCTCTGTGAATACCCATCTGGGGATATAATCAGATATGAAATGTTCAGTCGAACACATCTTCACAAAAAGACTGAACTTGCTGGAAGAACTATGATTAGAAGAGAGCCACAATAGGCCACATGATCGCGGGGGAGGAATCGTTACAAGAAACCTAACCCAAAAGAATAACTGTCGGAAATTTTCACAGGAATTCTCCTGAACTATTCCATTTTTAATGCAGGATTTCATAAAATTTGATTGAATTGTTACGTTAATTCCAAATCTATAATAGTAATCAGGCAAATCAAATGTAACTGATGTTGATGTCATCTAGCAATTATGTTTATATAGGGCAGGCTGGTCGATCTGATAATAAGATGAAAGACCATAATGAATCTATATCAAAGAATAAATAGTTCCCAGATTATGCATAACTTTGTATTGAGACGCAATAATAACTTGAAAATTATTACATTGCTAGCAATAATCGGGGATTATTCCGAATTGAATCAGAAATAATGAAAGCCGCCAGGAACGTTAGGTTGGGTACTAATGCATGAATCTATTCCTTAACAAAGTTGAAAATGTTCTCACTGATTTGTTGATGAAGAATTTTAGTTCACTTTTCTGTAATTTTGAGAACATAACATATTCTGAATGTTTTATCGAATGTGTCATTCATTATTTATTACTCTTCCATGACGATTCTTGCGTAGAGACAATCCAATCTTTGAATGTGAATTTATTGTACATACCAAGTAGTAATAGACTTACAATAAACCTCAGAACTCATGATTGGATTTTAGTCAGAGATTGAGTAACAAATCGGGATCAAATAGGATTTTCATTCTTCTCATTTTCCGTAAATAGATTTCCGATCCATCCAAACAAGTGAATCCAAATTTATCTCCTCTCGAATTGAAACTTTAAAGGATTAAACATTATCGGAAACATTTGAAGCAATTAAATCTCAAAAGCTGTAACACGTCCTCCGAGTTTTGATAGGAGAAGTCAATCTTGGGAAAAATAATGCCGGAAATTGCCGACAATCCAAAGAAATCATAATATTATTTTGGAAGCCAATTGATACAGTTTATCTCGATGAATTGCCATGTCGACGAATGGGAAAATGTCAAGTTAGGCCACATCCAAAGATTTACAAGTAATTTAGTTCAATGAATATTCCTCTTAGGGTTTACTAATACAAGGTGGGCCAAAAGAAGTCATCCGATGTTGTTTGGCTCTCATTTTTTTTCTAAATGAAAAACTTCGATTCTGTTTTTTGATTATGTTTATTTGAACCTTTAGAATTTTATTGGTCGAGTCGAGAAGATGATATCGGCCAAATGGGCGCCGCCACAATTGATTGCTATACGGGCTCGTTTTATGGCATTTTTCATCACTTCGGCGAGCACTTCGGGCGACAGATTCTCGCACTCGTGTCGAATGTTGTCCTTGAGGGCTTCCAGGGTCTCGGGCTTGTTCACGTACACACGGGACTTCAAAAAACCCCACAAAAAAAAGTCTGGAACGGTTAAATCGGGCGATCTTGCGCTGCCTTCAGAATATCGGTTGTGGCTCGCGCAGTGTGTGCCGTTGCTCCGTCCTGTTGGAACCACATGTCCCCCAGTCCTAATTCGTTCAATTGCGGCAGAAAAAACTCGGTTAACATGGCCCTATAGCGCGCACCGTCCACTGTTGTCGTTTGACCAGCGGCGTCCTCGAAAAATAGGCCCGATGACTCCTCCAGCGTGAACAGCGCACCATGCAGTCACTTTGAGCGGGTGTAATGGCTCCTCGTGGATTTTCGGTGCCCCAGAAGCGATAGTTTTGTGGTCCCATACTCTTCAAGGTTGGTGGCCAAACGGCGCAGTGTTTGCGCTGTCGGTGCCGGACGACCGAGGAATCGGCGACGGAATTCGCGCTGCGCAAACACCACAGACGAATTGTTACGCAAAAAAATAGACACGATTATTCCGCGTTCTTGGGGAGTGTATCGCTCCATGGCTTGTTCACTTGTATTCTACATCTGTCTAGTTCACAAATGTCAAAACAGATTTGAAATTGGCCGCTATTTGCAAAAATAAGAGCATCTTCCAATAGGGTAATTTCTTTTGGCCCACCTCGTAGATGCCGTTTTTGAATATACTACCTGATTTGAACCTTTTTTGTTACCATCGAATAGATGACATACTCCCTACATATTCAGTTTCAATCATCCAGTGACACTTTGGTAACTATCGAGGATGTTGTGACGAGGAGACTATAATAAAGTAAACTTAGGGATCGTTATCGTTCACCACCGAAGATATATTTGATTAAAAACTGACAAATATTTGACAAGGGATGCGGAAACTAAAACGGCGCATACATGTTCTTCGAAAGTTCACTGCTATAGAATATAACTAATGGATCGATTCTGGTTCAGAAGGTATTTATAATGTTTCCAAATATTGGGGTCTACTTTCTATAGGTGGTGATAGATAATTTGGTGGATGCGCCAGGGAATTTCGATGTCGCAGTCAGTTCAACGAAGCGAATTGGCGAATTCTATTCTAAAGAAGGTTGGAATGTACAGCAACTGAGTAATGTCCAAAGGAACATTCCAAGAAGATGTGATATATGTGTAACATTAACTCGTAGGTTAAAGAGTTCCCAGATTTTGCATAACTTTGCATCGATACGTAATAATAATTGAAAATTACATTGCTAGCAATAGTCAGGAATTATTTCTAATTGAATCAGAAATAATGAAATCCGCCAGGGACGTTAAGTTGAGCACTAATAGATAAACATATTCCTTAACAAAGTTGAAGATGTTCTCACTGATTTGTAGAAGAAGAATTTTGGTTCACTTTTTTTTTAATTTTGAGAACATGACGTGTTCTGTTTTATCGAATGTGTCATTATTTATTACTCTTCCATGAAGATTTTCGAATGTGAATTTATTGTACGCACCAAGTAGATTGAAAGAAAAAAATACGAAGGAAGATTACAATACAGAAACTGAATGAAAGAATGTTAATGATAATGGGTCAAACACGTTCTCGATAGAATGGAAACTGTTGAGAACAGAATGGGGGCAAATTTCAGCTAAATTGTTTTCATAAATTAGGTCATGAAACAATCAGATGAGGGATGCTTTCAATCTCCAGGGCATCAGGACGATTGATTATACGTATTTGAATAGATATTCTATGACGGGCATTCGAGATTGAATAAAGTGTAAACGACATTTCTACATGAATTCGGACATCGAATAAATAGAATATCGTTAATAAAGATCACCGTATGGTCCAGACGTGAGGGAACTGACAATTTGTCAGTATATTCGACAACATCGCATATTGAAAGTATTATAAGATTCTGCCTATAACCTTTCGTAAACACATTTGAATCGAATATAGCATACAGAACAGTTATTTTAAGTCACGATGGAACGTTTCGAAATATCTCAGTTATTTCGTCCACTTCTTATGTGATTGTAGAAAATACATCACATTTATATATTTAATCAATTACCTAGAATACAATTTCAAAATCATAAAACATTTTCATCATCGAACGAGTAAAGTTTTATCGTGACATGATGAAAGCTGAATAAAGAAATGCCACTACAAGAATATGACAGAAAATTTCTGATTGTGAAGCCTCATTGTAGACCCTTGAAAAACTAGCCACCTTGTCTAGATCATAAAATCGTTAACAGTTCTGTAGAAGCAACAACAACGAATAAAATTATGCATTATACCCAAAGAGTTATCGGGAAGATATTTCTATGAGCGTCACTTGAATTGGAGCTGATAGTAGTTTATTGGAACAATAAAAAAATGTTGTTACTACTTTTTTTTTTAAATGGAGCTAGTCTGAAATTACCAGCTGTCTAAATTGAAAGTGAAGAAGAGCCAGAAGAGATCTAACGACTCCATGAACCTAAGAAAAAGTGAACTCTAAATAGTAAGGGGAATCCTAACAGGGCATCACAGTCAGTTGAAAGGACACCTTAAGAAGCTCGGATTATTAGAAGAAGAAGAATACAGGTTTTGCGAAGAGTAGAACGAAACCTCTATCCACATCCTCGCAGAATGCACTACCTTGCAAAACCCAAGGGCAAGACACCTTAGAGCGTACCAAATAGAAGAGAAATTTACCTAACGTGAAGCCATCCGACATCCTGAACTTCTCTAAAGCCACAGGTTTAGAGGAATTGCCATAGCCGTTGAAACATCCTGAACGCTGCAGCAGTAGAATGGGACACAATAGATCTATTAGGTCGCAGATGCAAATATCCCGAGCATAATACAATACAATACTCAAGAAGTTCAATCAAACTTGATTTATAGCAAAAGTATGCCTACATATAGGACTTTGTCTTTACTCCAATGTTTGTCGTACTTTGGATATTCTCAGAAATGAGAATATCACTTATGGCTTTGACAGGTTGAAAACCCGAATAAAAGAACATTATATATTCTCGAAAATGTTAATGCTATGCTGCTCAATTTACCCGAATGGGAGAACTATATATTTTATTCTCAAACATGTCAGGGTGAGATAGTCGGTACGTTTTTGAAATCGTCTATTTTTACTAGAAATAAATGTTGGCAGCAATGTGTTCTTATTAATTTGACGAAATCTAGTGTGGAAAACAATAGCTTGAGTGGAGTTGATTTTCATTGATGCGTTTCTGACTTGGTCTCCACTCTTTCCAATAATGATTTGACAGTTCAATATACAGGGATTATGCTCATATACACGTGCCTTATGGTCAAATTAGGAGACTGTGAGGGCCAATGAGTCACCGAACTTGGAAATGAGGCGACCATGGAAGGAAGGGAAAATAACAAACAATTGCTACTATCTCGCTAACCAAATACTACTTTCTGCCCTTGTCTGCCTCTCCACGGTCCGATTATTAGCTATTCTAAATACATCCGCCCTCACTACCTCACCCTGTATTTGTTTTGACAAAAGTCATTATATTAGCTGCTCATTGAATTGTTGGTTGATGGTTCGGATTAAACAGGACAAAGTTCAGATTTGACTGGGTATAATGTACGAAGGGTGGATAGCGTGAGAAGTTCATCTGAATAGAATCAGATTAGTCATCTTACATATTCCTACCGAAAGCATTTAAATGGAAAATTTATGATCAGGTAATCCTTTATATATTTCAGACAAGTTTCTTGAATAGACTTCTGCTAAGCAAATAGAATTAATTGAGAACATGATTTATGATCTGGTTGTTTACCTTGTGAATCAGTATTTATGCCAGCTAGATCTATACGGAAAGGTGTAGATAAATTTTACCCTAAATTTATCGAATTAATTATATCTTCCATTAGTTTTCATTCCCTCTCCAAACAAATTTGAATATCTCTCAACAGCACAACAAATTTGCATAGCAACTGGTTTATGATTCCAATAATTTAGTTCCTTCTAAGAAGGTGGATATATTTTCGGATTGTGATCCGTAATTTAGGGAATTGACATTATTGTTATCTATTTTCATAATTTAGGCTATCGCATCATAAAATTTGCATTGATTATGGTACCAGCTGGAGCAACCTTCTATTCTCTATTCTCTCACATCCAGATCGGAAAACTGAGTTCTAATCATCCTTAATTTCCAATAATTCTAATCAACCTCGCAAATAAATGATTCCCAAAATTACTAATACATTAATATAATAAGGAAGATTGTTTGTTCACGGATTTTAGAAGAAATAAATGAATAAGAAAATTGGAATTGAATGAGAACTTATGGTTTTTAAAACCTCTCATTTAGTTTGTTCGTATAGATGGAATTTTGAAATATTCTTACAGTTTCCTGAGTAGCCAGAGCTTGCAAATTTGGCAGAATGACATCATTTCGATAAGAATACATTATACAATAATTATCAGTCTCAGGTTATTTGAATCATATGAAAAATTTGCAAACAAAGGATTTCGTGAGATTCAACCCTGTCAAATCGACGCTCGATAGATAAGAATTTCTGAGAGCAGGTTCAACTTGAAATGCTGGCAAATGGAGGCTCGATTTTTGGGAACATTTTATGTATTGTAGGATTTAAAACCCATTAAAGAGTGGAATATAATTTATTCTACCAGATTACGTTAGAATCATATTCTTCTCGTGTTTTCTTGGACTAGCCGATTTGTCTTCCTTTTATAAATTCGGATGAAAATCCAACTAAACTTATTACCTGAGATTGGAGAAAAC
The DNA here is from genome assembly GCA_958510875.1 of Endomychus coccineus. Classification (NCBI taxonomy): domain Eukaryota; kingdom Metazoa; phylum Arthropoda; class Insecta; order Coleoptera; family Endomychidae; genus Endomychus; species Endomychus coccineus. Next base: position 296,093,835 of record OY294067.1, read on the forward strand.
ATTTTAAATGTCATCATATCATATCGTTTATATTTTTCCGAAAATGTTCCTAGTGCCACGTGATTTGAAAATGGCCAATACGTCGAGAATTAAAGAAATACTTTTCTAAGTCACTTAATTTCTCTGAAACATTCAGAAGGTACTTAATGGTTTCCTTATTCATGAAGGTTTCTGGATATTTCTAGTATTAGTGATATGTCACACGATATTATTGGAACGTGTTTTGCTCATTTGAGACTAGCCAACTGGCTTCAATCATGATTTACCTCATTGACATTATACTAAGAGGTATCAGCGTTGCGAATATAAAACTCGCTTGCAGTACCTACATATTGTATAATATGTGGAATGGTATGATACTCACTGAATAAATATCGTGTAATCTGGGTCATTTAAAAAACAGGATTTCGACGTAGACAAGTTTATTCTGTGGCATTAACGTCAGCTCCAATTGCAGGAGTCACGTACATTTTGTCTCTGAGCCCGACACCATAATATTCCTAAACTAATGTGCATTATTCGCCACACGTTTCACTTGGAAAGACGGCGAAACAGTCGAAACGACTTTTCTTCAACCTACTTCGATAAATCTGACAATATTGTGTAATTTGAGATCATTTAAACTTGTTAATAATCACAAACGTCTGCTGATTTATTCCTTAATCATGACCCAAGCACGTTTATTGATTTTGAAGGACTGCTAACACGAGAAGTAACGGTTTTTGTAAAGTAGTGTTGGACTTTGGCGTAAATAAAAAGGAAAATTATAATTTAATTCCGTTCGATATTTATTCATGGAATCCGTAGCGACTTTATTACTTTTAGACTGTTTTGAGTAATCCTCAAATATCCATTCCGTACATTTTCTATGAATAATATATATGTTATATCTTGTACGGGAAAATGAATTGGTGCCCTGCAGACCTTTGCAAGTGTGAGAATTGGAACAAAGAGAAATATGTGGAGATATGCCAATTTTTATTTATTTCCTCACGCGAACATCACGCTATGATATATGCATATATGCAACTCGAATTCTAAACAAGAATCATATTTATGATTTTCTCATTTTGCCTTTCAAGGAAAGTTGCAATTTTAAAATTTTCTTTCAGGGCTATAAGTAAACCGAGGGAATCTTCCTGAAATCAAATTTGTCTTCGACAAACCCAAACTTCTCATTTATAATATTGCGTATTTCATTAAGAGCACTACTTTTTCAAATAAAACAAGAAGTATGTCAGATATCGATGATTATGACGCACATAAAATTTTTCCATTTAATAATGGGGAACATTGACCAATAAATCTGACATAAATCCATAAAAGTCCCTGGAAAATAAAACAGATGGCGCCACAGTCGAAAATTCCAAGTGACATTTGTGATGTACCGCCTTTAACTAGAACGCATCAAAATATTCAGACTGATATGTCATTCAGTTCTGTTTTGACACCGAAAGCAAGCAACCTTGAAGATTTTCATAAACAAAAAAAAAGTGAATTTTGCGCCTTGATTAAACATTATTTCGTGCGTGGAAAAAAAATTACACAAACCAAAGCGTCGCTTGTTGAACATTATGGGAACTCCTCACCATCGATTGGAACGATTCACAAGTGATTTACTGAGTTTCGTTGTGGTACTATGACCACAAAGGACGCCGAACGTTCTGGTCATCTAATTGAGGTTACAACGCCAGAAATCGTCGTTATTGGACGTTCAGTTAGAGTACATACGATTGCTGAAGCTATGGGCATCTACGGGCAACCGAACGGGTACGTAACATTTTGCATACATTTTTGGATATAAGAAAGCTATCTGCCAGATGGATGCCGCATCTCCTCTCTGTAGACAACAAGCGCGACCGTTTGACAACTTCAAAGGTGTATTTGACGATGTTCAAGCGCAATAAGAAGGACTTTTTGCGCCGTTTCGTAACCGGGGACCATCACTACGCACCAGAGACCAAAGAACAGTCGAGACAGTGGACATGTCCTGGCGAATCGAAGCCGATATATGCCCAAGTGGGTTCATCGGCCAACAAAGTTATGGCGACAGTTTTTTGGGATGCACACGGTATCGTCCATATCGATTACCTTGGAAAGGGCATAACGATCACCGGCGTATATTATGCAGAGCTATTTGATTGATATGAGTGTCTTCCGAAAATAAGTGTAAAAACTTTCGTCAAACCTCAGGATCGGAATCGAATAGGATTTATTCTGCTCATTTTCTGTAAATAGATTTCCGATCCATCCAAAGAGAGAATCTCTTCTCGAATTGAAGCCTTAAAGGATTAAACATCATCGCAAACATTTAAAGCAATTAAATCTCAAAACCTGTATCTCGTTCTCCGAGCTTTGATGGAAGAAGTCAATATTGGCAAAAATAATGCCGGAAATTGGCGACAATCCAATGAAATCATCATCACACTATTCTTTTGAACGCCCATTGTGACAATTTATCTGGATAAATTAATGGTTTGCCATGTCGGCGAATGGAAAAAAGTCGAGTTAGGCCACATTAAATGGAATCATTAACAAGTAATTCAGTTTAAAAGATATTCCTCTCAGGGTCTACCAATAGATGACGCTTTTGCTATCGGTTCTGAATATACTATCTGATTTGAACCTTTTTTGTTACCATCGAATAAATGGCATATTCCCCACCTATTTAGTTTGAATCATCTAGTGACACTTTGATAACTATCGAGGATGTTGTGACGAGGAGACTACAATAAAGTAAACTTAAGGGATCGTTATCGTTCACCACCGAAAATATATCTGATTAAAAACTTACAAATGTTTGGACGAGAAATGCAAAAACTGAAGCAGCGCATACGTGTTTCTTGAAATTTCGCTGCTATCAAATATAAATAGTGGATCGATTCTGATTAATTTCAATATGGACCTTTTGGAGATGGTCAGCAGCTATTTATAATGTTTCCAAATATTGATGTCCACTTTCTATACATGGTAATACTTTGGTGGATGCGCCATGGAATTCCGCTGTCGCTGTCAACTCTATGAAACGAATTATATTCTAAAGAAGGTTAGACTCCACAGCAACTGAGTAATGACCAGAGGTCCATTCCAAGAAGATGTGATAAATGTATTAGATTAAATGGTAGGCTAGTAGAAGCTTCGGAGATGTAGGATAATGCATATTTATTGCACCCAAAATAACCGTAGAATCTATAGAGATATTCTCTGAATTCGTTAATAAATGGATTTCTGCGACCTAAATAAAATAGGTATAATTCTGGTTCTAAGATCATTTTGCACCGACCACCTACCATCATGTAGTCATGTCAATTCTTTAACTGTTTTGAAGGTTGACTGAAGTTCATGCTACGACGATTTTGGATTGTTCTAAGTTTGGACAAATCATATTGCACATATTTATGAATTATGCCTGAATATTCAAAATATCAAAGAGCAATTCGATCAAGTCATGTTTCGTTATTTGAATTGCCCCAAAGCTACGTTTTAGATATTTCTAAAAAAGCTCTGATTGAAAGTTTTCTATACCTACCCTCTAGGCTGGGAGTTTTTAAAATTACAGAATCATCAATGATATGGAATCGCACTAGAAATATTGGACAAATTATAACTGTCGCATAAATTAGTATTTCAATAGCAAGCTTATAATGGCGAATAATAGCGTGATTTGTTGATGAGGTTGCAAACATTAATTGATGCTTTTATGCTAATCTCAGTCTGATATTTCAATATATATCTATTAGTTTTCGAATATAATTGGTCCATTTTAGTTTTGATTTATTCTAATAAATTAATGCGCCAAGTATGAACTTTCTATTGGAATGGACCATAAACATTCCTTTAGTCGCACTAATTAATAGAATAGGAAATGAACAGGCTATCATTTCAAAATGAAAGTTTTGCTATACAAAGTACTTTGTAATATGTGTTAGCGAAACTAGTTACATATAATTATTAAATTAGAGAAAATCAAACTTTTAATATTTATTTCATTTAGGTGTAAAATTATTTATTACAAAAAAAGGTAAATCCGTTACTTTGTGATATTTAATTTCATTCAAAAGATGTAAAACCGCTCGCTGGATTTATTAAATTGTGGATGTCCATTTTCATTTCCAAAATAATAATCTCAAAGTATTAGAAGTCCTTGATATAATTATTGTCACTTAATTTCTGTTATTAAAATCTCGACGCTTAATAGGTTTCCATAACTTTTCTCATTCTTCCATTTCTCCGGCATCACTATAATATTTTACTTGTGCTGTTATACATAAATGACACATTGCTTTGAAAGGCAAGATAAGCGTATAGTCTGAGTTGATATTAGGAGTGCTAATGCTTCAAGTAATATCCTCGTAGTAACTGCTAATGTATTTTGGAACAACAACCTAATGTTGCTTAATAATGGCCCCTTAGCTTCGCCAGAGTAGCTTTTTAGTTGTCTCTAGACGGCTCAGAGCGCGTCCTTCACGCATCCGCAAGCTTCCACAATAGCGCTAAATTCCAAGTTCACAAACATGAATTTACTTTTCTTCTACATAAGTGGTGTTTTAAATTTTTCATAAAACCTTTTTATAATCGCATTAAGTTTGTGATTCTGGTTTTCGTCGAGGTTACTTCTTATAAGAGAGTTTCAAGAAAACTTATTACCTGTACATTAAATCAAAACTGTGATAGCAAAATAACAAGTTGTACATGGTTGGGTTTTGGTAGAAATATGTCAAGTGTGTGGTTTTTGACGAAACAGATTATTTCATTTCAATATCAGATAAGCGAAATAACAGAATGTGCGCACATGTTAACCTATTGTTTTGACTGCGGTTTTTTGAGAAACAAAAAAAAATGATGGAAAAGTCTTATTTTAAATAAAAAAAATAATTTGTTGTATAATAATTGAAACATTTAGTACTTTTTTCGTCGCGGAAAACTCTGAAACTCGGGAAAATCTGCATGTAAAAAAATGGTTAAGGAGGTGTCAATATAGACTGAATTTTTTCAATTGACTATTTTCAAAGCGCTACAATGTCAAACAAAAAGTTGAACATGATAAAACTTGTATTTCGATCATACATTCACCTGAATTTTTCAGATTTTTTCTCAACTTTTACTCCTCCCCCACTTTTAAGAATTTTCAATTGGCAATATCTCGGAAAATATATAACCCGTGACGCTTTCTGCCACTTCCGATCATTTCCGCATTTTTTTCACCTTTTCTTGACATCACTATTAACCCATTGCACAAGGTTCCATCGACATTCATTCTGTAGAACTCAAATAACAGGTGAAACCCCCATCGACTGGACTATATACATAAATATCAACCATAATTTTTGTTGTTACTAGTCGTGTGTGTTTTGGAATTACAAGTAGTTTATTGTTGTTTGTTCTCCATTATGCAACTCCTGATATTTTTCATGTCATTAACTTTTTACTACTCGACGAACATTAATCCTACTCCTGCAGATATACGATTGGCTGAATTTCTGATGGATTATAGTATATAAGAATGAGGAGAAGGAAGAGTGAGGAAAATTCACTCTACTTGAACTTTTTCAACTGCCCTCGACCGTTATCCGTACAAACGTGAATTATTGAGTGCCAACTTAGAATTGCAAGTGATTATATTAAGGAGAGAACAATTTCGACTGCACAAATTGCTGGAAAAACATGAGTTGAAATGGAAGTGTATTTGTAAACGTTATTCACCTACGTCTACGGTAATATAGCTTCGTACCCCGAAAAGAAAAATACTGACTGCAAACTAAATATGTATTTAGAAATAGTTCTTGAATTGAGCGATCCTTCCACGCTACAGGAGTGCGCAAGTATTATAGGTGAAATGATCAGGATAGGCTTGAACTGGTTCTGAGACTATTGCTGGTTCTACCATAATTATAGCTGGAAAATTTAACAGCTCATAATTAATGTACTTTAGTTCGGTGATAGATCGTAGCGTGATTACTAATAGAGAAACAAGGGTTTGTAACTATCGGGACAGTCGTGATGTAGGTTCGTCGGATTTGAGAAGATTTCTATTGTTTATTGGATTTTTCGTTGATGAAGATAGGTTTTAGGAGGTTTTAGTATTTAGTGTTCCGCAATTGTAGACTGTTTCGATTCGTTTTACCAATGTAGACTTCACCTTAAGAAAGGGCCATCCTTGCTTAGTAATTGTGAAGCTTCTTGATTCGTGACTTTTGCCATCTCGAAGGGGTACCACAGAAAAACTCACATTATCTCTTAGACATGCACCGAAAATAGCAAATATTGAAATTACTTCGGTTAGTAACCACTTTTTCACCTTTTCACACTACCAGACAACTTTTCAACATAGAAAATCGACTTCATAAAGTTGAAGCTTTCATGAATTTGGCTTTTCCGGACAAATAAACGAGGAAGGCATCATCACTTGCTGTGATGGCGCCACTTGCAAGGTATACTGTAACTCAATTTCATATCTCTCACAAGACTTATTGGACAGTTATTCTCCACTTACTTTCGCCGCTTCAAGTGATATTTCTTCTTTTGGAGAAGTCATTATGTAAATATTGTGTATAAAAATTCGAAGGCGCTAAGGAAATTAAGCAATCCATGTTTGCAGTTATTAAGGAACTTCCAATAGTATAATTTATGTCTACTGACAAGTAGCTATTTATGACGGAATACAAACTTACAGTTTTCAGAGAGAAAAATGGTATAAATAAATTGTCCCTATCTGAGTTCCTGTAATGATCCTTAATTGTCATGTAAGCTACCTGGTAGTGCAGAAACATTGTTCTGCATCTCTCCTGAATTACTATTTATACGGTAAAATTGGAGTATATTATACTTGCACCGTAAAATAGTGTATTAAGCGCAGCAATTTTATCAGCTGTTTCCGCTTTACATATCCCCATTTCCAGCTTTACCACTCTAATATTTATATTTCAATTTGTTGCAGAAAAAGAGAATACAAATAACGGAAGACCGCAACCACTATTACAAGAACCTCATTATGGATCTAGGCCACAACCGTTCAGTAAGTTATTTTTGACCATCAAATGAAACTTATAATTATCATCTCACAGTACTACAGATAATATGAATGACACAATGTCATCAACAACATTCTTTTCACATCCCTTTATCGAACAACACGTATAGACTAACACTATCATTGGTTGTATTCAATTATTGTACAAATAGGCTATAGGTGCTCTGAAGAGTGTATATGGCAGCCGTTCTTTTTCCCGTCGAATGTCGGCAACTACTCTGAAGAAAAACGGGCAAGTCACAACACGTGTATTGTGTCAGCTCAAGTACGTAGCAAATCAATCAAAAGTTGTTGTGTTCGGTGTTTCTTTTTACAATCTTTCTTATTGCTGAATGAGCAAGTTTAAATTTAATAACTCACGTTTTCTTCTGTGTACGGAGAAAGATTCTTGAATTTCTATTGACATTAAGGAAATTGCTAAATTTTTTATTTTACATACTCTGATTTATCAAACAACTGAAGATGTTACAGGTTAAGGGGGCGGCAGTAATTAAACGGTACGATGGCGTCTTTCTTTGCCTCTGGAATCGGCCCTGATTATTGGTGTATACTCTTTTTAATTGCACCTAGTTAATTAGAGACAAGTGAAGTTAAAACGTTGGATGGTAAATTAAAAGCGGTGATTAACTTTCTGTGATTAAGCTGTAATTTCGACAGTCTACATATAATTTAATTTTGGCAAGTGTTATGCCGTCATTTATCAAGTGCAGAACATGTACATAGTAATCAAGTACTTGACGTGATTGTTCATCTTAATCCGTTTTGGACAGCACCACCATTAACAATTTTACGCTGGGTACCTCTAATGTCGAGTTTCATAAACAGGGTATTAGTGTATCGAAGTTGGATATAGCATAGAAGATAACAAATAAGGTTATTTACATAAATTGTAGACATATCACCAGGGTGAATTAAACATACATTTTATTAAATAGGACACCCTATTCATACCTATATAAATCCGATTTCTAAATCATTTTCAATATATTTTCTGTTACTACGATCATTTACATTTGACCTGCAGGAGTGTCGGAAAGCTATTTTGATAACAAAAGTGAGGGAATTCACGTGATCAATTAATCACAGCTTTTCAAATATTTTAACAACTGAAGAACTGAGGCTAGCCAAAAGTCGAACAGATTTTATAAATTTTTTGATGAATCGCTCTGTATTTTATTTCGAAAAGTGAAAATAAAATTTTATTAAGCACTCCTTGCAGCTAAAACGTTGAGATAGTTCCAATTAAATAATGAATAGAGATTTTTTGAAATCATTTTAGTATAACTAGTTAGCAGTAAAATTATGATTTAACACTATATTTTGTTTGTTTGTCATTAAATTTAATTCAGAAAATCTGGTGTTAACTTTTCGCTCATCCTCTATTCAGCAGTTGCATTATTTAAAAAATGGCAGTCTGTCATAAAACTGGACCAATATCAATAAGTCTGCAAAAAATTTGTCAGGCTGTTTGGGGAAGATGAGCATAATTGGGAATGACATATAGGGTGTCCCATTCAATATGAAATCTCTTGTACATTAAAAATAATTTTAGAATGCGAAGTTTATTTACAAAGGTGTACAATTTCCATAAATAACTTTATTTAATATCTTGTGAAATAACTCATATATCGCAATTCGATACCCTAATTCCACATCCTGTATTATGCCAGACTTTAGTGTTCGCCATTGCTGCATAGGAGAGGTAACATTGAGTATATATTCTAGCGTCGTATTGAAGCGTGATTTCAGCAAACAGAATTGTTAAAAGAATATTCATCGCTCGACATCTATTAAGATATTTCGGAGAATAATCAGTAGGTTTCGTAGTGTAGAAATGTGTATGTATGTATCTAAAGTGAGTTGGTTTTCTTCTCATTTGAGGCGTTTCGGTTTTCCCCTTCTTCAAAAATTTATTTTTCGTTTGCATTTGAAGTGAGTTGATTTCACGAGGGCGAACACTCATCTTGGCTTTGAAATTCAGTCTGGCATAGACCAAGAGCCGGTGCTACCTTATATGCCAGGAGGTATTGAGTCCTTTGTGGGAAATGAAAAAAGCCAGATCCACTGGAATTACCCGTTTCTGATCGTCAGGTTCATACAATCAAATAGGCCAGACGTCCTACTCGATAAACAAACAAAGACTTTGTATGTCATCGAATCCTATGATCAGGCTGAGAAGAACATAGTGTTAAAAGAGGAAGAAAAATGGACAAAGTATCAAGATCTCCTGTTCGAGCTCCGCACGCTATACCCAGGCCACAAGGTCGTATTAGTGGTTCTGATCATCTGTGTTTTGGGCGGAATTCGGTCTTCGCTACGTTCGAACTGGAAGATCATTCCGGCCTGTAAGAACTCGGCGCAGATCTTGATGATAGACCGGATGCAGAAGGCTGTCATTCTGGGTTCAATAAGACTAAGACTATTTAGGGCACTTGGGATCCTGAAGCAACTTACCGACCGGCGTGGCGGGGAGGCGTAGTTTCGGTAAACTGATTAGGTTATTGTGGCGCGATTGCTGCGTTGTCGAGCGCGCAGCAGCCCCGCCCAGGTATTAGTGAAAAAAAATATAAAGAAATTTATTCGTCTTATTGAAAAATTAATACACTTCCCAGAATATTTAATAAGAGACTACTAAGATAATAAATGCAAAACGTTGAATCATATGTAGATTTCGAACCTTCACCCTCAACTCCGTCGATTGGGACTCCACTAAGGCTGGGCTCAAGTTGGACACAGTTCCGTGAGTTTCGGTGTGACCTAGATAGTGAATATCTTGGATAGTAGACTTCCGCGGACAGCTAATCTTGAAAAATCTTGTCTTCCGGATGGATGCCGCGTCACAATAGTTTCAGTTCAAGCCTCAAGCCTGCCCTGAAGATGCCACCTGTAATGGTTGGCGAAACGTCGGCATCAAGTCGAGCTATTGTGACGCGGCATCCATCCGGAAGACAAGATTTTTCTAGATAGTGAATGTTCTTCGTATGTATGACGTTAGGAGCCGAGGGTCTGCGCTCGTACCCAGTTCTCACCTAGGGACCACTACCTGGTTATTTCTCATTTAAATACCTCGATCCCCGAGAGGTGAGTTCCAGAGAACTGTTCACGGGATACACGGTAATAATTCTTATATCGTTCATCTTAAAATTCGTGCTTCAGGACGACTTCTCCGTGACTTTCTCCTTTTCAAGTAGCTGCTTTTCGAAAGTTTTCCGTCTTCGAAATCATTTGACGTCGTGACGATAGAACTGGCTGCCTCAACATACTCTCTTCTTGCGCGCAGTTGATTCACATCCTGCTTCACCCTGCGCGCTCAACTTGTGGCTTATTTAGTTATTCCAGTTAAATTTCGTTTTATGTAAATCTTAAGTTATAACTATTTCATCAATCAAGTTCATGAATGATGAACAAACTCGTCACCTTATTACTGAAATGGAACTTGAATTTATCAAGCGATTTATTTTAACTTTTACGATCCAACGGCTGAAATTTTATTCCACGATGATGGAAATAACGCCGATGAAATTAGTAATACCTTCAACATTGTAATGTTTTAGAAGCGATATGTAATTCACTTGCGGGGGAGGAATAATCTATGAAATTCTTAGTTCGAAAAGGGCCACTTGAGCTCGAGTACTGTTGCTACTAAGTGGATTTGAAGAAGAATGTGATAAAGATAATTGCTTCATCCGGCGTTGGAGCTATTTTTCATTTCGATACCTTTAGCGCTTGTCAAAGAACTTTTCTCGAATTTAACGATTTCATTTCAAATTCCATTCAAGGATGAAAACAGAAGTCTATTTCATTTTTCTTTCTTTTAATGTTTCGTTGAAACTTATTTTTAAGTTTATTCAACTGTAAATCACCAGAAATGGTTTTCGTCGCACGGATTAATCTCCGCTAAATGTAACGAATTCGAATGAGAACCGTTTTTTCGCTCTCTATTTCCATTGTGTTTTTCCGGACATTATTTAATTTTGTTCATGTTTGTTTATTCGCACAACTACGGGGATGTATAAGCGCTTAAATTATTCCGTTTAAATTGTAAACGAGGGTTTCATGAACCTAATTTCCATTAAAACGTTTTTCGTGTTGTAAATGTAGAGTTTAGTGATATATAGGAGATTAATACGCTACAAGTTCCTCGGATGCATAAACGAAAATAACTATACGATTTGTCATTCTCATAAACATGGATGAATAACGATGAATGACGATGTTGTTTCCATCATAATATTCAAAACGTTGTTTCATGGGTCACTAACAAATTGTTTCTGGAATAAACATTCTGAATCAGTGCTTCTTTTATATTGGCTAGATTACGCTTGCTATACACTGTATTATGGCCGGTCATATCATGGACCTTTGGTCTAATCAGTTTATGTTTGGGTTGTTCACAATACATCTTTCCTGAAATATTTCTAAAAGAGGAATATTGTTCAAATCAATTTGATCATCCGATAAAGTTGTGATTCGATTTCCGAAGTTTTTAACATTTTTACTGATTATGAAGGAATCTGTTGAAATTTAGTTCATTTTCAAGGAGGTCTGATAGTAGGGTTTGATATACAGCATTATATTTCTCACAACGTAGGGTTCATCTTTTTTTAGTCCATATAATGTATCCAATTGGTTATGGTTATAAAATTCGACAGAATACCTCTTATCGAACACAATACACTGATCAATTACTCAACTATCCCTTTGTTTGGGGTTTTAACTGGATACACTACCAAAAGAAAGCTAGATAGAGAATTTTGTTTCGAATCTTTTTAAAGAACTCGGTTTCTATATCAATTAAGTTCGTGAATGAGAGAGAGTTAACGTTTCTTAGTAGTCTCATCTTATAAGTAAATAAGAATCTCGGGGAGGGTTTGTAACTTCAATGAAAATGGAACAACTATTACAAGGACCATATGGACAAGGCTTTAGTATTTACAAACAATTTCCAAACCCACCTTGGAAACAAGAAAAGTGTAGACAGCGGTGAGTTTATCCTGTTAGGAAAGGAACAATCAATTGTTATACCGGTGGATTAAGAATATCGGAAGGGTATTTTTGCCCAGCACATATGGGTAAATACACCAGTCTCTTTCAAGCGGAAGTTCATGCTCAATCTGGACAAAAGATACAAAAAGAAGGACATCGCCATCATATCTGATAGTCAAGCAGCCATAAAAGCTCTGAGCTTAAAAATCATTAGCTTACATTCAAAACGAAACTAAACATCTTAGGACTGCAGAATAGAATCCTACTTGGTCCCAGGACATACTATCAGGAATTGATGGAAATAAATAGGAGGGAACTGAATGAAACGTCGCTTATAGGTCGGAACTATTTTACGGTATAGGAACACACGCTACACAGGAAATTCCATAGACCTTCTGGTATATGGACTGCGCTTTCCCATAGTCAAAGTATACCAGGTCTGCCGGAGCCTCCCTTCTAATCTTTTTAAAATTTTAGTGCAATCTGATTGGTCGTTTATTTCGTTTATTTAATGTCATAGACGAGGACATAATATGATGTTGTTACGTGCCGGCGACGAGCTGATGAGAACAAGGCTGTGATTGGAGAAACGATGGAAGGGAGGCTCCGGCAGACCTGGTATACTTTGACTATGGAGCTTTCCGTATAGTCAACCGTGTGTCAACATGTGTGCCAACCGTGTGTCAACATGTGGAGTAACTCGCTTGGGCTTGGTCATACAAAACAAATCAGCCAAGGACGATAGCCAAAGACCTAATAAAAGGTATATACGTATGGCACTCTAAAGTTGTTCAATACAGTTGAGGAGCGTAGTCTTGACCGTCGCCATCTCAACACACTCAGGTATTTTGAAGCGCAATATGTGTACTAGAAATCTGTGGAATATTCTGAACACTGAGGCTATCTTGCGGCTCATAGAGTGGCAATCATCCTCCTAAAAACATTCAGAAAAAATGACGTCTTGAGAAGCATAAGGGAAAGCAGAAATAACCTAAGAAATTGAGAATCATAAACGGATTCATGAACGGAAACCACACTCCTCCGTTAAAGAAAATACTTCGGGACATACAACATAGAACAAAAAACATCATTGAAGTCGGGAAACGTTTTTAAAGGATCTAAAGTACCGAAGAATACAAGAGACCTTCTAGGACGCAGTAGGATAACCCCTAATTAATTCTAATCTAGCATCATCTTTCCAAAACTACAATAATTCTATTATGGTGGAGAGTTTTCAAATAGAATTTGGCTTTCCCTATTGAAAAAACATTTTTTAAAAGGAGGAAAGGGAACAATTGTTTCTAGAACAACTTGGATCAAACCATACCTCACGAATGCCATTTTATAATGTTATAGTAATCTAATACGTTTTGTGTTCTGCATTTTCACTCACTATGATTATTTTATATGTCGAATAATCGAAATTAGTCATTCAATTTGATGTTAATTTCATTTTAACATATAATATATCAACTGTTCCCATCGATAATTAGGTTTCAACATATTCAAATTATGTATATCGAAAAATAATCATAACAATACCACTTATTATAATATTCGCATCCTCAATTTGAATTCTATAGTTTAATTGAATTTGAATACTAAATGAATTTTGCATTAATACACTAGTTTATTCTGAATTAATAATTTTAATATTCATATAGCTCACGTTGTAAAATATACTTCAAGAGGTTGTTGTTATTTCAATTTGTAACATCTGGTTGCTGGAAAACTGAATTTAAAAAAATCCAACTGGAAGAATTCGAAATAAAGGGTTTTAGAGAAAACTTTTGTATGTTCGGAAAACGGGCACACCACAGAAACAATAGAGAATCTATCAATATTGTTCAATTAACGAACAGGAAGAAAGGAACATTCGATATTCATTACGGATAATCAATTACTCCAACAACATCCTAAGTGAATTTTACTTTGATTAACCATACATTTTAAAAGCAAATTTCCTACTGGATTTATGAGAATCTCGACCGCAAGAATAGAATCAGAAATAAAACGTGCAAATACAACCGGAAATATTAAAAGCAAACATAAATCTTGTGATTTATGAAGTCCACTTTTATTTCGGCCATTATCCATTATTCAAGTGAGTGCTTTGAGCTGATATGATGTTGTATTTTCGTTGCGTCTTTTCCATTGGGATTCCACATAGTTATGAAGGGTGTTCAATGGCTTCTCATCACAACGTTCCACAACACGAATTCTCTATATCGCATTATCCTTTCAGTGTCAAATTCAGGCAGACGCTGTTAAGTCACGTTACTTCAAAACGCTCGATAGTTATTGCCCTCCAGCGTTTCGTATATTTTGTTATTCGTCGTTATTAGCAATAGCTAAATTCTGAGAACATAATATACCACCTATATGAAGAACATCGAATTAGAGTCAGACCAGTGGCTAAAGACTAAACCTCCCAAAAGGTGCATTCGTCGGAAAAGTAGACGTTGAAATAAAAGTTTTCATTGTTAACTCAGATAATTGTAAACAGCGATCGAAATAGTCTTCATTCAGTTTGTGGATTTCCGATTCTAACTGCATTAGTTCTTCGCAAGACCTTGGATTATGTAGACTTTCCAGATCATAAAATGGAGTGTGTTGGTTTCCGAAAACATGGTTCGAATAACGAAACTTTTTAAGTGTTATTTGATTTCGTAGTTGAAATTGTTACCCGACTAAATGCGGCTTTGTATTTCAAAGCGTAGCTTATAAACTTCAGGTTTCATGAATTGAATTATTGAATTCATTCATGTTACTTGTATTCGAATTTTCACCAACTCGATTTGGAAACCAACATAGTCACTGCTTGATGAAGGATATTTTCAAATAATCATGTTCTTAAATTTCAACTCAAGACGCTGCAAAAACGATTTCGGATGTGGAACAACCGCTCAGATTATTTCTTGCGGATTACGTTCATCGGCTAGTTCATGTATGGAAGTGTAGTATAAATCTTCTCTCTAAGCAACGTTATTTTTCCAAAATTTTATCAGTTATTATAATTTTTCATTTTAGCAGGCCTCTCATAACAAAGAACAATTCTTTCTGTGGGAAGGTTGATTCTTGAAATCCGTTTAATTTTCTAGTGATGGTGGTGTTGCCTTTTTGAAACACTTTTTGTGGATCATTCATTTTTTGGTGGTAGCAACATCAACATAACTAATAGGACCACTTCCACCGAATCATTCGCAGCACGCTTGTTTTGGTTTTCGTGCTTCTAAAAAGTGCCCTGTGCTATTATGGTACGTTCTATTCCTGGAAAAAAATCATCGTTTAAGTTTTATTAATGAAGAGTAATGCCGAGATACATTCAAACTAACGTGGTCTATTAATAACACTTGTGACTTCTCCTATTCTATTCTCTTTCTGATTTATAATTAACTGGTAAACATGGAAAATAAGATTAAACCACTTTTCTTAGTAGTTCATAGATTTTAGTTATTATTACTCCTTGAGTTTAGAGATTTTTCTACAATTATAGTGAGAACTATTTCTTTGTTTTAAAACTCAAAATGTAAATGACCAAGTACATATTTCCAATATCCTGCTACTAGTCTCTTCTGGAATTTTCATTGCGTCTGGTGCTTGATAATACTATTCAAATATCCTCACTCAACCGCCACCCTAAACCAGACACACGCCCAATTTAGAAGATGGAGTCCCTGACTGAATGATCGTGTTCCCATCGGTAATAAAATCAACTCGTTTGTTTGAGAGAGTCGTCAAGGCAATTTTATGTACATATTACGTATATTTTGAACGCACCTGTGCTTTTTGAATTGTTCCTAAGAATATGACAATTGGTGTTACAACTGTGTCACTTTACAGGAGATGCAACTCACAATACTTCAGTTTCAATATATTCAGCGCAACGTTCAAGGAAATGTAATGCTCCAAACATTTTCACTGGCATCCCTGGCATAAGAGGGACGCATCGTGGGGCTGAAGTTAGAGCCACGAATGATAAATTCGTGTTTGATTAAGGAAGCGCCAGTTAGACCATTGAATATGAATACGTTCCCAACGGATTCTCGGCTAGAACTTTAAACCAGACAACCTGCAATCTGGATTTATTCCTCGGTCGTTCCGACTGGAAGAGAGCTATTCCAAAATTCATAAGGCTCGAATTTCACATGCCGCATGGAATTCTTGAGCCCTCTCGTGTATTATTATTTCGTTTCTTTGTATATGTATTGTTTTTATAAATAAATATCTCGTGATAGTTTTTCTGATGATGTGTTAATCGTACCAAACCTACCACACACTCTAAACATTAAGTCGACACAAGATTACAGACAACCCACTGATTCGATTGCTTATATTCGGAATAATTTGAAAGTGCGATGTTTTTCAGATTCAGAAGACAACAGTCAACAGAAGTACAAAAATTTCACAAAACCAGGTAACAATTGTATATTACTAAACGGAACCAATCGTATCTATTTTCTAACCGACCCTTCTAACCGCTTGGTTTGAGAAGATAAATTATGTTTTGACGTATTTGTATTTTTGCCAACAGTTTATGTTCCTTTATTGGAGTGATATTGTAGTTGTTAGAGTCACATTAACACGACCAGCATCAGAAGACGTATCACTGGCTAAAACGGGATTTCTTAAAACTAATTGTATCAAACACAAAGCGTCCTTATCCCATTAATTACAATTGAAAATGCCCACTTCGCCAAAACGAAACGAACGGAAACGAGTAATCGAAATTGTAATACATTAATGTTTTCAGTATATGAATATGTATCAAGAAGCCACTGCATAGCAATTTACTTCTAATATTCGAAGTCATCTCATGCAATGTTTGAATAAGACTGAAATCAAACTATAATGCACTGAAGTAAGAAACCAATTGTTCTAAAATATCTATCCTGGAGATGATTCACATAAAACGAACGTGACTCTAAGTCTGTAAATCATAGGGCAGACGTTCAGTCATTTAGTCAAATTTATACTACTTTAATTAATTAAAACTCTTGCAAATTCCTACATGTGTCTTTATAATGTTAAAAGTATATTTTAGGTAGAATGCTGAAATAACAATACTTCTGGTAAAGTCTGACAACCTTTTTCTATTACCTCCTGGATACTTGAGCGTATTATAATTTGGTTTCAGTCTGATTTAAATATTGCATGAGATGACATCGAGTATTAGAAGTGCATTGGTATATGCAGTGACTTCTTGATACATATTCATATACTTCAAATATTAATATGCTACAATTTCGATTACTGGTGTTTGTGTTGTTTTTAATTGAAATTAATGCGATAAGGACGCTTTGTGCTTGATACAATTAGGTCTAAGAAATCCTGTTTTAGCCAGTGATACGTCTTCTGATGTTGGTCCAGAGACCGAAACGTACGTAAAGACGAAAATAATAAGTATATATATGTTAGTGTGACTTATTTCCCGACAATTTATATATAATTCATACTTGGGCCAAGAATTATTATTAATTAAGATTAATGTTTGCAATTATCACATCAAAAAAAAAAGGAAAGTTTGTATATTCGTTGTTAGGTTACAAATAAAAGAAAACTTGTAAAAGTAATTTCGGTTGATTTGTTGACTTTCTTACTATTGTCGATATCCAATTTAATAATCTAATCAATAATGTATGTTGATGCTTTCTATTTATATCTAACCAAACAATCCGATCGAGCTTGAAGATGAAGTATTTATTTGAAAAGTTTGTATAATGATAGCAGTTTCAAAAATTTAATAATTATGAACTCTATAAATATGTATTTCAACTGCAAATTAGTAAGTTTCATTACAAAAAACATCTCCACTTCCTATTATTGATATGAGTATTTCATATATCTATAATGTAAAGAATATTTTTATTCGTTTTGTAAGTTGCAAATTAGGTCTTCGATTTGTGTATAATTCAACTAGGACATAGCCAATTGTGTATTTGTCTAATTTGCAAAATCAATCAATTGTTGATTAATTGCTTGTTTTTAATTGAATTGTGACTAACCTGGATATGATTGACGATAATCGATAACCACTAATGAGCTAATTAAGTGAACCACTTAATCATTGATGAGTTAAAATCGATACTAATTATCACTTGAATTAAATTTTAATCTTATGGTCATTGAATTGAATATTCCATATGATGACAAATGACAAAGCATGCATCAAAAACCGTTACAATCATATAATTTGAGTCACGTCATTTGCATACATACATACATACGTACATAATGTTCCAATATTGCATGTAAAAACAATTCCATGTGATGATAAGACCGTATATTTATCGATATTAGAGAATGGAAATTTGGATAAAATGTTTGATATGTAATGCTAGATCTTGATTTTCTCATTCTCAATGTAGACTCAATAATAATGCTGCGGAGAGACATTGAATTAAGCACACCTTGATCAGGTGGATCAGGACCATGTTCTCTTACTATGGTAGGTCACCCGAGAGTGTCCTCATGGAGTAGGCTGATGGAAGTACCTTGGACTTATCCACTATACTAAATTGAACTGGAAAGTGCCCCGCAGTCGTGGCAGAATCTGCAGTGGGGCTGCTGGAAGCTGGTCGATTCTCTGAAGCAGGACGCGATAACTACCACCGTGTTCCGCTCCTTCATGGACAGACCCTTGGAAGACGGCACTCCCGGTATGAAGGAGGCGAAGCATTGCGAAGTTCTGACCCAAACGCTTAAAAACCCTCCTGTTCTTGAGTAGAAGAGGCATAAAACTGGTAACCGGACTTTTTGCAAACTGGCCCCTGAACAGAATTCTGCACTTTTTGGACATTATTGATGGACCAGGTTGTAGTAGATGGGAAGAGGCGGAATAAAATGCCTCTCACATCCTAGTAGAATATCCAGCACTGGCTTCTCTAGCCTGCAACATATCAGCAGCGCGTACATGCCGCCTGCGACCATAAGAGTCCAAAGAATATTTTGGTTCCAAGGGGTGTACAATGTACGGATGTATGAACTGCGATCAGTTTTGTATTTCGACACCCGTTCATGAGAAATCCAATTTTCTGCACATGTTTCAATGTCTCAAATATTTTAAAAAGGTCGAAACTTGGAGAAATAAAACTCTGTATGTGTAATTCACCACTTGTCAACCACTTTGTAAATAAGCTCCCACCTACCAACCATTACCTACCCTCATTCTTCATACGGAGTTAGAATATTACTTCTAGCTTGGCCCACATACTTCGGTATAAAGAACATTTTGCCCATATGAAGAAAAATAATGGTGAAAAATCAGCGTTAGCCGAACATATTTCAAATACAGGTCACACCATTTCTCAAGAAAGCTCATTACTTTTAGAACATACTACGGACTAATATCAAAGTAATTTAGAAGGGATGAAAATGTAAAAAGGAAAACGCAATTTATTAATTTCAGATTTACCTCCAGCTGAGTGTTACCCCTTGTTTGCATTATTAAACCCAAATAGTTCAAACAGGCACATTTTGATTTATAATTTAGTTTACTCTGATGATGGGTACTTGGTAGCTGAAAGGACCTCAACAGTGTTTTTAGTGAAAAAGGGTGATTGTTTCTTATTAATAGTATTATATATAGTGTATCCATAGTGTGAAATCTGTTATAGTTTATGAATAATGAATAAATAGATCGAACATGGTAAATATTCAGAACAAATTCAATCGATGATCGAAACAAGTGAACGTGAGACAGTTTGAGTATAAGTTGACAGTTATCGTTGACTGAACACCACTTTGGTCGAATCCCGACGCGTCAATGCTTCTAGGCTCCAGTAACAAAACACTGTAAAGGCATCTTGTTGTGCTAAATCAGAATCCACTTCTATGGTATCGAAGGCGAAACATTTCAAAGAGAGTCGGTTAGACTTCGTTACGAGGCTGAGTGGAGTAAGCTACGTATTTTAAACATTTTCACAGCCACTAATTCCAGACTCTTGATCAAAGTTTGAGTACTGGAATTGAAACTTGCACACTGGTAATTGTAAATGTTCACTCGGTTATCGTCTGTTCTCTTGTCTCGAACGCGTTTAGACAATTCCACGGTCGTGACGTGCTTAACTGTTAATCTTCTGTGTTTAATTTGCATTCTAACTTGTGCATAGCTGCTGCTTTGCAATTGCGAATTGTTGTTCGTTTGTTTTATGATCACGGACAACAGCATTCAATCTACATCCAGAAATTTTTTCGGCTTTGAACGTTGTGTATTGAATTGAATAATGCATTTAATTTTGATGTTTGATAACTGATATTTCAGTACTCGAGATACTGTTTGAAATAAAACTAACAATGTTGCTTAATTTCCTTCAAATATGGAATAATTCTCTGCGAATTCCAGTTAGACGATCTAGAGAAATTAGATATAGTCAAAATCAGAAAATTGGTGGTATGACTTTTTCGGATATTCCGCATCTGGCCACTTCAGGTTATACCCGAGTTAGACTCAAATTTCTTAGTTTAAATAGAATATAGTATATTATGACGTACTACGATAAAGCTATGTCCTTTTCTCTATCATTATAGAATATGGTCCAATTTAAGGACATTAATTAATGAACATTAAAATTGTGTATGTTAATTAATTTTTTTTTCATGAAGTGACTATTTGGATACCAAGTGATTCAAAATGCATTAGTGAAGACTATTTTACTTTTTCTAATGGGTCACTTGCTATATTATAACGAGATTAGAAAGATCTTACACTGTCCTTTGAGTTCTATCAACCATTTTCTATATCTAAACCGAATGGTTAATATTCAACTTTCAACATACAGATTACGAATTTGTATTGTTTGCTGTAGAGTACCATGAAAACACAACTCAAGAATACTGAACAATGGGCAATTAGAAACACTTCTGTCAGACTAAATCAACCTGTCTCTAATGTTTTCACGTATTTTCATCCTCAAGTTTCTGAAATACATCTTTCAAGTTGTCAATACTCAAATGACGTTATACCAAATATTCTTCGAACTGAGTTATTGAATCAACCTATGATATAACTGAATTATGGGATAAACTTCATAGAATGTAGGTGGTGGGTGTTCAAAACGAGTCTGGTTATTATCCATGGGTACTTGAGCTATGTGAATACAATTCCCACTAATCTCAATACAGCTAAAAGCAAAGACTCAATAGACTCTAGTTTGAAGAAATAATGCCAAAAAATGTATGATTTCTCCGAAGAGGACTTGAATTCGAGTTTCCATTTCTTCCTCTGAAAATACTTGATTACATTTCTTGCATTACTTCTACTTATAAATGCTCATATTCAGCTCGACCACGCGAGATTCTACTTGGTACGTGGTGTTTTCTCTCCGTCCAGCTACCTTTCCTACCTCTCTGTAGAAGCGGTCTCCCAGCACCGAATCAAAGAATGCGGGAGCTCATTCCGAATTGCTCGGAGTGCCCGTGCTCAGAAATGATTCGCGTGAGTCTACACAGCCAGAAGAAAAGAACCGAACCGAGGTTTATTCACGAGAGTACACGCTGCTGTCGGGTATCGTGTCTCGGGAAGTCTCGCACTCTTGCATAACAGCTTCAAATTTAGAACGTACTTCTCGAAAACTATGAATGTTCAAAGTTGATGAATTCATTCCGTCAATTTTTGTTGGCGATATTCTGATTGGAACATAACATCACGACGCCAATCGCATATTTGAATCTGTAGTTTGGAACAGCAGTGTTTTGTCAAATCAAAATTGGCTGAATAATTTTGAAGGAAAAATTACCAAAACGTTGTTGATCTTCATGTTCGATGTTTATAGTTTCGCTGAGTCACGAAACGTTAAGATTCGTTTCAAAGAACCATAAATACTTATTGACTTGTGTTGAGCAGTTGAACGCAATTATTCGTTTCTATTTAACGATGAATCAGTCGCTAAATTCATCTCATTTGAGTGAATTACACGAACATTGTAGCAAATCCTTCCGCCTCGTCGTTTCTAAAATGCCCGAATAGAAACTGTAATAATGGGAATGTCAATGCAATAGCTGGGCTCCATCACTCACAGGTAATAAGGCGGGCCTGCAAGGACGTCTTTGTGTGTCAGCTACAACCCCAAGATATCGGTCTTGCGAAATTGATTATTCCTTACCGATTTGCCAACTGGCTGCCTAAAAGATTTCCGCGCATATTCATCAATCAGATTGACTAGCGCACGAAAGTTCATTGTAAATAATCCTGTAACGTCCGTAATGATGCCAATAATATCCAACTACGCTGTGACATTGATGAAATCAGTTTGGCGTAAATAGGTCGCGCCCACTTCACATAAGAATGTTGGAAAGCCTCGTTCTTCATAAGGGTTTGACATACATCAAGTAACTCGAATACAGTGATGAGGTAAACTATGCAATTATATACGAATGATCAATTATTTATCTTTCAGCGGCGATAACTAATCCAATTAATCAATGTCCAAGTTATCCAACCCAGTTTTCATTTGCGAAACTATGCTTTTCTTTCTATTAACCATTGTTGTAAAATGTGGGAAACTATCGGTTATGTAACACCCATTGCTGAATTCTGTAACCACCCAAACCACTGGGATGTCAAATTATAACCAGCTCAAGACGTTGGGTAATTACTCTTACTAAAGGATAAACTGAAATTCTATTTTATCGCTTGGTTGCCGACTGCTACAGTGAAGAAGGGTCGTAGGTTATATTTTAGATGTTAAAATTGAGGGCGCCAGAGTATTTAACCAACCAATGATTTTGAATATAACTAGGGGATGCAAATACTCAAATCACCAGGTTAAATTACCCTGAAAGAAGGGAATAAAAGACCTATACCCAGAATGATTAAAATTTACTTGAGATAATAGTATTGAATCAATTTGAGACAGCACTTACAATAATGATATGTGAAGTTAATTAGTAGCTAATATGTATGAAGTTGATTACATCAAAATCGATAACCCAATAACAGTTGACTTTAAGTAAAATACGATATTCAATATTACATAAACCAAATCGATAGCTTGATATTAAATGATGAATTTCAATATTACATAAACCAAATCGATAGCCTGACCTTAGAGTTGGATGTATTGCTTGCTGAGGTTTAATTATCTCTACTTCGATGAAGAGGTCCCTGCTCCAATTACCATATCGTTTCCCACGATTATACTTCACAAATAAGCTAGTGACTAGGCACCTTTCACAGTAGGTTCAAGCCAACCCTCAATATGCTTCTTGTTAAATTTCTCACTACTTAGACGAGGTTTCAAACTACAAGTAGAACTTGCAGTAAATGCAGAAGTAGGGAACAAAGAAAAAAACCCTGAAACCAAGAAATACTCAAACTCTATCGTCCTATTGTTGTCAGCAGGCAGGCATGGACAATTACACAACAATGGTTAACCGATTATAACTAGGTTGTGTTCTGTCAGACAACACCTATGAAAGCAATTAATTCCTGAATTTAGTGAATAACTCAAATGGAATTACAAGATATTTACCTCTAACACGATAGGGTTTCTTTTACTTCCAAAGACAACTTTTCTATCGTTCCCCCAAACAGGTCCGTCAAACTAGGTTCAAATCCCAAAAGGTATATCAATTATCCTATTAATCACAATGATTTCAATCCAAATCGATAATTGATTAGTATAATTCCAACGGAAGAAATATTCCCATAATCGGTTCCAAGCCAGGCTCAGTATCTCCTTCCTCTTGAATAACCTAAAACGACTTTTCACTCGAACGACTAGAACAGAAATGTCCTTTTCCACATTTCCGGCGTCTCGTTTGTCTCCCACAGAACACCCTCGAAGAGAAGCGGTCACTAACATCGAGCAACCAAGACCCATAGAATATCGGTACGGTCCATGTCTTTTAGAATCTACAGAACATGACTCTTAGGATATACCAAATATACGGTCTAACATAGCTGACGTCACAGGAGTTAACCGATTGGCTTACAGCGGCCATTTCCAAGCCATAAGGTGGAATTTACGCGTTACAATTCCAGAACCCGTTTAAGAATATTTCGCTGGTTGAAGCCACTCCCCAAACTGATTACCCCTGTACTGTTGTCATCCTTCTTGTCTAGGACTCGGGATAATATATATCGATAAAACCGAGGCTTTAACTTTCTCAAACTTAGAACATTTCCGTGAAATTATGTAACTGCTCAATAAGTGGCACCCTCCTGGGAATTTCATCGTTCCAATTTACCTCACTCACTCGGCATTCCCCATGGATCAAGTTTTGTTCTGCATTAACGTACATAGACTTGCTAACACGATGTAACTAATTGAAGATGCCACGCTGTAATAAAAACTCATGTTGATGTTTCTACCTCCCACAACAACACTTATTCAAATGCTTATAGATGCTTCGTGCACAAGTGCACGTACTCGGGATATGGGAAAATATATCCCATAATTTTAAATGAGAGCCTACCACCCTACAAGCTATTATGATGGAGGTTCGACAACGTTTAACGCGTGTTTTCATTATCTGTAATCCAGATCGGACCTCTAGTGATCACAACTTTTCTTTCAAATTTCTGCATGGGTTAGATGGAACAGTAATTAAAGAGTATGAAAATATGAATTAGTTCAAAATCAGGGTAATAAATATCAAGTGTGTAGAGACAATTCGCTTGAAGACAACTTGAATCGTTTCATCACTGCATAGAGTATCTTAACTATTGCCAACACCAAAGAACATTTTCACCAGGTTTGGGACGGTTAACTTGCAGTCCATTTTCAATCCAATTTGAACTGGTCGGCCTGATAAACGGACACGATAAAAAATGATGGCACATGTTGGAAGTGTATAAGAATGGCATGCTTTTCGAGTAACCGCAACTTGGAAAGGGTTAATCTCCAGTCAAAAAAAGAATGCGGATGCTGTATCTCGAGATCTAGCAGCCGGCGAAAATTCGGTCTGTGACATGAATTTATCATTGATCCGTCCTCAACGATAAACTATAGTGCCATCGGGTTAATGTTCAGACCAACAATATCGCTCTGGCTCCTAGACTATATCCTGCCAATTGCCAAAAGAGGTTACTAGCCCGGTATCGATGTTTGTTATTAACCGTAGTCTTTGTATTTTACTTTGAAATTAAAATATCGTAGGATCTAAGTAATTACTGCGTTTCATTCCAATTTCTAAAAAACTACCTCAAAATTGAAACACGATGGTTTAAATAATAGATGGACCATCGATCTATTTGTTTGTTTGGAAGAGTAATATTGAAGTTGTTAGATTATACCCAGACATAGGTACTGATCTTATTTAGCGAAGCTCTCATGAAGCTAAAAGAGGCTTATTCAGAATGTAATTCGACGGTAATGCGTTCCAAGATCGACTTTAGTTCGCTATTGGGATGTCATAGCTATTATCATACATTGTTCCAAAATGCTTTATAAAAGATAATAAACATGTCTGTTTGAAAGAAATGTCGCATGTATTCCCGTGCTATATGTGTACACTCATTACGTTATGTTTCTACACCCTTCCTTAATTTATTGCAAGCGAAAGTATACAATTTATTCCAGATAGTTAATGACATCATAAATCTTCATTACCTATTTTCCGCATGGTGAGAAATGTATGTGAAATATGTACATAGTTCTAAAGCTAGGTATTTTAAGTCGCCGAGTACAATTTCTACATCTTAAATAGAGCCCGGAAAATGCAATTTTTTGCGCCTGTCAAAATAAAGTGTTTATGTTCTGTTAAAAGTTCTTTACATTCCTGACACTGTATCCAATTTTCACCATTATTGTCATCTGATTATAGCTTTAAGCGTCGTCTTTGTCATCTGAAGAACTCGCTATCTTCTTCTTTTTTCAAATATTATTCTTTGTTTGTTGCAGATTATTCTTTTTTCGTAAGTGCTTCATTTTCAGGGGCTTTTGTCAATATTGCTTTAGTAAAGGGTCAAAGCAATTCCTTTGGAACTTCCGATTTAACGTTATACGGCTTCAACCTGTTATCAGTGACTTGCCACCAAACATTATGTAACCGCACAAAACGTTGGGATGTCAATTTGTAACCAACCCAAGACGTTGGGCAATTACTCTTCTAAAGATAAACTAATAAGCTCTATTTTATCGCTTGGTTGCCGACAGCTTCAGTGGAAATGGTCGTAAGTTATATTTTAGGTATTGAAAATTTGGGCGCCAGAGTATTTTAACCAACCAATGAATTCGTCTATAACTAGGGGATGCAAATACTCAATACCCCTGGTTAAAATTACCCTGAAAGGAAGAAAAAAAAAAGACTTGTACCCAGAATGATTGAAATTTACTTGACACACTAATACTGATACGATTTTTAACAGATCTTATACTAATGAGGTATGAAGCGAGTGATACAAATATATGGATGGAATTAGTTACTTTAAATCATCTAACACAAGTGAACAGTTGATTGAATTGACATAATATATAATCCTCAGTATTTGTTAAAAATTGTTGAACCAACTCGATTCGATAATCTGACCTGGTGAGAGTTAATATTACTAAAAATTGTTATACAAAACACAATCGATAATCTGACCTGATGTGAGTTAATATTACTTCTACTTGCGTGGGGTCCTTGTCACACTCATGATACCATTTTATGATACCGTTCCACGATTGTATAGCACAGACAAACAGCGGCTCCTAGTGATCTTTCCACAGTAGATGCAAGCCAAATCCCTCAACGCTTTCTTGCTGAATTTTCCACAACGTACACAAAAGGAAAAAAGAACTACAAGTAGAACTTGAAGTAAAACTGGAACTCGAAGTAAAACTAAAACCCTGAAAACATGAAATGTTCAAACTCTATGTTCTGTTGTCGTCAGCAGACCGACATGAACAAAATACATAACAAATGCTAGCAAATTAGGACTAGCCTATGTTTCAACAGATTTCACCTATGAAGTTCAATCAGTTCCTGAATTCAGCGAATCAAACAAATGGAATTACAAAGATATTTACCTCTAACACGATAGGTTTTTTTTCACCTTCCAAAAGAGAACTTTTCTATCGTTCTCAAACAGATTCGTCGAAACTAGGTTCAAATCCCGTAAGGTAATCAATTATCATATTAATCACAATGATTCCAATCCAAATTGATAATTGATTGTTAAAATTTCAACGGAAGAAATATTCCCATAATTGGGTCCAAGCCACGCTTAGTATCTCCTTCCTGTTGAATAACCTAAAATCCGACTTTACACTCCAACGAACAGAATAGAAGTGTCCTTTTCCGCATTTCCGGCACTCACAGAACACTTTCGAAGAGAAGCGGTAACCGACACCGAGCAACCAAGACCCTTAGAATATTGGTACGGTCCATGTCTTTTAGAATCTACAGATCATGACTTAGAATATACCAAATATACGGTCTAGCATAGCTGACGTCACAGGAGTTAACCAATTGTCCTACATCGGCCATTTCTAAGCCATAAGGTGGAATTTACACGTTACAATTAGGAGTGAAATTATTAACTCCTCACCCGATAATTTCAAGCCAAGAGAAGATGAGTCTTCTGAAAAACGAAATATCAGGAATGTTCGCTTCCGAGAAACAAATGAATATTTTCATATGAAACAAGTTTGACGACAATAAAAAGATCATTTCATGTACGCGAAAAATGAGATTTACAGGAGAATCAATCTAAAAGGGTAGGAATGCAAAGATGGAATTTGATCTATTGGACTATCTATTTTTGATTTTTTCACAACTGACTTGACAGCTCATAACATTGTGAGTGAATCTTGAATAAGGTTATGTATTCGGTTGACTTATTGACGAACTTGTGTTTTTCGTGCATTTCAACTTCTTGCACTTGTGTTGAAATCCAAATACTAGATGTTTCATATTTACGGGGACGGTTTATTTTTCCTTCTTCGAGCATGAAACATCTAGGTATACATTGTCCTTATTCTGACACTTCTGTTATTATAATGGAACATATTTGAATTGCTATTTTCTCGAGTAAAGAAACTTCATTTATACAATAGAGTATAACAATAAGCTTACGTGCCATCATATCTTATACGGGATCAATCAATACAGTAGATTGGATCCCATTCGAATCTGATGTATTTCAAAATTACGCTGTCGAATGAGAGATTACCATCTTCTTGATATTTTCTGCAATCGTCAGGAAGATTATAAATAAGATAACGCAATATAAAGTAATAAAAAACCCTTCTCTACGTGAAAATCCACCAGGATCTGTTAGGTATTAAGTTGCTGAGAGATATCAGATACGGAGAGGCAATATTACAATTCCTGAATCGGAAGCAAACGCAATAATAGGGTTAGCGATATTGCGAGAAGGGAGAAATAGAGAGAAAACTAACGAAAAGACGAAGAGCACGATCTAGTGGTATCGTAGTCGTCAGTCAGTTTATACAAACATATCCGTTTCATTTTACAGAAACACCGACTTGGTTCGCTGTATTACAAATGAGTCCTTCCTAGTTATTTCATTAGAATAGTTTTCTTGTTGAGTAATTCTTGAATATAAAATATTATTTTCCTCCTATCGAATTGAGTGTGCAATAATTCCAAATCATATAAACTAGGACATATCCAGTTTGTTCTTGTCTGATTTGTAAAAATGAATGATTCATTCAATTATGGTTATTTAATTGAGGAGCAAACATGCGAAAACCTATAATCTATTCTCTGTAATTGTGAGAGAAACGATAAAAACTTCTTCACTTTCCAACTTTTTATTATTTTCATTATAAGATCTTAGGTGATTTTGATTACAAATTGTTGTGGGAAAAAATCACCAGTTTTTTTTTTAATAAATAAAGTGTTTTGAATTTACCTGTCTTTACGTGAAAGTTGGATTTTTTGTTAATTTTTTTATGAAATGACTGTGGTTGTACTTTGAAAACTACTTTCTAACAATACAAAAGTTATTGAAAACATTTATTTCGACCCTATGTATTTAAAAAATATTTTGGTAATAAAACTTTTTGGTTACTTGGCGATAAGTTCATAGATGGCATAGACAAAATAAAATATATTGCGTTTTGCATGAATTTTGGATTATTGGCGTTTTGCTTGAATTTTGGATTTATCGGGTTTTGCATGAGTGGGTTGACTTTGTATCTATTTTTCATGGAGATTTGTGGTTTTTGCTCGTATCTCTGTTAATGGATAGAGTATATCGAAATTACTAATAATCTGTATTTTATTCGCGATAATCGAATACCACTTATGATTATGAAGATAAAACCACTGTAAGATGCGCGATGGTAGTGTTCATTACGATGATTATATTTCAATATATAACTAACCTTGCGTGTTGCAATTTAAATTGATGTTGGTTTATAATAATAACAACATGGCATTATTGTTTTATTATTTATAAGGTGCAATAAGAATTATCGATTTGTTCACAGCCCTTAGAACTCATTAACGATAAAACTAGATAACCACTGTTATTCAAATAAAAATTATGGATATTAACTTGGGATTGGTTGAATCGACACAACTGAAGTTGTGGGTATTGCTGAAAAAGGTACCCTCTTCGATTCCATGGAAGCGTTCATAATTATTTCTGCGAGGTGTCTGCCAATTGCCATATTATAAGCGGTAAAACGTGCTCCATCATGTAATTGTTGTCGGTTCTTGAAGTACAGGTTTACGTTTTAACAAGGCAAGGATTATTCATCGCTGCTGCTAGACTTCATTATCAAATATATGTTTCATTTCATCATTTTATGGGCATGCAAGATGTAATACTCATTATCATAATTTCGTTCAAGTTCAAGTGAACTATTATCTATTGGCTGTACCTTCACGATAGCCCCAAGAAATCATAGAGTCTGAAAACGCGCGGCGCGGCTTAACTCATGATCTTATGGTTATATTGTATTGGGAAACACTTAATATCATAATTTCGTTCATCGAATAAACTATGATCTAGTAAATGCACTCTAAGAATAGTCTGTACTGAATCAATCATCGAAAATTAGTTTTAACGTTCCAGTATTTACTTAATTTTTTCCATACAAGCGTTTTGTAGTGTACAGTAATAGATTTCAAATCTTTTGCAATTTGTCAATTTGCTCAATTCAAATTTTACGGTGTAAAAACCTAGGGATCTTGTTCAACTATTCCATTTTTCTTTCCTCATTTGATCGTATTCACAAATATATTTACGAGTCTTACATAAATTCAATTAGAAATGTGTTATGTAATCTTGCACAAATCTAATTGGGAAGGACAAGGGAGAAAAAAAGAAATAAATATTATCGATATTATAATTATTTGTTGTGAACTTCAATTACATCCACCCGTGGGCTCAACCATGGAGGGGGGTCTACGGGCCCCCCTCGGGTTACTTCTTAGTTTAACTTTTTTTAAAGTTCTTTTTAGAAATTGAATTAGTAAAAACCTCCATCACTCGGACAGAACTCTGAATAACACAAAAAATCGAGATTAAAAACATGTTATCATTTATCTGAAATTTACAGTACTACACAACCCCAGATAACAGGATTTATACACAATTTGTGTAAAGTTATCAAATGCATGTAAAATTTTCATAAATTTTACACAAAGTACGTAAACTATACGTAGGTTATGTTAAGTTTTTATTAGGTTTATCAATAAATCATTAGGTCATGAACCAACTTAAGCCTATTTACCTAATGATTTAATAGCGACACAAGTGATACAGATGTTTATTAACAAATAAACTGAACTTGAATATCTAAATTTCCCAAAAAAGTATCTTAATACCTAAAAAAAGTTGACTGGTAATCGGCGTCGAATCGATTCAACAGCTCTGCATAATATACGCCGGTGATCGTTTTGCCCTTTTCAAGGTAGTCGATATGGACGATACCGTGTGCATCCCAAAAACTGTCGCCATGACTTTGTTGGCCGATAAACCCACACCCACATTGACCTTTTTCGGCTTCGATTCGCCAGGATAAGTCTTCTGTTTCGACTGTTCTTTGATCTCTGGTGTGTTGTGATGGCGCAAAAAGTCCTTCTTATCGCCAAACACTCATTTGAAGTTGTCACACGGTCGCGCTTGTTGTTAACAGAGAGCAAATGGGCACCCATCTGACAGATAGCTCTCTTATATTCAAAAATGTATTCAAAATGTTCTGTACCCGTTCGGTTGAGATGCCCATAGCCTCGTGCACTTTAACTCGCCGATCGTTCAATATACTATGGATTTTATGGACGATCTCTGGCGTAGTAACCTCAATTGGACGACCAGAACGTCCGGCGTCCTTTGTGATCATCAGTAAACCACTTGTGAATCGATCCAATCGATAGTGAAGAGTCCCCATAATGTTTTAACAAGCGTTGCTTTGGTTTGCGTAATGTTTTTTTCCACGCGATATATAATGTTTAATCAAGGCGCTAAATTCACTTTTTTCCATGTTTACAAAAATATTCAAGGCTGCTCGCTTTCGATGAGTGTCAAAACAGAACTGAAAAACATATCGGTCTGGAAATGTGCATGATATTTTCGATTGTAGTGCCATCTGTTTTATCTTTCAGGGATAGCAGCATTTAACCAGTTCTCATTTACTGAAGATTGCGTCTTTGTTGCCAAAGTATGAAATTAGATTTGTGCATTTGATGTGGTGTTCACCTACATATAATACTATACTGTTGCTTTGATCCCAATGTCTAAATGTTCTGTAATAGATATGTAAGGAGTATAATATTTAAAGCACTGCAGTCTGAAATTATCAGACGCGAAAGGGATTTGATGATATTCTAGCGAGCTGACGAAGTTTCTTACTTCTTATCAGTAAAATTAACACGGTAATTACATGGTTTCCAACTCTAATTACATGAAGATTATATACCTCCACAATTTCGCCAAATTATCTCGGTTCTGTAATATATTTTCTCGCTTGTTCAAATACATTTATCTAGGTACGTTTAATATTTGTTTCAACATTTTGATGAACTTTGATGTCGTGCTCGTTTTGGTGCAAATACTCTCTTGAAGGATTTCCTTCCGTAGATATCACTCTCGTACACACATTACGAGACGGTTCACTGCCCTTTGAAAAATAGCTGCTTGAAACTTTTTATCTTGTAGTAACTTCTTCTAGTTCCAATATGAATAGGAACTTTGTTCTTAAGATTGTTTGACTTCAATGGTTTGTATTCATTTGTTAATAGTGGAGTAAATCTGGCGAGAAAATAAGCAAGGTTGGCGAAAATTTTACGATGCATAGCGACCCGGTGGAAAAGTTTTTTTAGGGTACCAACAACAACCTCCTGAAATTTTTATTTCCCAAAGTGGGTGCAACCCTTTTTTTGTGGCCAAAAAGGTTATTTTTTTTACATTTTTAAGGGTAGTTTAGCAACAAAAAATTAATATCTCTGGTTGTATTGGAAATTAAGAAACCAAAGTAGTACCCTTTCATTGTCAATGTCCAAGGAACTTCCAGTCCAAATTTCAAGTTGATTTGACCTCCCCCCTCCCCGTAATAGATATATATAATATCTCATGTCATTTACATCCGATCTGGATCTGCTTTGCAGGAAAATGTAGATATTTGCATATAGTTTTATGTCATGGAACTCATTTTTTTTTCCGGCCTATATTGGCCATTTTATTTTCGGTATTAATATCTCCAAAACTTGTGTCAAATTAATTAATTTGAAGTTTCTAAAAGTGCGAAATTTCGCAATTTTATAAGATTGTGAGGCTCAGAATTTGATAGCAGTTTAGGCTCCGGGATTTCGAAATTAGAAGGTTCAAATTGTATAAAAACACAATTGCATGAACGCTAGACGTCCTATGTAATTAGCTACGAACGTAATCATTTTGACATTTCCCTCGAGAAGCTCGCTACGCGTCAGTTAAAGTTTATACATTTTACCTCGGTCTTGTTATGTTGGGACCGTTTCGGGTCCCGTGCGGGCGGCGCCAGTTGTGATAAAGTATTTTCGGTTGTGAGCCGCTAGCTTTCACCCGCTTCGGGTATATTTTAGTAACTAGAAAATTCCCTTTCGTACGTCGCGCGTAGCTGATACCTGAGAATACCTGTTTCTGTTTTAATTAAACTTTTCTATTTAATGGACATTTATCGAAAAAAAGAAGGGCCGTCGGGCATGGAGCGGAAACGGCACGCGAAAAGTCGTCGTAAAGCCGTATTAGGTACAACCAGTTTGCACTTCTCTAACTCGCCAGCTACGCGCTCCTCACGTGAACGTTATTCGATTTATCTCAAATCAACCAAAATGGCCAATATAGGCAGGAAAAAAAATAATTGGAAAATGAGTTCCAGGACATAAAACTATATGCAAATACCTACATTTTCCCGCAAAGCAGATCCAGATCGGATGTAAATGACATGAGATATCTTAATTTGAAAAATAACTAAAAAATTGACTTAAAGTTGAATTTCTGGAAAACTATTCAATATTATCACTTGAAACTCAGATGGTAGTTTTGAGACCATAACACCTATCTCCAGTGCAAATTTCAGCCAAATCGGTTGAAAAATTATTGAGTTAGCTGTTACGCGAGATTCCTTGCATATATGAGTATATATATACCTATTACGGGGAAGGGGGAGGTCGGATCAACTTGAAATTTGGACTGGAAGTTTCTTGGACATTGACAATGAAAGGGTCCTACTTTGGTTTCTTAATTGTCAATACAACCAGAGATATTAATTTTTTGTTGCTCAACTACCCTTAAAAATATCAGAAAAAACCTTTTTGGCCAAAAAAAAGGGTTGCACCCAGTTTGGAAAATGAAAATTTCAGGAGGTTGTTGTTGGTACCCTAAAACAACTTTTCCACCGGGTCGCTATGCATCGTAAAATTTTCGCCAACCATTTGCCAGATTTACTCCACTATAATGTAATATATTTGATATAAAAAAGTTGCAAAATATGATCAAACTACGAAATCGTAAAATATTCGTTCGTTAGAGATGAATTGGAGGAATGAACGGATTAAATTATAAATAACTTTCTTTCTGATGTTTAATGTGTAAGTCAAAACATGTCATGCATCATATTAACCATTCGCATTTCATTAGAATA
This sequence comes from Endomychus coccineus, assembly GCA_958510875.1. Taxonomy (NCBI): domain Eukaryota; kingdom Metazoa; phylum Arthropoda; class Insecta; order Coleoptera; family Endomychidae; genus Endomychus; species Endomychus coccineus. The sequence continues at coordinate 296,127,873 of OY294067.1, forward strand.
CTCTAAATACGCTTTTAAATATACATTTGTCAAGAATAATGAACGCTCTTATCCCTAAGATAAATTAGTAGTGTAATATTTATGTTTTTGGCAGTAACAGAATTCAATCTTAGTTGATAAAATAAATATTTGAAAGCTCATTATTTTAGCCACTCATCACTATATAGGTACAACAATAATTGAGAGAACATAATTTTCTATCTGTTATAGTAACTCACACCTGACGCAGTATGAAAAAATGTATTGTGTTGAATTTTAAACTGATATTTCTGTGCAACTACAATTGGTAAAATAGGAAATTTATATTGGTAAAACCAAAAATATAAATTTTGAGAAAAATTTCAAAATATTCGTGAATTTCCTGAAATAAATTACACTAGTGTTATTTATTACATGTGATAATATGTTCGGATATGTTTGTATTGTATTGCGCTTCACGAGTTAGTTCAGCTGTTTATTAGTCCAGTCAAAAGTGTGAAAAAATAGGGGTCATTACTAAAATGTTATAGACCGGACGGAAATTCAAAATTCTTTTTGCATCGTGTTCAGGATGGCTTACACATCGTTAGTCAGAAAAAAAAGGGGGCTCATGATTATTACTATTGATAAACAATGAAAAACAATTTTCAATTAACAAATGGAATGTCTTTTATAACAAATGGAATATCTCGGTATCAGGGGTTTTTTTTTGGTCAGCTGAACCCGAATCTGAAGTTGGAAAATGAAAAATCCTGCCCGTTTGCTGGAAAACCCGGAAAATCTTGGCAATAAACAAAATTTTTTCTCGGCCTTGTGGTATTGAAATAATATGATGCCGTGATGTGTCTCGGTACAATTTTCACCAAAAGAAGGAAAATTACGTCGATTTTCCTTCATATTCCTATCTCGGTCCTCGTCCATGGTTATAAAATCAAAAGCAATTATAGTTTTCTGGAAAACTCTGAAAGATAAAAATTTGTCATATTTACACGACAGTCTTTTTAATTGTTATTTTATATTTCGGAAAATTTTAGACAATTATTAAATTATTATGATGAAGAATTCCAAGTATCTTTTATTATGATGTGTACCTCTTTCAAAGCAGATGTTTTTGAAGCATCAATGATGATGTGGCGTATATGTACCATAGAGATCATATACACAAGATATCTATGACTTGGACACGTTAACGCGTACGGAGAACTCAGCAGCTGTCTTTGACAGTGGAGGTAAAGGAACTGGCATGCTGGCAATAGTATCTGAGATGCGTCTGTAAGATCACGTCCTTTTTTCTATTTTAATTTATAAAATACGTCGACTCTATGATATTTCGATTTTTTCTGAAACTTAGTAACCGAAATAAAAAAATTATCAAAATTATATTAACGTATATGGGAATTGGCAAAAAAAATTGTCAGCTGAGTAACTTAAAATCCCAATTTACAACAAAATTATATGTATTTGTATGGAGCACAAATATCTGATATGCCCATTTTCCAGAAGCATAAGCATTTGTTATTTGCTTACTCTGTGTCTCTTTCTGTGAGGGCCCAGAATATGATTTCAAAAAGTGTAGTTCCCAGAATTATATTCAGTCGTCTATTGTAAGATCGCTTTCATCTTCTAAATATTTCATAATCGCTATATTCTATCAATTCTTTTGGTATTTATCTGTTTTGTACTCAATTATCATTATTATGTTGCGCTGAGTAGATCGCTTCACTCCTATTTGTTCGAAAGTCTATTCCAATCAATTATTCATATATCAGGCCTTTATTTACTATGGAACATCGTCACGATGCAATAAAGTAGGAATTCGAAAAACAAATCCAACAAGCGGCAATAAAATTTCGCATAAATCTGAATATTCGAACCATATTTCTCCAGGAATCAGCTTTGAGTAATAAAACTCCACCTTTGTTAACGTTGGCGAAATTCGAAAACGAAAATATAAATGTAAGTAATTTTGTACGATCGCGTTGGGTGGGCGGTATGCAACGTGCAAGACGACAATTCGTAGGGAAAGGCAATAAATTTCGATGAGAAAGATGAAATTCGACTAATATTTCTTCTCCTGTGGCGACGAGGAAAGGTATATGAGTCAATTTTTCAGTTTTCTTGATTCTGTAATCAATTTATTCACGCTGCGAGCTATCTTCCAATTACGGCCATCATGATATTCATTCATTATACAGAAGAATTATCGACTGTTATTTATATTCATACCGTTTCCTTTATTCCTGAACGAGAGAAATTAGTGGTGGTATCACCAGTGACAACCGATTAATCACGATTAGAGATAGCACACAATTGGGATTTTCGGATACGTGACATAATTATCGTTACACTTCGTGTAACGAAGTTAGGTCGGTTTGCTTTAGCAATTTTATAGTTTTATTCATAAGTAATATACCGAGTGTATAGTAATTGCCGATATTGGCAATATTGTTAGTGCTGAGGCGAAATGTATCCATTAATTTGCTAATGCACTAGGGCTTTTTGGAAGACTGTTTACTGAAGACCATATTGCCAAAAAAATGCGTTTGTTTTTCATTTGACAGAATTTAATTTTAATTTGACGTTCTAAGTGTCGATTGACTACCTAGCTCTGCAGGTTGCGGGTGATCAGGTTTAGTGCGGAAAATATTGATGGGAAAAATTTGGCTCAAGGCGTCTTCCGTAAATGATCCATAACAGAGATTAAAGCGATAATTGCGCTTGTGCAGGATTGTCGGCGGTAATACCATGTGTGCCACCAATACCAATATCGATGGTAATTCTTTTAGAAATCAACGACTAGTGGTGTCACCTCAAAGCACTTTGATCGCATTAGAAATCTGTCATAGAATTTTCGATATTAACGTGACCACACATTGTATTTATTAGGTTAATTTCACGAGCCAATTGGGGAAAGTTCAAATTCATCGACTATTGTATGTATTTCTTCCACTCGAATTTTGCCAAAACGTTAGCCTATCTTGTTGTGGAACACTGAATAATAATGACGTCGGACTGACGTTTAGGTTGCCGTGTCAACGTGGCCTTACCCAAAAAGACGGAACTATGTACTATAATAACAATTATAATAAATTGCCTTTATTTTGTACAAAAGTAAAAAGAAAATACAACATAGAAAGAGAGAGGCGAAGTTTAGCTTACGCTCCTCATACCTCTAACATAAAATAAAGAGAAAGACTTAGAAGAAAGTATACACTTACTTATCGGATATTAAACTACCAAGAAAAGGGAAAAAATAGTAATCTAATAATTTAAAGTTTGTTACATAGGAAAGAAATAGATTTATACAATAGTAAGTAAAATACTTCACAAACTGCAATATATAGCCAACTGTTGTTGATCGAAATTTACGAAATCTCTATGAACAACAAATTTAGGAGGACTTTTTTTGTACGATAGCTCAAGCTTGAAAAATACCCCACGATGATCAAAAACGTCATGATCGATGGCACAACGTCGTGATTGGTTCTCATATCTCAGAAGATGGGCGCTTCATATAAAGAATGTGTGAAATTATCGTTGTTATTCGTTTCCTATTGGTCTGAAACTTGCTCTATTTTATTATGTAAAACATACCCGCAGGAAATAGTCACTCTCATTAAATTTTAACGTTATTCGTTGTTTACGTGTATTCTACATAACGCATTGAATTCAAGTCTTCCAATTTACAAATTTACATCATAAAAAGATTCGGACTTTTCCTCCAATGTATTCCCGGAAAATATATGTTTCCGTCTCGTTGTAGAGCGTAAAATTTCACATCCGCATATAGCATTCGCAACGTACCTATTTATCTGATTGAATTGATGATTCACTTTGGAATAGTTCGAGATAGAAATCGATCGAATAATTTTAAGTTACTTGATAACTTCCCGAGTAATGCACGAATTTCTTGAATTGAAGATGCTTGGATGCTTGAGTGAAGATCATTGAGAAAGATCCCGTTGCAAGCCTCACCTTAACGCAGCAGCCGATACCGGAAATTCGAGTTTACTCTTCTACTGATTGTTTGTGAACAATTTTGAATACCGCGTTACATCGATTCGCCAATCTCAGATGACATCCTGAAGATAAGCTGCCTTGCTGCTGCTATCTGAAATTATTGGCGAAACGTCGGCATGTAGACGTGCTCCTTTGTTGCGAAAGTCATTCGGAAAACGAAATTGCTTCAGATTCGCAACCTGCTTGGTGCTTGCTTATGGTTTTTCTGAATTGAACCATTTTCATTCTTCATTCGGAAAGTAGCTGCAAATGATTTGCATTAGGGGAAGACTTCGAGAGTCCATCAAGTGAATTTAGAATATTCGAATTTGGTTGTAGTTAAAAGAGAACAATTTCAAGAACTCGAATTGGATCAATGCAAAGAAAACTTGAAGATTCTACAGAGAACATAATACAATACGTCGAGTACACATTCTTCAGTTACAATTTACTAATGTTCGGAAATGTCTCGCTATGTTAGCGCAAACAACGTTTCTGACGATAATCACTAAAATTACGTTAAAATAATCTGATGGTCATTTTATTCTTTATTCTTAAAATAAACTTTTCTGTAGTAAAAGACAGGAACAACTAAAGCTGTAGAGTAGTTTGCTCTTGTGTTATTCGGATTCTTCATTCTGTTTCTAGAAAACGTCTCAAAAGTTCCTGTTTAGGTGCTATTGAATATGTCGCTATAATATGTATTATATTAATACCGTAATTGATGGGTCCCAGGACAGTATGGCATTAAGGGCAACGGAAAAGCTGATGCACTAACCAGAATGGGTTCATATTGCCTCAGAACTGGTACCCGGATTGACAAAAACCCACTAGATGTAACAACAAACAGAGCGCTGAAATGAAGCTCGTCACATACACCACGGAAAAATATTCATTATCTTCACTGATCACAGCCTAATGTGAGGATACCTGCACAAAATGTGGCTTTACAATGGTGAACTTTCCTTCAGACAAAGCGGCCAAATACATTGTATCAGCATGCGAGGCATTAGGTGGCAGGAGACAAGTAATATTCGGAAAGTCTAGGCTATCCACCGAACAACAGCCAAACAGTGAAGTACATAATAGTACAGGGGACTAGAGTTACCTTCCAACCTGGCCTAGTGCCCGAGTTGTGACTGAGAAAAAGCACTCCGGGTTGAACAGTGGCAACACGTCTATATCGTCCAGACAGCTGTTTCGCTTTGCTCGTGAATTATCGAGGCTTGGCATTGTGATAATAATATTTTCAGTAGGATATCTACTTCCCAGATGGTGTCAGGGCATCTAGTACCGCCAAACATTCTCGAAAGTGGTAGTTACATCTCCGCTGGAGATGGTTGATCAGTGACTTCATCGTCTGCCTCGTTCCACTAATGAGTTCAAGGGAAGGGCGAAAGAGCTGTCAAGAACTAATAGACTTTCAGTTTGCATTGCCATTTAATGTTTTCGTTTCACCAATGAATGTTTTCACTTTCTCTTGGGATGTGGTGGAGTTTTGTTCTTTTGAGATTGCTATGTTCCATAATTATTTTCAAACCAGGAAGTAGTAGTGTTTTTTCGGTACGAAATCCCGAGCTCGTTATATTAAGAATGGTGTATCATCGTGAAATGAGAAACCGCCTCATTAAACAAGTATGCGAGACCATTAAAATATGACGTGGGAAACGTTGAGTGACATCCCATAATAAAACATGAAGTGCCAATTTCCATGTGAGACAATAATTAGATGTACATTTTATTTAGGTTGATGTAGGCAAAGGTACAAAATGTAAGTACCATTTGCCAAATAATGAATCACCATAACACAACCCTCCTCCCTCCCCGTCGCCGTTCATCACTTCCAGTTTTGATAAACATGAATCATACTCGGTATTTATTTTAAACTGTTCAAATATTCATTCAGTTCATATATCTCTATGACGGAGGGGATTTGAAACTTGTTTATAATAACTTATACCCGGGCCATTTGATTTAACACTGTGCCAACCAATTACATAAAACATGTCGTAGTTTGACTTGTTTTACTAGCTCGAATTTATTTATTATATCATGTTTATTTGATTGCATGTACAACGTGTCTTTTTGTGATTCTCACTCAATAAAATTAATCATAGTCCGTTTTTCTGGAATGTTGTCATTTATATTACATTCCTCTAACCAGAGTCACTGCAATAATTTCGATACCAAGCTTGAAACTATACAATCGTTCCCATTAATCTATCAATTATAATGATCTGGTTTCAATCAAGTCTCCAACCAATGGTGAAATCTGGTTCATTGATGGAGCCAGGAACCATGGACAGTCGGGACCAACAACTCTTGAAGAAAGAACGCAAAGCCACATCATCGTATGCACAAACAGCAAAGCAGCTCTCGTTGCGCTGGTGGACAGGGAAAAAAAGCTCGTGTGAGATTGCATTAACACGCTAATCAATTTTAGCGGAGACGGAAGCAGACTCACCGTATTCTGGGTCCTCAGCCACTCTGGGATGAGGAAACATCGAATGAGTTTGCAAAACTAGTGGCCTAAAAACCACTAAACTAGCTGTGCGCTCTCGATGAGTAACATCAAAGAGACTGTCCACTGGTGGGTCAGATCACAACATCATGGTTTAAACTTATGCCAAACTGCCGCCACAGTTACTAACGGGACATGGACTGTTTCACTACCACCTTTACAAATTAAACTGGGCGATTCACCCTTGTGCAGGTTGCGAAAGAAAACGAAACGAGAATGCACATTTTGTGCAGGTACGTCACAGTAGTTCTTCAAGATGCAGAACACTTTCCGTTGAGCTCTGTAACAGTCAGGAAATCCAGAAATGCCCTCTTTGCTAAATTTCTTCATGGCATTAACCACCTATCCGGACAGGGTGTCTTGACTGGGTGTTTGGATAGGTGACTGTTCGCCCACCTCAGCAGTTTGGTGAACACCCTGGAGTGGGAACCTCTCCACTGATATGGGATGCAAAGGGCCTCGGCCTAGGCATCAAGGAATCTCATCATCAGTTGAGGGGTGAGGGATTAACCCCTAAATATAACGTTATTCTGGAAGCAGTTTTGCTTCGCCGAAATGACATCCTGATGGATGTCAAAGCATTCCAACAGGATATGAGAGGCAGTTTCTTCCCCCTTCTGCATTTTCTACATATGGGATAATCTGCGATGCTTATAGTATGAAGGTGTTTGTTAAGACGGCAGTGACCCGTGAAGATTTCAGTCATCTCTCCTCTCTGACGTCCCTTCTATTTAGAGAAAGGAGTTTCTTTGAGAGCCTAGGCGCATGCTTTTTGATAGAGAGCTTGACCTGTCTCATGCGTGGTGACAACAAGTCAGACCGCTCTTTGTTCAGTTGGTCCAGAAGGGCGAGACCCCCACGCCATTTGATAGAGAGCCTATTGGCTCCAGCCAGACAGGGGCGCCAGACGACCCCCGCCTGGCCAGGGAGTCGGTCATTTCATTTCCTTCAACTTCACTGTGTCCAGGGACCAAGATGAGTTGAACTTCATTTCTACCGGCTGATTCAGACAGTGCGTCCCTGCATTCTTTGAGAAGCCTTGATGTGACCCTGGGCGATTTGAGAGCTCCCCGAGCTGTAGAGATTCCCCCTACATGAATATTAATAATAATGGTTTGCTTAATTTCTTGAAGCCATTGTGACTTCTGCCAAAGTTTTCGAGAACACAGTATTGTACATTATTTTAATTAATGTCATATGTCTAGGAATGCATAGTCAAAGAACATTAATGGAGAAACCGATAGTCTTGCCAAAGAATAACACTGAAACCGGTCTTGTATTCTGTAAATGAACCACTCCTATATGACAACTTCGAGAACGTACTGGCATTAGTATTCACAGAACCCCTTGTTCCGATGGCAGCACAAGACGATCTTGCAAGTTCTTATCGTTTAGTTCCACACTGATCTTATTATAAGCAATGAGACAGTTGGTGTTGCCATCTACGATGTTGTGCCACACAGAAATAACGCTGTGATTTGTCTTTCTAAACTGGAAATGACATGTAAATTCGCCCTAGACTGCAACGTACATTCCTTGAATTAAGTTGTTAGGCATTGTTATAACCTACACCTTTGCACATTTTAATCAGCAATCGCTATTCAAGAAGCGTTCAGAGAAATCTCAGACTTATTGCTTAACTGTTCGAAAGAACAAGATATATTGCTGATGTCTGATGTGTTATTGTTGTTGTATTAATGTATACACTACGGTGTTGGTAAGTGAAATATGAAGTAGCTATTTACTTGGTCATTAAGCTGGATCATGAGTAGCAAACAACAGCTTTGATTCACAATCGATTCGGTTCATGATTAATTAGGTAGAATTATGAGCTTAACGATGTCGCAAATCTTTATGATTTCCACAGAAATCGAGATGTACCAGGAAGACGGGTTTGATATGTGTATTGAAGGTGAATAGTTAGTTCTTACATTTGCATTAGGTACAAACTGATCGAGTTCATTCATCTCCGTCGTGATTTAAACATCTGAGATTTGGCCATTCAGTTTACAATCCATTTCTCTGCCGTAAGATATTAAAAGGCGCATTACCAAAGAAATAATTATCATCTGGTATTTTTCGCTTCTGAGAACGTGATGCCATCCTGAGTTATGGGAGTATAATAAGAGATGGATGTGCCTCACCGATTGATCAAAATTGTGGTAAAAAAAAGAGGAGTCCTTTGTACTGACCTGAAATTCCGTTCCTCCTGAATAAAGTGTACATATCGAGTTTCGTACAATTCCTATAAAAGTTATTGCTTCAACGTGATTTTAATGGTGGGAAAATCCAAAATTATCAGAAACAACCAAACAACTGTAATATCGGGATTGATCTCTTCGATTCCGATATAACTGCGTCATAATACACTCTCATGGATGAGAAATTCGATTCTATCATTAGTTTTCACCTCAGACGCTAATGCAAGATGACGCAGCGTTCCGAAACTGTGAATTTTCGCCATCCCTTTGATAAATACCCTATAAAATCAGTTTTAGCATGATTAGTACACCCAAAATTGCTATCCACAACCTTCTAAGAACCCATAGAACAAGTTCCATCAGGTAAATGAACCTTTTGAAATTTTCGCATTTTCTGAAAAATTTCATAAAGGGTAGGTATGGAAAAATAGTGAATTTAGTCGATCTCATCGATTCTGATATAACGCCGTCATAATACACTCTCCTGGATGAGAAATTCGATTAAACCATTAGTTTTCACCTCAGACGCAAGAGTTTGCAGCATTCCGAAACCCTGAATTTTCGCCATCCCTAAGATACAATCAATTTATCATGATTATTGGAACCGATCTTGATATCCACAACCTTCTGAGATTTCACAGAACCAGTTTTCCATCAGTTACACATACCTTTTAAAATTTTCGTAATTTCCTAAATTTCATGAGGGGTAGGTATGGAAAAACTGTGAATTTGATCCATCTCGTAGATTCCGATATCACATTATATTTTATGTGTTTTCTTCTGTGGAAGATTCTGATAGTACCTTTGACTGCAGATATCAGTATAAAACAAGGTTATATTATAGTGTTAATAATTTCGAGTCAACTTGACAGCTAGTGACAGTAAAAATTTCAAGATTTAATTGGTCTTTACTTGTTGAAAATTCATTATATTAAAATGGACTCTACACTGAATAATACACTGTAGAACATTTCCAAAATGAACTTTAACATAAAACTAAAAGAAAACACAACATACCATTGATCACCTGAAGAAGCTACTATATGACGAAATTTTTCATATTATTCAATGTAGTGTTCATTTGTTATAGTCTTTCTTTCATTTGCTATTTCAATTATCATATATTTGAGGAAAGCGAATATTTCTTTCAGTTGCTTTTAGATTCAATTTCATCTTTCTTATTTGATGTCTGCTTTTATTACCTCAATCTTCAAACACTTGACTAAGATGCTGTGAGAATATGCATCTCGGTTTTGTGGGGAAACTGGTTCACTCGAATATGACCATGATAGCAAACTTAACATTTCCCAAATATAGCTAAAATGTGTAACATTCACAGGTAATTGGTGTCATCAAATTTTTCTTAGGTATATTCGGATTATATACTATGACATATTTACGCAATGTGTTTCATATTTTAGTACTTGAGAACGTTGGTATCCAATATTAATGGTCGACAGTTGAAGCAGAAATCTATTGAACATGTTCAAACGGATGTCTCAGCTCGCATGCCAATACTGCCCCAATTGAATGGAAGCCAACAAAATGCATCAACCACAACGTACGAATACTTGACATGTCGGTTCGAACCCATTGCTCACGTTACGCCGCATTTACACACTAACACCGAAATCGAAGAGCGTAGCACGAACAACTCGCAAACACACTAATAAACTTGTCAAGATGATTTTGAAACAATGCCGCCGTATAGTGGCTCAGCTAAGTTGACGGTATAGAGTATAACGTTCGAATATCACGTTGGAATGTCAACCGGAAATGAACGTTAGCGGACACACTTTTTCAACTTCTGAATTCGAAAAAAGGATGAAAGGTTTCAGGCAAATCGAGTTGGTAATTTAAAAACCATTAACTTCGCTCATTGCGAACGAAACAATAACTTTCCATGTGGCTTATACAACTGAAAGATTCGTCGTTAAGACTTTCGACATTTCTGTTCTTTATTTAACCCATTTGTATGTCGAACCTATCGATTTGTTAACAATCTGATGTAAGTTTTTGCAATATCAATGCGACATAATGTCAATTTCTTCCTTATTTATGTAATTTTTTTCCATTCAACATTCCTTGGCCTAAGTTCAAGTAATTGTAGTAATGCAATATAGGAAAACATTTTATTCAGAGTACCTAATTTACGTTAGTGGAAATTAGTAGTATATTCATACATTTTTCATGCGATTCAGCCAATAAAATAAGATTCTTATGTTCCTCCACACATCGCTTGCTTCGTGTAGACGTTGGCAATGGGCGATGAAAGCTCGCTAACTTATTAAAATGTTTGTTCAAATATACCTTCTCAAGTAACGCATCTACTTTATTTTTCAGAAACTTTTCATCCTGTCCTTGTATTACAGTACCAAAAGTGGTTAAACCTAACCACATATATTGCATTCTATAGCGGATTCTACTGGTAAATTTATTGTCTAACCCCGCCCACGCATTTATGTATTGGGATATTTTCTGCCAAAAGGATAGAAAAACTGTTACCTGTATTCTGTGATTAGGATAACAACAGTTTAAATATATTTAATTCGGTCATTACAAAAATATTTTAATAAAACAAAAACTGGTATGGAAATAATTGTATTTTATGTCTTTGGATTAGATATTCCATACAAAAACAAGATAGAAACTTCTCTCAGGTTTGTTGGGAGCGGCTACACCACAAATTAATCTGATTTTATTTTCGATAATCTCGATGCACTTTATGTATTGTACAAATCAATAATTATCGTACCATTGTCAACGCTGGAGTGCGGGAGAAAGCTACAATATACAAGCTACCATCACTGAATACTATAAAGATAACATTGCACCTAAATCCTAAAACATGCCATTACTATTGTAATTTTAATTTTAACACGCAATAATCAATAAATATTTCGTAGTATTCGTTTGAAGGAATTACGGTGTTAGTGAAAATCAAACTCTTAATAGTTATTTTATTCAACTTTATAATTATATCAAGTCACATTCATCTGTCACTATGTAGGTACGTAAAATTTTATATTACAATGTAAATTATGCTAGAATTACGATGGTATTACGAACAAACCATAGAAGACGCAGAGTAGTCACTGGAGTTTCATTCCCGCTTAATCAACGAACAGTAATGCTCTTTTGTTGGAAGTTCACTTTTTCCGGAACTTCGAAACATTCTCCACGCAGACTATCAGTTTCTGAGCGAGTGCATCTTTTATTATCGAACGTTACGGTCACATATTCTTTTCGTTTATAGCGAAAATCAGGTCTTTCGGCTCTATGAATTCTATGAAGTTATTTCCCGAACTTCGGAAACTTGAAAACTGTATATGGGTCAAATAATGCGATGACGAAGATGACCTGTTATTGAATTGGCTACTTCTTAGTTACATTGACTGTTTTGATTGTGTCAAGAGAATTCGCCTCATATTCATTAATCGGTTTTTGGAATTTAATTAATCTCGCATTATTTATTTAATCTTACACTGATCAACAGGTATAAACCCAATTAAAGATCACGACAATGCATAATAAAATTGACATACTAACAATTATTATCTAAATTAAATCTAAATAACCTAATTATACTCAAGTTCGAGGAGAGACAAACTCAAAAAGAAAAAGAAAATAGCCAAAAATATTTATCACAGCAATGTACAAAGAGAAAAAAAAAAAGAGCTGAAAAGTATGAATATTGTTTCATTGCAGTAGGCGAATAATCTGTTTTAGGCTAGAATTGAAACTATCATATTTAGTATGAGTGTCATTGTATTGTATAAGTATGTTAGTACAAGGAGTTTGGAGGTAGAAAGAAAGTATTTACAGACCGCGAGTTCAGCCGAGGAACTAGGAAATTGAATCTGGAACGACCCCTTATAAAACTTTGAAATATACTATGGGATGAAAGTAGCTTATGTAGCCCGAAGCGTTTCTTTTAATTGAAAATAATGCGTCACAGTCGGCTCTGCCATTATTGTCCGTCATAGTTATTATAATGTTCTAATTATTAATGACATTAATTACAAGGGTAGCTTATAAGCTCCCAGATTTTCGAATCCCAAGAAGGCTCTACTGAGCTGCTTGCCGACTGGAAGACTGACGGATGAGTTACGTTAAATTACGAATCAAGCATAACTGTAAGCTTAAGAATGATTAGCTGCGTGAGTTTGTGGCTGCCTTATTCCTCTATCGATTGTTGTATCTCTTTCCGCTTGTAACACTGTAATTCATCTGTAAGATGGTGTAGATAATACTCAGTATTGGCTTAGGCACGTGCTGGCGGTTACCTGCACGAGCGCCTTGATTGTATGATTAGGATTACAAGGGTGAATGTCATTACCGATTGACGCAATTATAAATCCCCAAGGATTTAGAGAATGAAATACGATGCGTGTGTATGACAATCATTTCTTTGTGCCACTCATAACTCTCCTAGCATTGTAGACATCCACGAGATACAAAAAGTAATGAAATAGGGGAAATGAAGAACGTGTTATTAAACTGTCCTATCTATACTACTATTTAATAATGCGAGTTATATTAATTTTCACCTTAGTTTAATAGTTTTATTATTTCGACAATGGAAACTATTCGTAATGGTCTATTGAAGTGAATAATAAAGGGTGTTCCAATAAGAATGATCTTGGTAACAGTAAATAACACAATGGTATTTGTTAAAAAATAAAAAGGCCTCGACGGCACACCTCCACTCATTGGTCCAAATTTTTGATGACATTTCTGCATAATTGCTCCTCGTTCTCAACAATCTCCTTATTATCTCGTCCGTTAGCTTTTGGCTTGTTGGCATAGACCGTACTGTTGAGATAACCTCGAAGGAAGAAGTCCAAAGACGTCCAATCGCTCGATCTTGGTGGCCAATTGACTTTGCTGTTTTTAGAGACGTTGCCATCTGGGAACTTGTCATTCAATAGAGCCATTATTGCATTGGCTGTGTAGCATGCCACGCCATCTTGTGGAAACCACAAACTGTCGATATCGATAGCATCCAATTCAGGCCATAAAAAATCGGTTATCATGGCACGGTAACGCTCATCATTCAGCGTAACAGAATCCCCGGCATCATTCCTAAGAAAAACGGTCCAGTAGAAAATGATCATCAAACAGTGGCGCACCTCCACTCATTGGTCCAAATTTTTGATGACATTTCTGCATAATTGCTCCTCGTTCTGAACAATCTCCTTATTATCTCGTCCGTTAGCTTTTGGCTTGTTGGCATAGACCGTACTGTTGTGATAACCCCGAAGGAAGAAGTCCAAAGGCGTCCAATCGCTCGATCTTGGTGGCCAATTGACTTTGCTGTTTTTAGAGACGTTGCCATCTGGGAACTTGTCATTCAATAGAGCCATTATTGCATTGGCTGTGTAGCATGCCACGCCATCTTGTGGAAACCACAAACTGTCGATATCGATAGCATCCAATTCAGGCCATAAAAAATCGGTTATCATGGCACGGTAACGCTCATCATTCAGCGTAACAGAATCCCCGGCATCATTCCTAAGAAAAACGGTCCAGTAGAAAATGATCATCAAACAGTGGCGCACCTCCACTCATTGGTCCAAATTTTTGATGACATTTCTGCATAATTGCTCCTCGTTCTGAACAATCTCCTTATTATCTCGTCCGTTAGCTTTTGGCTTGTTGGCATAGACCGTACTGTTGTGATAACCCCGAAGGAAGAAGTCCAAAGGCGTCCAATCGCTCGATCTTGGTGGCCAATTGACTTTGCTGTTTTTAGAGACGTTGCCATCTGGGAACTTGTCATTCAATAGAGCCATTATTGCATTGGCTGTGTAGCATGCCACGCCATCTTGTGGAAACCACAAACTGTCGATATCGATAGCATCCAATTCAGGCCATAAAAAATCGGTTATCATGGCACGGTAACGCTCATCATTCAGCGTAACAGAATCCCCGGCATCATTCCTAAGAAAAACGGTCCAGTAGAAAATGATCATCAAACAGTGGCGCACCTCCACTCATTGGTCCAAATTTTTGATGACATTTCTGCATAATTGCTCCTCGTTCTGAACAATCTCCTTATTATCTCGTCCGTTAGCTTTTGGCTTGTTGGCATAGACCGTACTGTTGTGATAACCCCGAAGGAAGAAGTCCAAAGGCGTCCAATCGCTCGATCTTGGTGGCCAATTGACTTTGCTGTTTTTAGAGACGTTGCCATCTGGGAACTTGTCATTCAATAGAGCCATTATTGCATTGGCTGTGTAGCATGCCACGCCATCTTGTGGAAACCACAAACTGTCGATATCGATAGCATCCAATTCAGGCCATAAAAAATCGGTTATCATGGCACGGTAACGCTCATCATTCAGCGTAACAGAATCCCCGGCATCATTCCTAAGAAAAACGGTCCAGTAGAAAATGATCATCAAACAGTGGCGCACCTCCACTCATTGGTCCAAATTTTTGATGACATTTCTGCATAATTGCTCCTCGTTCTCAACAATCTCCTTATTATCTCGTCCGTTAGCTTTTGGCTTGTTGGCATAGACCGTACTGTTGAGATAACCCCGAAGGAAGAAGTCCAAAGGCGTCCAATCGCTCGATCTTGGTGGCCAATTGACTTTGCTGTTTTTAGAGACGTTGCCATCTGGGAACTTGTCATTCAATAGAGCCATTATTGCATTGGCTGTGTAGCATGCCACGCCATCTTGTGGAAACCACAAACTGTCGATATCGATAGCATCCAATTCAGGCCATAAAAAATCGGTTATCATGGCACGGTAACGCTCATCATTCAGCGTAACAGAATCCCCGGCATCATTCCTAAGAAAAACGGTCCAGTAGAAAATGATCATCAAACAGTGGCGCACCTCCACTCATTGGTCCAAATTTTTGATGACATTTCTGCATAATTGCTCCTCGTTCTGAACAATCTCCTTATTATCTCGTCCGTTAGCTTTTGGCTTGTTGGCATAGACCGTACTGTTGTGATAACCCCGAAGGAAGAAGTCCAAAGGCGTCCAATCGCTCGATCTTGGTGGCCAATTGACTTTGCTGTTTTTAGAGACGTTGCCATCTGGGAACTTGTCATTCAATAGAGCCATTATTGCATTGGCTGTGTAGCATGCCACGCCATCTTGTGGAAACCACAAACTGTCGATATCGATAGCATCCAATTCAGGCCATAAAAAATCGGTTATCATGGCACGGTAACGCTCATCATTCAGCGTAACAGAATCCCCGGCATCATTCCTAAGAAAAACGGTCCAGTAGAAAATGATCATCAAACAGTGGCGCACCTCCACTCATTGGTCCAAATTTTTGATGACATTTCTGCATAATTGCTCCTCGTTCTGAACAATCTCCTTATTATCTCGTCCGTTAGCTTTTGGCTTGTTGGCATAGACCGTACTGTTGTGATAACCCCGAAGGAAGAAGTCCAAAGGCGTCCAATCGCTCGATCTTGGTGGCCAATTGACTTTGCTGTTTTTAGAGACGTTGCCATCTGGGAACTTGTCATTCAATAGAGCCATTATTGCATTGGCTGTGTAGCATGCCACGCCATCTTGTGGAAACCACAAACTGTCGATATCGATAGCATCCAATTCAGGCCATAAAAAATCGGTTATCATGGCACGGTAACGCTCATCATTCAGCGTAACAGAATCCCCGGCATCATTCCTAAGAAAAACGGTCCAGTAGAAAATGATCATCAAACAGTGGCGCACCTCCACTCATTGGTCCAAATTTTTGATGACATTTCTGCATAATTGCTCCTCGTTCTGAACAATCTCCTTATTATCTCGTCCGTTAGCTTTTGGCTTGTTGGCATAGACCGTACTGTTGTGATAACCCCGAAGGAAGAAGTCCAAAGGCGTCCAATCGCTCGATCTTGGTGGCCAATTGACTTTGCTGTTTTTAGAGACGTTGCCATCTGGGAACTTGTCATTCAATAGAGCCATTATTGCATTGGCTGTGTAGCATGCCACGCCATCTTGTGGAAACCACAAACTGTCGATATCGATAGCATCCAATTCAGGCCATAAAAAATCGGTTATCATGGCACGGTAACGCTCATCATTCAGCGTAACAGAATCCCCGGCATCATTCCTAAGAAAAACGGTCCAGTAGAAAATGATCATCAAACAGTGGCGCACCTCCACTCATTGGTCCAAATTTTTGATGACATTTCTGCATAATTGCTCCTCGTTCTGAACAATCTCCTTATTATCTCGTCCGTTAGCTTTTGGCTTGTTGGCATAGACCGTACTGTTGTGATAACCCCGAAGGAAGAAGTCCAAAGGCGTCCAATCGCTCGATCTTGGTGGCCAATTGACTTTGCTGTTTTTAGAGACGTTGCCATCTGGGAACTTGTCATTCAATAGAGCCATTATTGCATTGGCTGTGTAGCATGCCACGCCATCTTGTGGAAACCACAAACTGTCGATATCGATAGCATCCAATTCAGGCCATAAAAAATCGGTTATCATGGCACGGTAACGCTCATCATTCAGCGTAACAGAATCCCCGGCATCATTCCTAAGAAAAACGGTCCAGTAGAAAATGATCATCAAACAGTGGCGCACCTCCACTCATTGGTCCAAATTTTTGATGACATTTCTGCATAATTGCTCCTCGTTCTGAACAATCTCCTTATTATCTCGTCCGTTAGCTTTTGGCTTGTTGGCATAGACCGTACTGTTGTGATAACCCCGAAGGAAGAAGTCCAAAGGCGTCCAATCGCTCGATCTTGGTGGCCAATTGACTTTGCTGTTTTTAGAGACGTTGCCATCTGGGAACTTGTCATTCAATAGAGCCATTATTGCATTGGCTGTGTAGCATGCCACGCCATCTTGTGGAAACCACAAACTGTCGATATCGATAGCATCCAATTCAGGCCATAAAAAATCGGTTATCATGGCACGGTAACGCTCATCATTCAGCGTAACAGAATCCCCGGCATCATTCCTAAGAAAAACGGTCCAGTAGAAAATGATCATCAAACAGTGGCGCACCTCCACTCATTGGTCCAAATTTTTGATGACATTTCTGCATAATTGCTCCTCGTTCTGAACAATCTCCTTATTATCTCGTCCGTTAGCTTTTGGCTTGTTGGCATAGACCGTACTGTTGTGATAACCCCGAAGGAAGAAGTCCAAAGGCGTCCAATCGCTCGATCTTGGTGGCCAATTGACTTTGCTGTTTTTAGAGACGTTGCCATCTGGGAACTTGTCATTCAATAGAGCCATTATTGCATTGGCTGTGTAGCATGCCACGCCATCTTGTGGAAACCACAAACTGTCGATATCGATAGCATCCAATTCAGGCCATAAAAAATCGGTTATCATGGCACGGTAACGCTCATCATTCAGCGTAACAGAATCCCCGGCATCATTCCTAAGAAAAACGGTCCAGTAGAAAATGATCATCAAACAGTGGCGCACCTCCACTCATTGGTCCAAATTTTTGATGACATTTCTGCATAATTGCTCCTCGTTCTGAACAATCTCCTTATTATCTCGTCCGTTAGCTTTTGGCTTGTTGGCATAGACCGTACTGTTGTGATAACCCCGAAGGAAGAAGTCCAAAGGCGTCCAATCGCTCGATCTTGGTGGCCAATTGACTTTGCTGTTTTTAGAGACGTTGCCATCTGGGAACTTGTCATTCAATAGAGCCATTATTGCATTGGCTGTGTAGCATGCCACGCCATCTTGTGGAAACCACAAACTGTCGATATCGATAGCATCCAATTCAGGCCATAAAAAATCGGTTATCATGGCACGGTAACGCTCATCATTCAGCGTAACAGAATCCCCGGCATCATTCCTAAGAAAAACGGTCCAGTAGAAAATGATCATCAACCAGTGGCACACCTCCACTCATTTGTCCAAATTTTTGATGACATTTCTGCATAATTGCTCCTCGTTCTCAACAATCTCCTTATTATCTCGTCCGTTAGCTTTTGGCTTGTTGGCATAGACCGTACTGTTGAGATAACCCCGAAGGAAGAAGTCCAAAGGCGTCCAATCGCTCGATCTTGGTGGCCAATTGACTTTGCTGTTTTTAGAGACGTTGCCATCTGGGAACTTGTCATTCAATAGAGCCATTATTGCATTGGCTGTGTAGCATGCCACGCCATCTTGTGGAAACCACAAACTGTCGATATCGATAGCATCCAATTCAGGCCATAAAAAATCGGTTATCATGGCACGGTAACGCTCATCATTCAGCGTAACAGAATCCCCGGCATCATTCCTAAGAAAAACGGTCCAGTAGAAAATGATCATCAAACAGTGGCGCACCTCCACTCATTGGTCCAAATTTTTGATGACATTTCTGCATAATTGCTCCTCGTTCTGAACAATCTCCTTATTATCTCGTCCGTTAGCTTTTGGCTTGTTGGCATAGACCGTACTGTTGTGATAACCCCGAAGGAAGAAGTCCAAAGGCGTCCAATCGCTCGATCTTGGTGGCCAATTGACTTTGCTGTTTTTAGAGACGTTGCCATCTGGGAACTTGTCATTCAATAGAGCCATTATTGCATTGGCTGTGTAGCATGCCACGCCATCTTGTGGAAACCACAAACTGTCGATATCGATAGCATCCAATTCAGGCCATAAAAAATCGGTTATCATGGCACGGTAACGCTCATCATTCAGCGTAACAGAATCCCCGGCATCATTCCTAAGAAAAACGGTCCAGTAGAAAATGATCATCAACCAGTGGCACACCTCCACTCATTTGTCCAAATTTTTGATGACATTTCTGCATAATTGCTCCTCGTTCTCAACAATCTCCTTATTATCTCGTCCGTTAGCTTTTGGCTTGTTGGCATAGACCGTACTGTTGAGATAACCCCGAAGGAAGAAGTCCAAAGGCGTCCAATCGCTCGATCTTGGTGGCCAATTGACTTTGCTGTTTTCAGAGACGTTGCCATCTGGGAACTTGTCATTCAATAGAGCCATTATCGCATTGGCTGTGTGGCATGCCACGCCATCTTGTGGAAACCACAAACTGTCGATATCGATAGCATCCAATTCAGGCCATAAAAATCGGTTATCATGGCACGGTAACGCTCATCATTCAGCGTAACAGAATCCCCGGCATCATTTCTAAGAAAAACGGTCCAGCAAAAAGTGCGACATTTTGTGGACACATCGGCATTTCAACAATCAACTTTGGATTTTCATGTCTCCAAATGCGACAATTTTGCTTATTAACGAAGCCACTGAGATGAACATCGGCTGCATCACTGAAGATGATTGTGAAAAATCCTCATTGATTTGTCTTGGTATCCAATTTAGGCTTCAAAGGGTCAGCATACTTAAATTCTTGCGTTAATTGAATTTTGTACGCGTATAGAGACAATTCATTCCTCAAAATTCGATGTAACCTAGCTACTCGATAGCTGAAAGGTCCTCAGTACTTTAACGGTTTTAGTGGATATGCTAGATTGTTTCTTGTTTATAGCTTATCCACAGTGTGAACTCTTTCATATTTTTATTAATTCCCTCAATAGTTCTTTTAAAATTTAATCACAGAATAATTGAATTAAATATGACTAGAACGATTTTCTAATTCATTCAATAATGTTCTGGCATTTTCGCGTAAAGCTGTGTCTCGGGATTTCCAAATGCTTGTGGTAATGGAGAATTTATTAGAATAAAAGATGAAGTCTCCAAGGCGAAAACTGTTGTTTTTTTTGTTTTGATATTACTTAATAAGTCTCCGGAAGCTGGCAATTTAGATTATCAGACTCATTCCTCAATTAAGTTTTAGACGCTGTCTCTCTTAATTTTCTTGGATAAAATGTAGAAAGTCGCTACTGTGCTTTCTTTCTAATTACTCAATTATCGGAGAACTTTGTTCTTGAGAATTTTATTCGAAATGTTGTATGGAATACTGAAGTGCCGCAACCGATGAAACTTTACCGCTTGCAGAACATTGTATAGGCGAAGAATTGAGCCTTTTGTTTCACATTTAATGGTAATTGATTTTATTGTCATCGGCATGCGGGTAGAATAAACATCCTATGGGTTCGACCTCGATTAAGGTCTTCAACATCGATACAATGTCCCACGTTCTTGAATAATTCATTTGTTATTGGTTCGCCTGAACCCTTTCTACCTAATCAAATCATCAATTTCGAATGCTCTTGATATAATACGATGGTCTATGGTGAATGTTCATACTAAGTAGAGCATCAGATTGGAGAAAACAATCTGTAGTTTCCAAGGAGGATCATTTTATAGGTGTTCTTTGATACCGCAAATAACTTGTTTCGAAACAAGTAGCTTTTGAGTTCAATATCGTGTCCATAGATCTTTTTCTTTTTGGTGAGAACTGAAAAGTAAATGTGAACCGGTTGCTTCGCGCTTAAGAATCTCCATCGATCAAGCGATCAATCAAACCGGTAGCGGGCAAGTCTCCTGACTGGGTCCATTGGAACAAGACTAAGTCTAACAGGCTGCAGGCGGCATACACGTGGTTTTGAGCTCTAAGAGAAGCCAGTGTTGAACTTTCTACTAAAGTGTGAGAGGAAGATTCGTTCGCCTATCTATTACAACCAAAGTCATCAACAATGCATATTAAATGCAGATGGCTGTTCAGGAGATAGTAGCCTGGTATGAAGTTCTGTCACCAGTATTATGCCTCTTCAGCTCATGGAGGGAAGTTTTGAGCGTTTGGGCCAGAATTCCACATTGTGAAGCTTCGCACACTTCATACCAGGAGCCCCACTCCACTCCGAGAGCCATTGGGGTAACCAGTGGCTCTCCGAGGACGCAGAATCTATGATATCCCGATGGTTGAAACGTGCCGAGAGTTGCTAGGGAACCTCGTTTGACCAATTTATCGGCCAGTTTATACCCTTTCACCCCAGAGTGTCCATGACACCCACACACTATCTGAAGTTTGTTTACTCTGACTAGTTTAACCAGGGCTCCCTGCACTATAAATCAAGTCTAGAAGTCGCTATGTAGTCCTGTTTCAGCTGCAGAATCTGACAGCTTCCAGGAGTCAAATTTCCGATTTTAACATGACCGCGAGGCACGGACATATACACAGCCTCGGTTCTGATGTGGAAACTCCATTCAATTCCCAGTCTTCATCAAATCTACTTTCCAAACATTCGAATACGAAGCAATCACCCTTATCCACTAAAAATACTGTTGTACCGAGGACCTTTCAACTATCGAGTAGTTATAATAAAAAAGACTGTGTTACGTCATAATAGTTTGAAGTTTGTTTCTTGGCAAAGATATTTGAACAGTATGGCAGATCTTTTGTAGGGAGAAGTTTGATCAGGATTATATTGTATCGCAAACAGGGAAGCGTTTCACTTGTATGAAGTACGGTGCTTAGGAAGTTCATAGACCAATAGTATGATGTGATCTATGTTGCCTTGTAAAACAGAACGTAAACTTTTCAAATAAGCATCTGGTTGGAAACAGAGCTTCACATGAATATTGGAAGGGATTCGCCCATGTTACTTCATTCTTTGATAGGATCCCATTGGGATTGAGAGCAATTTATGTGTTATTGGTATAAGATGAACAATATGTTTTCTATTTGTTCTATAATTTACTATTCATTGAACGGATATAAGAGTAAAAGATTTTCACGATTTAGTATTAAGATAAACGACTATTTTCAAAATATAATAACGTTCGTCCATTCACAAAATTTCATCAGAACCGCGGGATTTTAATACGATATATAAATAACAGTCTCAAACTTGCTTCAGCTAATGAATATTGGATACTTAAATGCACTCATCCATCAGAAATTGGAGAATATTTTTTCTAATATCCTGTAAATTCCTTGTAAACCTAAGTTTAGAACGATACTAAACACTTTACATCACGTTATTATCGTTAACGAAAGTTAATCATAAAAGTCAAATTACTTGGATGATGAGACCCAACTGTTTACTTAAAAAAATATGAAATGGAACTGTACTTCAATAGATTACTGTCCTTCAATAAATTACTGTCTCACGTGCAGCCAATTCAATGTTCATAGCAAAAATTTGCTTTGAGCACGTAATGACTAACTTCTCCAACTTTTTCCCAACAGAAAATTCAATATTTACTTAATATTTCCATGATTATAAGTTGCAATTTATATCTGGCTGTTTTAAATTCATTACATCGATTGAAACTCGTAGTATGACTAAAGCTCACTGTTATCTCTAACGAAATCGAAAATTTTGCCAGGATTGCAAGTGGTGCGTTTAAAGTTCAACTCGGTGATCATTTATTTCCCCCTCGTGAGCATAGATAATGGACACCGGAAATAGAATTCCCCGTACCATTATTTACAACACAGTGATTTAACTCCTCTCCCCGAATGAAAATGCGGATTCTGCTAGGAGTCATCAATTCTTCATCTCGTATCCTTTGGTCTGTATACACGATAAATTTGTTTTAAAAACCAACTTGCCCGATGAATTTCTTTGTAGAGGAAACGTTTGTTTTGGGTAGTGACGTAGCTATAACAAAGCAACCTAATATGCGACGCATAGGGGCGCCCGGAAATTTTACATTTTACTAATTGTACCCTACAACTTTCAAGTTTCGAAACTTTTCATACGATACGAATTTGCATGATAACAACCAGATAATATTTCGTGAGCATCTTCAACAAAATTATGTAATGAATAAATTGCCGCAAACTCAAGTAACTGACTTTACAAATAAAAGTGAGATCAACATCGTAGTGTTCCATTTTGCAATATGAATATCCAAAATATTAATTCTTTCAACAACACTACCGTCTTTTTTCGTAAATTTCTCTACAATTTATCTGAATTTAATAAAACTCGCTATAATCTCCTCTAGGGAATTAGAATTAGTAGCTTCCCATATGCAATTTTTCACAACTTCTATTTCATTGGGAATCTCATCCGAATATAATATATGTTTTATGCGACCCCAAATATCTGAAGATATGTTTTGAATTGTTTCTTTTCATTTTATCAATATTTATTCATCATCAAAAATTTTATATTTTTGATTATTGGAAAAATAGGAAAATTCATACCGAAAGTAACTAATTGATCGATTTTCAAGTGCTTATAACTTCGGAAATATTAATTTTTCTAAAAATTTCATAGATGAAAAAAATCTTATTTTGAGTCAAAATATCGATAAATACTATGACAATATTATTTTGATAACTGGTCATTTTCGTATGCTCCCAATGTGAACAGATTCATTTCTGCTCCGAAATTTTTCAATTTTTCCAACAGATTCATAACCAGAATTGAACGGATAGAATGTGATTTATCGTAATTTTCCGTATTTGCCATGGATGCTGCCCAATTTCAAATATCCGCTGAAAAGTCGTTACTATCACGGAAGCTATGCGTTTTGTAAAAATGGTCAGGAATAAAAAAAGTTTATTTGGGATCAATCTATGTGCTCAAATTTTTAGGTAATTTAAAAAATAACCCTTTCTATTTTTTCATCTTTTGGAAAAAATGCTTATTTCGTTTTTTTAAAATAACCAAGGAAATATTGATCGGGGAGAATAGTTAAAATACATATATAATATAAAATTTGCAATTTTACATTATTGTTCGATTTAGGTTTCAACCGTCCTTTATTTCAAAGCCCCCTAACTCGAAAAGAGTGCGTTTTTCGAAAAAATTACAATAAAAAAGGTACCCTTTTTGACCGTTTTTTTGGGGGGCACATTTTTGCCTATAAAAGACTTGCCATCCAGACTAACCACAATTCATCTGGGATACGCCCTAAACCTACCCACCTAGTTTCGAAAATAAAGGAGCACTCTCAAAATATTCGTGGGTCAGGCTCAGGCACCTTTATGATCTTCGTGTACTGGACTAGTTCTCAAAAGATCGCATACAACACAAAGTGAGAGATTGCAATTAAAGTGCCTTATCTTAAAAACGAAACATATATTCCGCGGTTTCAAATATGGTCTTGATAATTTAATGTACTGTGTCGTGTTTCGTGGATTGTTTAATGTAAGAATGGTGCTGAGAAATATTTCAACTGAATGTCCGAATTATCCATTTAATATGTTCATTCTTCTAAGTAGATGTAAATTATACTAAATCAATCATATATTATACAGATAAGAAGTTCTCGCGTTACATGAATCGAATTGAGGCGGACACTTTTATTTAGTGTTGCTTGCTCATGGGTCATTTGAACTGAGTCTACTTGAAGTATGAACGAGTTGAAACGAATGAAATGAAGCGGCTGGTAATGCCATGATATCATCAATATCATAATTCAACACTCAAGTATAATACTTGACAAGAGAAAGCAGATCAACCTTAGGACAAGATGAGTTTGCTAGTGTTGGCTTGTCTAGCTCACATTGAGATAATAAACTTCTTCATCCATGCATTAGAAGGATCGTTAAGTCGAACATTTTTCTCTTTTTTACAATCTTTCAAATTAACGTATTTCTAGATTTTGACGTTTAATTTTATTCCTCGTATCTAGATTTTGATAAACTGTGTTTTAACTGCCTCCAATTACATTTGTTTTTTCTTTTCTTTTATTGCCTTCTTAAAAAATTTTTTTTTCTTGTGACATATTATGTTTTTATTCACTTGACACAAGCAAATTCTCTTTTTTATTACGTCTATCTAGGTTATTGGCAAAAACGAGAAAACAGTTACAGAACCAAGCGTTGAGTGATCTTTAGCAAATTGAAACTCAATGAACTATTTTCACTCGACAATGATTCAAGACAGACACAGTCCAATCTGACTCTGCTGTCCATTGAAGCAAACAGAACAGCAGAGCTATATTCGACAAATTTTGTAAATGAATTTGCAAACGCCAAAACTAGAAAGAGAAATTTGTTGACTGTATTTTGCGGTGTTTTTTTCATAAGAATTGCCTATATGTTTATTTTAATTTGTTCATAACAAATGATTGATTGCTTTTGTTTCGTTAGTAAGTATAGCTTATTACTACCACTTCCACCAAAATACACTCTTTTTTTTGTCCTCGATCTCAAACTTTTGTTTGCATTGGTGCTCGATTTTACATTATTTTGAAAACTATACATTTGTTTATCTCTCCGTTTATTGTGTTCATCATCCTTCCTGAACTAGTTGCACATATGGTTTCGACAATCCATCATCAATCAAGTTCTCTAAAGGAGATCATACTTTTCACAATGAGGGTAATATCGAACATATTATCTTTGACAAGGATCTGAGAATTTTCAATGATTTTATCCCTTGAATTCAAGTTTTATACAATCCCTAATATCATACTGTCACATATAACTATTCCTATGAAATACTCAATACTCATACTCGATATCACCACCAATAATAGCACCCTCTCGTGGAACTATCATGTGAGGTCCATTGCGACAACTGCTTCACAGAAACTTGGTGTTCTCTTCCGTACGAAGAGCTACTTTACACCCCAGCAGCTCATCATGATTTACAAAGCACAGATTCTACCTTCTTGGGTACTGCCTCACGTTTGGAGTTCAGCTTTCAAACATAAGCTGGAGCTCTTAAATTGTATTCAGGAGCTATTGGTCGGACTGAATGCAGCGACCTCTCTAAAACATTGTAGAAACGTGGACGATATCTAGCATCAGCATTACGACATGACTATATAATTATTATAATCGACGTATCTTTCATTAAATTTTATTAATTTTTTTTAAAAACATGTTTTTGTGAGTAAGAAACCTAAAGACTAGATTCAATTTTTCTAACGAATGGTGAAGTTGTGGAACATAAATCTCCTCTCTCAACATTCCATTGCTGGCTCAAATGATGTTCCGTGTGTTTCATCTCGTGTTGTCGAAAGATATAAAAAACATACTAACAACATGTTGGAGTAGGCCGCGTAACCTCGGAATAAATAGTGAGAGGAAGGAGTTGTGGGTTGTGAATATCTTCCCACTTCCTTGCATTGCTTACTTGTTTACGTTCTGGTTACAAACGTTTTATCCTCTCACTATTCTAAAAACGTAACCAAACAATTTCAATTCGATCTATTGTCCAACATTTTCTCAAATATAATCGTAATAGCTACACAAGATGGTAATATGTAATTGCTTGATATTGTTCCATGATAATAACACTTATATTAAGCGATGCTTTGGGATAAATCAACATATATGTAGAATTTTAGAATGCTCAATTAACCTCGCTCAGATGTGAAATGTCTATCGACCCTTATCATTAATTTCGTCTTCTCATTGTTTCAGATGCATATCCCAGCGAACAACGATACGACGAAATGTGCGCAGGACCTGGTTTCAGCGACACCTTCAGCACAGATAATTTCAGAAAGGGAGCCCCTCCGGCCACTACAGATTTCCGCGAACAAAGAAATCCACAATTCCAGCAGCCCGGAGCCGTACTCATGGTCTACGGCTTAGATCCGGTCCGTACCAACGCTGATAAATTGTTCAATCTCATGTGTTTATTCGGAAACGTGGCTCGGGTAAGTCGATGGTGAATATGACGAGACCACGTACAAATTGAAATATGTCTACGTTTCGCTAGTTTGTTTTTGAGAGAGTTCCAAATTCAATATGATTCGTAGGGTAAACACTCATAATCATCCGAGCGCTAAGCCGTACCAAGCCGGGGTATATGGAATTGCGCCTATACACGCAAGAAGCAGAAAGTAAACATTCGGAACGATCTCATTCGTTTCGCATGTGTTGCGAATCCCAAGATTACCGTTAAAGTTAGTCTAGTTAGGATCATAAAAACAGTATTTACAGTGTTGGTTTCGAACCGCATATATATGCCTCTCCACAATCAGAGCTTTACAAATTATTCTTCTTGATACTGTATTCAATCTCTTGGTTGGTTGTGGGGTTTGTCTTTATAAATGATGCCTATTCTACTAACGGTATTTTTATTAAGAAACGTGAAAACTATTCCAGTGCACACTGAATTTACTGTTTGGAAAATTGTATGATCCTGAATAGTATTTGTTCTGTAACCTTGGAGTTATCCTCGTTGCTAAATTGAGTTGGAAACCCGGGTGGACAAGGCCGTTGCAACCTTATGGGCATGCAGGAGAGCCTTCGCGAACAGATGGAGTCTACGCCACAGGTTCTGCACTGTATCTACACGGCCATGATCTGCCCATCATAACCTACATAGCCGTCGTGTGGTGGCGGTGATAGAAACGGTTATGTCCCGTCTGGCACTGGACAAGGCCCAACGACTTGTCTGCGTGGGGATACCGAGTCCTATTAGGACCGTCCCCACCAGGGCTCTGGAGGTTTTGGTGGGGATCGTTCCTCTACAGCTCCATATCAAAACAGTGGCTGCGGGTAGGGCGTATCGGCTGGCTGGTCTGGGTCGGTGCGTCTGTGCCTCGCGGTCATGGCAAAATTTCGGATTGGACAACCGAGACTTACGCAGGATGCGATAGCGCCTACTGTCAGGTTTCAAACACCAGACGTCCTCATAACACAGAGGACGGACTGGAAGAACAAGAACTTGGCGCTGCTTCCGCCAGGGGGGCTCGTGTGGTTCACGGACGGGTCTAAGATTGGCGCGTCTAGCGGAGCCGGAGTATACTCGTGTTCACCCAAAAGGGAGATTTCAGTTCCCCTAAGTGCCCACGCAACCGTTTTCCAGGTCTGTACAATAAAAACCTGTGCCCTGGAAAACCTGCGATTAAATTTCCCAGGTAGGCAGATTTACATCTGCACTGACAGTCGAAGGGCCCTAGGCGCACTTCACGCCCACTGAGTCACTTCTAGGCTTGTCTTGGAGTGCAGGGAAACTCTGGCAGAATTAGCCAGGAAGAATAAACTCCAGCTAGTGTGGGATGAACTGGCCAAACGACAGTGGCAGAATCTCCAGCACGGACTTCTCTTAGGTTACAACACCCCGGCAGCACACATGTACCGCTTGAAGCCACAAGAGATATCAGTCCATGAAAACACTGCCTTAGGTCTGCTGGACTCATTCTTGTATTAAGGGGCGCGCAATAGACTCAATCAACTAGTCTAAGTGCTCCGGACTTGTTCGCCCCCGTTTTGATTGATTCATTGAATCTATGGTACAGACGAAATGTTTTTAGTTTGGAATATCTGATTATATATAAAAATTCTCGGGAAATAGGTCACAATAACACTTTGTTTTAACTATCTGATATTAGATAATGTTCTGCCAAACGTCAAAGATATCAAAAACTTTTAAACAATATATTGTTGACATGATTACGTTACAAATAAAATTTGAGCTTCGGAAACGTATGAAGGAAAGGTTCCAAGGAAAATGCTCGAAAAATATGAACATTTAATGTAAAAATTACAAGCTCACAAGTTAAAATTATAAACTAGGGAAAGCACTGATTTTGTTTCAATTTTCAAGATGCACCAATTGTTTGTTGATTTAAGGGGGAACTATTTTAGCCATTCTCGTGAAATCATGATGAACGTCGTAGTTCTGGAATATGGTGCCCGTATGTTGACTTTAGTCCCCATTGTCTGGGGTTTCGTGTTCAGATGACTTTTGAATTCTTAATAAAGGAGACTCTGCACCTCTTTGCTCAACAAGGTGACCTAATTGTTTTTGGCTAGGACTTTGTAAATATTACAAGACCAGTTTTGAACTGTGTAGGCAATTAGACATAATATATATTGTTGCTGATCGAAGAACTAGCACTGATTTTTTTCTATTCAATACTATGATCGACAGCTTGTGTAAGAAGCCTGGCGTTTTAGACTGATTTTGCACAACTCTTGTTCTGGGACGATGCCATTGTGTGTTAGCTGGTTATAAGCAGGTTAATTTTTGAATGCAATAACATTAACTGTTTCCATAGTATCTTATTGTTGAAGTAACATTGAGTATCATTCTGTTTAATCGGTCGAATTATCATCAGAAACTCTTTTGAGTTCCCTCCTCCATGTTCAACATCGATTTCGTCATTCTACCTACCGGCTGGATGATAAACTAGGCGCGATTATATTGAACATTTTCCGAATTCGTTACCTATCTTAATCTGCAATTTGCCTGTGAAAATATGTTATTGCTGCTGCTACAGTTTACCTGCACTCCTTATTGTTATTATACGCGACCAGGCAATGACGACGTTTAGGTAACAAATCAGTGTTTGCCACTAACAATCAACATTTTGTGAATAAATAAGACACCCTTGATATTTTGTTTCAGATAAAATTTTTAAAGTCGAAGGAAGGCACTTCGATGGTTCAGATGGGCGATAGCGTGGCCGTAGAACGATGCGTTCAGAATCTTAACAACATAACCGTAGGACTGACAGGTGCGGCACCACTCTCTCATAATTCAAACGACGACAACAACCAACAGGTGGATGAACACAAACTACAACTCGCATTCAGTAAACAACCATACCTCAGCGAGGTCACCAATCCGTATCCGTTACCAGACAAATCGCCATCTTACAAGGAATACATCACCAACAAAAACAACAGATTCATGAACCCCGCAATGGCGAGCAAAAACAGAATACAACCGCCTAGCAAGGTACGATACACTACATACAAATTATACTTGTATACACAAATGCAAGGTATTGTATCAATTCTTCTATACAACCCAGCAGAAATGTTAAGATATTTTATCCCACAGCAAAATAGATTTAAGACCACCATCTTCAGGTATAACAAGATCCACTTTATTAGTGACTACCCCTCAGTATCGCCGGTATCATCAGCAATGAACTAGAAACCGAAGACAGTTCATTATAGAAAATTCTTATTCTTCATCCCATTTTTAATCAATTTCAGATGGGTGGTGCTCATTCAATTTCTAATTAACTCCTGATGAAACAACTTATTTGCCAAGTGGCATCACGGTTTCTTCCCGGTATGAAGGAAATTAGCTTTATGTAGTGAGGAAAATACTGAAAACATTAATGAACACTTCCAAAGATGTCTTTAAACACGAACGTAATAAATATAGTGAAAATACATTCGTACCACACCTATGCAACTTAGATAAGCAAGTAACAGTGCATGATATTGTAGTGATCAAATTAACATTCCAGATTCTGCATTTCTTCAATACACCACCCCAAGTAACCGAACCTGAATTAGTTCAAGTATTTAAGGACTATGACGTGGTGCCCCCAAAGGCTGTAAAATTATTCCCCATGAAGTCTGAACGTTCTAGCTCGGGACTGTTGGAATTCGAAACTACTACAGAAGCGGTCGCTGCTGTTATGGCCTGCAATCATGCTGCCATCGAAAGTCCTGGTAAGTTTCAGTCTAGCGCTGTTTATCTATTCTGTTGTCTAATCGTTGATGAATGGTTTCGATAGTAAGAGCGTCAACTCTGGATTTTCCAATAACTTATTGACCAACTTTGTAGCAGCAAAGCTACACGACATTGCTTCTTTCACGGGTTTTTTTATCTGCTCCTCGTCTAACTGAACTTCCCAGGCGCATCCACCAAATTTAATTAACGTAAGTAATTCAACAGCTTACGTGGTATTCAAATGCTCCCCCGAGTAATGGTGGAAAATTGAATGACGTTGTGTCTCCGTTCCTGTTTGTTTTTCTGAAAATTTACGAGACCTAAAGTTGTAGAAAATCATTTTATCTTTATTTTAGTTTTTCTGTATGATTGAAAGTTTTCTCATCAATTTTTCAACTTCTAAATGAAATTTCCTGATATAAAATTGTTGATAAAAATTATAGAAGACTTAAGTATCTTCAATTTTGATGTTCAACAAAGTTTTTGTGACTGACAATTTTAAAGCTGTGCACGCGCGAATTCGACCTCACAGATTTCAGCGCTTGCGCATGCCTCTTATCTGACTCTTCCTGTTCTATGTATGCTCATGGTAACGTGAACTCAATTTCAACTCGAAAATTAGTGAACTATTGGTTTCTAATTATGTATACCATTTATTGCCTTAAATACAATGGATGGGGCTTATGTGCACAGCTGTTGGGCATGTGAGACCTTGATTTGCAGCTCTAGAACTTTAGAACCATTAGTCATAGAAACTTCGTTGAACATCCAAATTAAAGGTTTACGTCTTCTATAATTCTTATTCACACCCGGAAGTTTCATCTTGAGGTTGTAAAATTGATGAAAAAAAAATTTCAAACAGCTGTAACTCTTACAATAATAATAATTTTTCCAACAAAAAAAGTAAAATCGAAAATGCAGGAAAAATGATTTTTTACAAACTACCAGGAACTGAGATACAACGCCGTTTGCGTTTTACAATATGGCGGCAGGAAAACAGCAGATACATCTGGACTTTTTGGTTTTACACTCTACCCTTCTCCACTTTGGCCAAAACTCGCAATTCGTGCATTTTTTCCAAAAACTACATTGTTTTTTGTTTAAATGCGTTGGACTAACAACTTTCAAAACAAAACATCTATGCTGAGTCTAGAACACCATCATCGATCCACTAAGGTTGAACTAGAACATTCTTGAACCTAAGGAAATTGTCGAAGATTCATGGTTAGCAATCATTTAAGTGAAAATGTGTCCTCCAATTAATGTATAATACCAGACTGCTGAAAGTGTAATTTCTTTTACAGGCACGAAGTTTCCATTCATAATGAAACTATGCTTTTCGTCGTCCCGCAGTATGTCCATCAGAAACGGTGACAATTCCAACGAATCAGGAGATAACCGCATGAAGCAGGATTAAAATAAGTTCTTTAGCATACTTCTAACCTATACATATCCTTTCCATATATTGTACTCCATTATCATTGTAATATCAAAGGTAGCCGATGTGGCACCTTACGTTGATTTATTGTTAATGTTTTATGTTACGACAGAATCTCGAAAGTTTTTAACTTCTTAGAAATTCTCTGTGGGTAGCTCTCGTTTCGAATATATTATTGTATTACTGTTTGTTTGGCAGTATGTTTCGACCTTTTAGATTCGATCTGAAGAACATAGTACGTACATATTGCAAATAATTAGTTGCCTGTGAAACAAGAAAGTTGTGTGAGACACAAATAATTATTGTAATGCAATTTTTACAGTTTTATTGCAACGATATTAGATATAATAATTTTTAATGGATAGATAAGCTATTAGTAATAAATTATAGTAATTTCACAACGTTTTCTATTAAATTTTATCTTATGTTGAGATTCTCATTACTTTCACTTTCCGAAATTGTTTATTTTCTACGGATAGGTCAGTCCTGCTGATGAAATTACACAGATGTTGGAAACATTTTATTTTCCGACTAGGAACGTATTCGGCGAATTGGATTCTACTTTTAGAAATTGTTAAATTTAGTAATGAATCGGTGTGTTTCCCGAAAAGGGAAACTAATCGTTAATAAAACAAGGTCACCCTTGTCAAGTACACAAAAAAGGGCTTTTCAACCAAGTCGTCCTGTCTTCATGAAGTACATTTCGTGCAAACAAGTTTAACGGTTCATGTTTTATCGGTATCATCGTTCTGTAATACAAATGAGCATAGTGAATACGATTTACTTCATGAATATTAGTCATTCTAACATTATTTACAATCGTAAATTACAGGGTTATTCAAAATATTGGAAATAAATCCATTGTTTAGATGTTCTGAACTAGTTACATAATCAACAATATATCGATTTTTTTACAGCACGTTCTCGAACACTTGTTGACTCGACTTGAAATCTATACTGTTTGGTGATAATTTTGAAATTCAGAATCTTATTATATGCAATTATTTTTCTAAATAGGTGACCTAGTACCTGATGAATAATTTTCTATCTACCTAATCAATAGGTAATTAATTTAATACATACATTTTTAAGTAATTTGTCAATGATTGTATATTATTACAAAAAAAAGGAATGGAATGTTATTTTAAATAAAACTATATTATTACGATATTCGTGTAAAAACTTGAATTTCAGTTTTATGGTTTCGATCTACTGTTCAATAGCGAAGGAAAATATTGACCTATCGTTGGATTTATTTCAAACGATTAATTTAAACTAAAATTTTTATGTTTTATGCAATATTTATTAAATATTTAAAGAAAATATATTTTAAAATAAACTTCTATAAGTAGTGGAAGTTAGTTTCGGAATTAATAAATTAATTGTTTAATAATTATAATCACTGACTCTAAATAATTAATGCTAATGCATGCATTGATTCTTTCGAGATTATTTTAATAACAATCTGGTTAGAAAAATAATTATAATAAATTCCTGAAATCCATCAGTATTCATAAAAAGCTTATTTTACACATTAAACCTGAAGATAACATATCATAAATTTGAAATAATATTGGAATTGAAAGTAATTAGAATATTATTAGTAACATAATTCATTCTAATCGATTGATTCATCTTTTAAATTGTACCTTGATTACTTTTCAATTCGACAAATATATTTACATTACGAAGAATACGCGGTGGAGGTTTTTTTATAACTATGGAATTTATTAATTTTGGACGTATTTTTATAAATATTTACACTGAAGTCAATACTAACAAGAAATGAATATCCACTATAATTTGTAAGCTGACCTTCGAAACCTAAGCAAATAAATCACTTTTCATATTTAGTAACATATCAAAAAAAAGTGTTAACATTAAGAATTATATATTTTCTGTGTTTTGTACGTTTCACGTGTTTTAATAGTTGGCTTATTCACTTGAATTGAAATTCGAAGATGTTGAGCTTCATATATTGCTGAATATGTTAAATTTATTATTGGATCAATGATGGAAGTTTCGTCCTATAGAAATAACTATGTTATTTTAGTTAAATGTCTTCCTTCCAAATGTATCTCAGTTCTACTGGACCTAAACCATAAACATGGTAGACTGAGATTCATTTGATTCTATCAATGTCTGTGCTAGTGTTTGTGTATGACGTATTTAAGACATGTGCAATACCATTTTGCATGTATCGGTCACCATATTTTATCCATTATTACTGTAGAACTGTAGAAACACGCCAATAATATTCCAGATAAAATAATCAAAGGAAATACGTGAAAAAATTTCAAGAATATGGTCCGGTTAACAGCAGGTTTGTTTTAATTTATTTTCGACATCGAGGATACAATACAAAAATTTGAATTCAAAGTATTAATTTTGAAAAATTATACCAGAATAAAAATTTTGAGCTATTTTTCTAATTTTTTTCAGATTTCATAGAACCATAAAAAAACAAAATTAAATGAAATAAGATTACCAATAAAACCAAGTTTATTTAAATATTTTCGGGGAAAGTTGTTAACTAAGAGTGATGGAAATAAATTGAAAATATAGGAAAATAAATTAAAAAATTTGATGTAATACATTAAAAATTAAGAAATATCGTGTTGTTGATCACGTGAATTTTTAT
Source organism: Endomychus coccineus (assembly GCA_958510875.1). Classification (NCBI taxonomy): domain Eukaryota; kingdom Metazoa; phylum Arthropoda; class Insecta; order Coleoptera; family Endomychidae; genus Endomychus; species Endomychus coccineus. The sequence continues at coordinate 296,162,856 of OY294067.1, forward strand.
TTAAATTACAAATAAAATAAATATTTTCGGACAAGTTTTCAACTCAGAGTGATGAAAAAAAATGGGAAAATATAGGAAAATAAATCAAAAAATTTGCAATATTTACAATACTTCAAGAAATTGAGAAATATGGAGATGTGCAATACATCAAAAATTGGGGAATATCGTGTTGTTGATTATGTCAATTTTTATTTAAATTACAAATAAAACTGAGTTTTTTCTAAATATTTTCGGGCAAGTTGTCCACTCAGATTGATGAAAAAAAATGTAAAAATATAGGAAAATAATTCAAAAAATTTGCAATATTTACAATACTTCAAAAAATTAAGAAATATGGAGTTGTGCAATAGATCAAAAATTGGGAAATATCGTGTTGTTGATTACGTCAATTTTTATTTAAATTACAAATAAAACGTAAGTTGTTCTAAATATTCTCGGGCAAGTTGTCAACTTAGAGTAATGAAAAAAAATTGAAAAATTGCAATATTTACAATATTTCAAAAATTAAGATATATGGAGTTGTGCAATACATAAAAAATCAAGAAATATCGTGTTGTTGATTATTTCAATTTCTATTTAAATCACAAATGAAACTAAATTTTCCCTAAATATTTTCTGGCAAGTTATCCACTCAGAGTGATGAAAAAAAAATTGGAGAAATATAGGAAAAATAAATCAAAAAATTTGCAATATTTACAATTCTTCGAAAATTACGTATTATCGTTTTGTTGATTATGTCAATTTTTATTCAAATTACAAAGAAAACTAAATTTTTTCTAAATATTTTCCGGCAAGCTGTCAACTCAGTATGATGAAAAATATAGGAAAATAAATCAAAAAATTTGCTACAATACTTCAAAAATCAAGAAATATGGAGTTGTTGATTACGTCCATTTTTGTTTAGAATTATTCAGATTTATTGCCGAGACGATATCAGAATTGTAGAAAACCAAAAAAATCGTATTATTTAATAACATCACGTTTCCTTCCAGTATGAAGCCATAGTTGATAATCCAATTGATAATCATTGAATTCCTGAACTTGCCGAAAAAAAATTAAAACAATAAAATAGCTGTATAAATATTTAAAAATTATAGGTGTTAAAATCGATGTTATTCCTTTGTTTCGAAAAGGTGGGTCATTGGTTTTTTAACAAATTACCTCATGACTAGAAAATTAAATTTTCTTGGTTTTACACGAGTCACAAACTACCGGACCATTGTCAATAGTTAAAAGGGCGTTATGGGGTTTGCGGGCATGAGCGAATGCCCCTTCAGTGATTTCGAAAACTTGGGAAGTTTTGGAATTATCAATAGAAAATGTATATAATTTATCATTTCAATCACAGCATTTTTGTTCAACAGTTTGCGGCTTGTGCAACGTCGCAATTAAGTGGAAAAAAATATGGTGGAACCGATTTATTCAAAAATAAAAGACAAATAGGTAGTTCATATCATATAGTATTAATGATCGTCTAGTAGATTTTAGAATCATTTTACCCAGGGCAGTAATCTCAAATCGGTAATGATGATGATTTTGTTTTATTGATATTTAATTCCAAATTTAAGGACCAAACGCTTTCGATGAAATGTGCTACAAAAGGTTTGATGTTATTGCACCTTTTTAGGAATAGTTCTTGTTCTAGGTGAATTAGATACCACTGGCGATTCCTAGGTGATACCATATCATATTTTCGTTGATTATTCTCAGAAAAATCAGAGGTTTTTTTAAATATGTTTGAAAAAGTTGGCTTGGACTTTATGAAGTAAGGAAAGGTTTTCAAAAATTACACTCCTAACTTAGATAAATCAACTTGACATGTTACAAAGTTCAAAGTGTAATTTCGTTTGTAATTATTTTGCAAACGTTTCATGTACTCTTACTTCCCAATCGTATAAAAATATATCGTAATGAGACCAAAAATATGGAATGAAACAGATACATTAGGAAGATCTACAACAAATTGGTCACCTTCTACTTTCAAAACATATCTTTGCTTGTTCACCCATCCTTCTGTGTTGTCTTGAAACAACTTCAAAGACTGCGAGTTCGGTTTTATGAACTATATCCTTCATTTCATCTCAAATAATTCAAGGGGTGTAAGTCCGGTTATTGAGCTGATCACTTCACGTCACCGTACAATGAGACAAAATGCCCAAAATATGAAGATGAAATTTTTTCCTTTAAAAAACTTTCATTCGGAAAATTTTTGTAGTCGCTGATAACGAATTTGAAGTTTCATTATCAAAAAATAAAATGGCGGATAAGAAATGGTGGACATGTTTCAAACAAACTTAGTAGATTCGCATGAAACTCGGAATGTGGGGGTTTCCGGGTAGCTGATAACGAATTTAAAGTCACGTTTTAGAAAACAAAATGACGGATGGAAAACGACATATTTTTTTCTAAACTTGATTTGCGTCAAACTCAGTATTGAGGAGTTTTTGATATTCTGAAATTTTAGAAGACAACTACATTGGCAGGCAAATCTAGTATTTTTAACGGTTTAAATTCAATAAGCAAACTCGTAAAAGTTTAAGAGTTTTTTTGAGTTTTTTAAATTAATTTTAATTGGTAATTAATCATTCATGACCACCAAGGACATATTCATTTTGTTTATCTTTCTGTGCTTCAATCATTTTGCGGAATTTTCATTACTTTTAAAAGTAATTTTGAGCATCTGCTGCTCCAACGATAATACGTGCTCGAATTGCACGTTCGTGAGTGAGTGCAGCAGCAGGGATTAGACACCTGTGCCGTTTGGCTCCCAGAAATTGATGGTCCGAACGGTTTTGGCCAGATTTTTAGTATTTTGTCCCACTGTGCACCGTTATCATAAATATCCACATACGTATAAAAATAATTCGTCCTATTTGCGGTTTTGGTTATCCCACATCTTATTTACAAGGCCTCGAATTCTCCTCGTAAATATACGGGACAATGATTGTTGTCCAATAACCCTAACCTCACATTTAACTCAAAGCGAACTTGTCGCATTAGATTGAATGTGAAGTTTTTGTTTGTTTGTTAGGAGGTGGTTGAAACCCTTTATGGGCACCTTATGGGCCTTTTCGATCCCATAAGGTAGTGTGGGAGTCCCTCAGTCCGAATTTTACCCATTAAACACTACACTTCGTGTGGTACACTCGATTCCACAACCAGGGCAGTCTCGATAACACCATTTTATCTTGCCTCGCCACTTTATTGGGCCATCGGAAAAATTCCGCAGTCGCTGAGATTCGAATCTGCGACCGTCAGCCACAGTGATAAGAAGATCGATGCTCCTACCACTGAGCTACCTAACCCTAATGAAGTTAGATCGATAAGATCTCACACATCTTCAGAAGACCATTTCAGGATTCTGCATAGGATTGGCGGGAAAATTCAGCTTCACAATAATAATTCCTTTCACCTTTTATTTCTGATCAAATAATGTTCTATTGAGGAATTCATCCTTATCGATTGTTCCCAAACGAAAATATCTACTTTCAGTCTATTTGGATATCTACTAAACACAAAAAGGTCGTGCAAATATCTGCAACATATTTCTTGTCATTACTTAAATTCCGCAACTTTGCCTCATTGTGACCATTTTTGTATCGCTCAAGATGATCAAAATATTCATGGTAGGGTTTGAAGAATCGACACCTCGGGTATGGATCGATTCCAATCGTTACAATAGTTGGAAAACAGTTTTGTTGAGACCCCAAAGAAGAGCTTCTAATAAATATTATCATCAGTTTACTCTGATGATGGCTACTTGGTAGCCGAAAAGTCCTCAGTACTTCAATAGTATTTTTCGGGAATAAACGTGATTATTTCTTATCGAAAGCTTCTAGTTTGAGTTGTGTGAAATTCCGGAAATGAATTAGCTTGTCTAGAAAGCAATTATGTGGAAGATTTTTAAAATGGAGCTCCACATAGTTTAGATGTTTTGGTCTCTTTTTATCGCCGTTTTCTTCCTTCAATATTTTTGATTGGTTACATAATCACATTATTCAAAATTGGGTAAACCAAAGTTTTTCCGTCGTGATTACTATAACAGTAGATGAAACAAGATCTCAGAGGAAAAAAAGGTTTTTTCACCTTTTCCCAGCAATCCATACTGGCTTTTTTGCCACTAAATGGTACTCAATCATTCTCTGAACAGGAAATTGTTATTATGCCAAAATCTACCAAAGAACTAGTGATCCAACCAAATATAAGTTTCAAACAAACTTCTTTTGCCTCTCGACTTGAATAAAACTTTTTCTTCCGTACTTTCAAAGGCAAAATAATTTTGTAAGCATATCACCACTTATGAGAATAATCAATGAAAACGAAGTTTTTTCAGTGTGTTTTGATTTTATAGTGTACTATGAATTCAGCATTCTATAATATAAATGTCGTAACAAAATATTAGTTGAGTCAATTATCTGTGCCTCTAGCAGTGGTAGTCTATCACTCTTACAAATCCAACTCTAAACTCCCTTGTCTCTCTTTACTGTGATATACTTCTCTATTTATTTATTTATTTATTCCAATTCACTGGTTATTTCATTCAAATTGTTCACGTATATTAACAAATTTAATAGGAAGAGTATCATGGATCATTGGCCAATCAAACTAAATGACTGAATATTGAAAAAACTGAAGGGTGTTTAATTTTTCCCAGCTTTGATGATACTGTACATGTCGAATAGCATCAATTTCGAAAATAATTGCTTTTTCCGCCTAAAAGTTACGATAGAAATACAAATTATGGAGCTTATGGAGTGTTTTGGATGGTGAGCAATGGAATTTTCATTTATAGCAAACGTAATAATTATTGTTGACCCAGGTATGAATTATATGTAAATTCTTGGTAAATTGGTTACATTGACACATCTATTAAATTTTCGTTTTTACGTAGGTTACGGTCTCACGATCATCATCAGAGGACGTTTGAAAACTGATTCGCGATCCACATGAACTTAAGCGCGGGATTTTTTAAACTAATTGAAAAAATATATGTAATAGATGTAAGTTTTAATGTCTTAATCCTGTTTTCAAGAATTCACGTAGAATTTATAGCAAACTATTATATTTTTCAAATTCTTATTTCTTTAAAAAGATAAAATCACCGTTATCGTTCCAAAATACATCAATATCGTTGAAAGTATTGATCATAAATTGGATTTTTACGTTATTTGTTAACGGTGAAAATATTTATTTCTCTAATCAGCCCCAGTATTCACGTTAATCTCGTCTATACATACTATAATAAAAAATATCATAATACAGGATGTTCGGAAATAACGTTAATATATTTCAGGATCTTATTCTTCGGATGATTAAAAAAAAAAAGTTCATATTTTGATTGATTTTGATTTGAATACATGACACTATTAAATTGCCAATGTGTCAAATTATTACTTTCCAAGGCACTATTATTATTGAATTAAAATAAAGTTGTAATAATTTTGTGGTTAGGATAATACTCTGAACAAGTTTAACTAATAATTTTTTTGAGAAATCTTCCTGATGGATTCCGCGTCACAATAGCTCGACTTGATGCAGACGTTTCGCCAACCATTACAGGTGGCATCTTCAGGACAGCTTGAGGCTGAGCTGAAACTACAGCTATTGTGACGCGGAATCCATCCGGAATCCAAGATTTTTCAAGATTAGCTATTCGCGGAAGCCTACTATTCGAAATAATAATTTTTTCCATATCTCTAACGCGAAGCAAAATACCCTGTTTGTGAATTAGTAGGAGGCGGAGCTTAAAGCTTACATTCCAGTTGAGTGTCTCAAAAAATGTGACCCAGCAATCTGTATGACTTTGCAAAAATTCAAATCTGTATTCCTTTAAATAGCGAAAATATTGGTCTTCATCTTAACTGCGACACAGTGTATAATAAATCGTTTTGTAGGGTGATAAAAAAAATCGATTTTCAAGGTTCACTCTTTAAGAAGCATTTTTGGATCCTTGTTTCTATAAACTTTTTTCTTAAAATCACTCGAGCAATACGATCCTGGAGTATTTTAAAGTTATTTCCTGCCATCCTGTACATCGGGCCAATTGGAAAAACTTGTAACTCAAAACTTATGTAAATTATACCCTCAAATATGTCAAATACTTGTAATAATTTCAATGCGTGGATGAAAGCTTCAGATTTATACAAAGCACTTGTATCAATAATCTTTGTCACTTTGAAAACGTCTTCAACTACTTCCTTCAAACATTCTAGATGTTTCGTAAAATGTACCTTGGATACTATGCGTCATATACAGTTCTATGCTAGTTCTCTAATAGACAGTTTTGGTTCTACAGGTTGGACAATCCATCAGTTCCGGATAGCTTCTACGTATGTGAAAGATTATAATACGTTAATTTGAATGTAATAACCTTATCATGACTAAATCATCATATTATTCATTCATTTCAAATTTCTACTGCTCCACTGCTTAGATTGAGTATTTCGAAATATACAACAGTTAAAGCTTAACAGTTGTATATTCAAGGCTGTGCATTCGAGACACATACGATAACTGACCATACGTTTCGTATTTTTTATTTATTTGTACCGGTGAATGAAACGCACGTTTTATTCTGGATAAGCTTTACGTGATTGTGTCAAATGTAGTCAATGTGCCATAAGAGTGAAATACTTTTAGTTTTTCAGCATATGAATTGTTTTTAGAAAGACTTATTTTAGTTACTGTAACTGAAATGATTAAAGTTGGCATTTTTTCTATTGTTTACAGTATTGAAACATTTAATGTATGATTATGTATTTAGTTAGTTGCCAAATATTATCCATAACGCCAAAATATCACATCCGCATTTTGTGAAATATTTGTTACAATCATAATTTTGAAATAGTTACAATAAACCTTCGTAGAATTTACCCTGACACCATCTGAATTGTATGACAAAATCCCGTAGAACTTACATTAAGACAGTAATACATTAATAAGATATTAGGTGTCAATGAAAATATTGTTTTGATAAAGAAATAATCGATTGAAAGGCCGAAATATTTTATATTAATGTGTTTTGCGACATGGTAAGGTTTTAAAAAAAAAAGTCGAAGTTTAATTTGTTTCTTTTTTTATACGATAGAATGTTTGTTTCAATATGTAATATGTTATTATTATATTTAGTAAAATTATTCTACATATTTATGAATTTTATAAAATCATTTTACTAAATATTAAATATATCACATATTGAAACAAACATTTTTTAAATTTGCTACAAATATTTTATAAAAATTAATATTTCACTAAATATTAAATATATTGCATATGGAAACAAATATTTGTAATATTTGCAATAAAAAAGAGAATTGTGTATTAATGTAATATTTGCTAAAAATATTTTATAAAAATTAAGAATGTGTAAAATAATTTAACTAAATATCAAACAAAATGTTTGATCATTATAGCCACCTATAATACCTGAAGATGGGGTGCAAATTTTTTTGTTCCATGATTCATCATGAAGGCATACCCTGATGAATTCATATACCTCTTAAATTTACTGAAACTTTTGTATTCAATTATCATTTTCATTCTCAAAATTTGCTTAAGATGTTTGAAAAGACAATTAAAGAAATGAGAAAATATTTCTCTGCAGAAACTTTAAAAAGAACAACTATTTATAAGAATAGAAAATTTTCTATATTTAAGGAAAAAAATTGTTTCAACATGAGTTTAAAATTCTTCTTATATAGAAATGAAAATGTAGCAATTCATATGTTCATCAGTAAGGCCTTGCAGATGTAGGAGATAAAATGTGGTTGCCACAGGACATAACTTCCTTTTCCTAAAAACGGTAAGGTTCTAGTAGAAAAATAAGTTGTGGCATTAATCATCAAAAATACGGAATCAATAATTTTTATGTGATGTAATCTAATTTTTTTTTCATTATTCATTAGAAAATGGATAACCATTGTAGTGCATTGCTTCAAGTAATATCCAGTACCTATAAAGAAACGTCGGGATGGAATCAGTACAGAAATAAAGTTTATTAAGATTTGTAAAAAACTGCTTCGTAAAAGTAAAGGCCATTCTCCCTTATATAGGCATTATTGAACCAGCTTTCGTCTTAACTTAGACGAAAACCCTCCGAAAAAAAAATTGACGGCAATGCTGTCAGGACTTTAGGCTGTCATCTCAGCGTATACAGAAATAACGCTAGGCCACCATCTTGATAACCGTTGCTATGCAACTGATGAGTATTATACGCAATGATTTCTGATTAACAGACGGCTATGCTGATTAAAGCTACTGTAGGGAGTTTGTTGGTCATTATTCTCAATACAATTCGACAGCATAATGTGAAACTCTAGTCAATAAGTTTATAACAATTTGTATAAACTACCAAGATCTGTGATATTGTATAACGAAATCCCTAGAACTTAAAACTGTTTTCAGTGTATCAAGTTCTAGTCTAGACTTTTTTTTATTCGGCTGCTAAATTCTAGTTTAATGTAAATATTTTGATATCATTTACAATATTTCGTACAAAGGGGGGCGTGTTCCATTAATGGAAGATGGAAATTACGCGAAATTTTAGTATCTTGAAGTAAATTTTTTCAAATATTACTGTTTCTATTACATTATAAGAAATATGTACCTTACTTATCGTAATATCTTGATAAAAGTCCGATTTTTTCTTGAAGAAACCCTTAATTTGAATGATCTAAATGAACTTAATTTACGTTAGTGGTGCCAAGGTATAATAATAATAGGTTCTATTCTTAAACAAAGGTTCGTATGCTGAAAAATAAGAAATTGGCACACTCTGTATATATGTTTTCGAATCATAGTTTTATTTGTTCATATGGACGTTGTTTTGGTTGTTATGGAGTTTGTTGTGCTGAGAGATCGTAGTTTTCCTTACGATGATTAACGAATATAATTTAATGTGTAAATACCTATAACGGCACTACTTAATTTTCATCACAGAGGGAGACAAAACACACCATTATCCACAATGCTTACACGTTCAAAAATACATAAACATGCATACATACATACAAAAAACATATGAACACAAATGACATTATTAAATGTATGTATTTTCTGATGCTGTGTTATATATAATATAATATAATGATATTTAAATTATTTAAAAGTATTATATTATGCGTAATTGTATGCCAAATACCTCTAGCATTCTAATTTTGTAAATGGCTTGCTCTTAAAGACATTTTATTCTAATTTTTAATATAGATATTCATGGGAACAATTGTTTTACAAAAGTAGAATGACTAGGTTTCAGTATTACTGAAGTCAATTGATTTTTTCAATAATGTACATAAGTTATATTTCATCGCTGAAATAAGTAAATTATGAATGATAATATTATGTGTTTTTGAACTGTAAGATTCCTTCTAAATGATCCTAAAGCTCCTTATGAAAATCGATACAGATTTTCGTGACAATGAGTATTTGTATTCAATTAGTATTGAAGAAAATACTTAACTGACTAAATGAACCAGGTAATGTATGTAACTCTTTCTCATAGTAGCATGGACTTGATGGCCGTTGATCACAAAAGGTGAGGCAAAACTCGACGCCTATATTAATAATTAACATGATGTAAAGTTTGGATAGAAAAGACATCCGAATAATAAGATCTAATGATAGGTTATTGTTCCAAAATGAACAAAACAATGAGATTGGTGTCGTAAATTAGTCAGAGAAAAAGATATGGCATGTGAATAATGAAAATTTCATATTTTGCGATCATTATCAATTGAGGGGAGGGGGCTTAGTCCACAAATACACTTAGTTCGGTTCATTATGCGCCCCGTGGTCAGAAGCCTATTCTATTGTAACAGGTTTGTGACCCTCCAGAAATCCAAAATATTGCCAACGCTGGCTTCCATGAGTTCTTCTGGGAGCATTTTTGATTCTCCGAAGGGAAGAAACACCACGAATATCGAGTGAGGAAGGCTTCTGCATCCTTTTGGGCGTGCAGAAGAGCTTTCAACAGCACATGGGGATCACAGCCAAAGATTCTTTATTGGATCTATAACGCTGTGATCAGGCCTATGGTCATCTATGCTGCGGTAGTGTGGGAGTCTGGGACAAGGACTGGTATGTCCCAGCGCCCCCTGTACCGACTGCAGCGGCTTGCATGCGTAGGTATATTGAGCGGTATGAGGTTGGCTCCAACGAGGGCCCTTGAAGCTCTCGCCGGATTACCACCTCTACACTTAGATATAAAAACTGAGGCCATGAGAACGCCAGGTTTAAGGGGCTAGATCACTGGATCAAACTGCAATACTCTCGTGGACACAACGATTTTAAGTAAGGCAATCTAAATGCCCCATACTTAATGAAGCAAGATGGCATGATTCCAGTTGTATGTCCCGCTTCTGCCAAAATCTTCATCCCGGATAGAGGAGATTGGAATAACGAAACTCACCAAGGTAGGTCAGGCTTTTGGGGCGGGAGTGTACCAAAAAAGGTCAAAGATCACTATCGCAGTATCAAAGAATGCAGACATACACTAGCTGAACTAGCCAGAAGAAATAAAGTTCAACTCATCTGGGTCCCTGGACACGTTGAAGGAAATAAAATGGCCGACTCCCTGGCCAGGCGAGGGTCTTCCCTCCCGCTTTATCAAATAGCGTGGGTCTCGCCCTTTAAGGCCAACTGAACAAAGAGTGGTGTGAACTGTGGCAAGTATCAACACCCTTCAGGTAGGCCAAGCTCTTCATCAAAGAGCCTGTGCCTAGGCTCTTCAATAAACTTTTTTCTCTGAATAGAAGGGACATCACAGAGATGAATGATCCTAACCTTTTTTGTAAAATCTTTGGCGTCACAAATTAATGTGATAAGATAACGTATCATGTTAAAAAGTCATTTAGACATATTAGAAATTATTCTACATCCTAGAAGAATTAAAATATATACTTTAGAATGTCCAGGAAGTTGATTTTTTGTAACTCGAACCGGCCCTGATTTAAAGCGTGCTCATTTGTTCTTCCCTTCTTCCTAAACATAAATATGGCTTTTCCGTTCCTAACTTCAAAGGGAAGGGAATACGGAAAATAACAAAGAAAATTCCATAGAACTCTTTAATTTTTCTTTATTCAAAAGATGACTATGAAATAAAATGGACACATTTGCTTACGTGAAAGTGGGTGTCGTCAGCTCGTCACATTCTAAGCAGAGAGTATGAATGCAAATCTAGTTGAAACTGGAGGGAAACAGTGTCACATCTCATTCTTCTCTTCCTAGCACCCTCACGATGTTGGCCGCAAATTATGCTCTAGTAACGTATAGCAATGCTGTGTATATTGATAGTCATTGGGATCAAGTTCTATAAAATCGCCGCGCTTCGGCGATTTCGAATAAATATTCCTGAAAGTAGTTATCAACATTGCTTCTTAATCGTTGAATCTGTGAAATGACGGGTAAAGTAGAATTTGATTGTATAGTGTGCTATACAGCTTGAGCTTTGCGAATCGCTACATCCTAGAGTCTTGGAAATTGGAGCAAGTCAAAAGCATTGTATTGCTTTACAAGATAGACCAGTGAAACGATATGAACTGTTGAGGAGATTTGGTCTGGTCATGTGGATTGGCGCACTTCTAAATTTGTATATACCTACTGGCTCTTAAACCCAACCTGTATACAGAAGATATCCATTTCAGATGTTATGAACGGAACGTTCTCTTTAAGATGAAGCCGTAATCTTATGACAAGTAAACATTGTATTCATGTGCTTTTAAAGAAAATCTGATATTATTTACAGTACGTTTATTTAAAAATGGTATCAATGTATTTAAACTTGTGTTATAATTACAGGTTTCTTTTACTTTCTACTTACAAAAATATGTTTAACGGTGTGTTGTGAATTTTATTTAGAATTGTTTAAATACTTTGATAATTGTCTAATGATGTACAATGTTATATACAGTTTTTCAAAGATTATACAGTATTCAACAACCTTCACCTTAACATTTTATACAAAATATTGTGTTGCATAGAAGGGAATTATTTATTTCCGGCCAGCGAAAATCTTTCCTATATTAACAAATGTTCATATTTAACTACTTACTCAAAATAGTCCAGGGAAATTAGGAAAAATATATTTTGTAATTCCTAATTAACAGTCACTTGTATGGAATTCGTGGAAAGTGTAAAATATGCCAAACTATATTGATGTTAACCACTATTGATATGAGCGAACATACCTCTTAAATCTTTTCTCTTATTAGAATAGATGATTTATATAAGAGAATGTTTGACATTTAATACTGAAAATTTCCTCCACTTGGATATTACATTTCTACGTATAAAAATGTCAAACATTGGTCCAAAAACGATGAAACTAAATTGATTAAGAAAAATTCTATAGTGTGCTTCTGTCTAGTCCGGAATGCAATTAATCTTATGTAGGATAAACGTCACGTTCATTCTCTATTAGATTTAATGAAAATGGAAAATCACGTTTGAAAAGGTAAGTTCTAAATTTGCAGATCACTTTTTCTGTAGTAATCCACATTATTATTTTTTAAATAAAGACTTCAAACTGATCTACACTGTTCTATTCCTGTCTTTCAAGATATTTAGTTTATAATGCGAGCGTTTTGTCTTAGATATTAACTGGACTTTGTTCCTTGAAAGTCTATACTTACTTTGCGATTAATAGCATACACTATGTAATCCTATAGTAGAATTTCACTTACTCATTAGTTTACCGTGTAGCTGACGAAGTGTATTTTTAATAATCGCATTTGTAGTCTGAAGATGACGTAATTCGTCGAAACTCTAGTAACATAGTAGTGAACATTCAAGTATTGCATAAGCAAGTTTGCTGACAAAAAGAGACGGGGAGAGATCAAAAAATAAATAAAATAATGAAAATGATCGAATTTCTAGAATTTATCACTTTAGTCTTTGTCAGTTTTATTTTTATATTCAAAGCAATACGCTAGGATGCTGGGAATCCCGCATACCGTCACTAACGCTTTTTAGTCTTTGTCAGTTTTATTTTTATATTCAAAGCAATACGTTCGGATGCTGGGATTCCCCCATACCGTCTCCAACGCTTTATTTGGAGAACGCCAGATTTTCCGTTGTTTTAAGGTGATTATTGATATTGATAAGTTCGAAAGGACTGAATATAGTTATGAAGCAAAATTTTTTTTCGTAATTTTCAGAGAATTCTCACAACAAAGTAACTCAAATTGGGAAATACTCATTTATTTTCCGAAAAACAGCTAATTTCACCTTGAACTGGTTTTGATAGTATATATATTTCAACAAATTTTCAACTATTTGGTGCATCGTATAAAAATATCTATAAAATTTTATGGAATACTTCCATTATTTAACTTCGTGATGGATGTTCAGGAACCTAATTCTGGATCTCTTGGGCGGTGGTTCTGTTTGGCAGGTACTGGCCTGGGTATTGAATCTAGTTCAGCCTTTGCTATAGCATCAACTTTTCTAGATTTTCCTGTTGAAAATATGTTCAGTAAAAACGTATATAGCATGAGTTCATACACTAGTAGCCCAGTCAAATAAGGCTGAACTTTATAAAACGTTCCGGATCAAAACAATTACCACAATTTTTCTTTGATTTGATCTGTATTTTCGGAATTACAATAGGAAGTAAAATTCAGCCAGTTTTGATTTTTTCACAAAGGTGAGATTGTTTCCGATTAACTACCTGCCCCTACATTCTCCTGTTTTTTAAGCTTGCTACTTCATTCGTGTTTATTTGACTGGACTATAGTCCGTATGAAGAACTTATTTGGGAATAATCTTGATATTCATATTAATGTTAAGTTGATCAAATTCTTCTGGACCGAATGTTCAACCATAGAATGCAATGAAACCTCGATTTCTATTGTAATAAGATTCTAGATCTCTGCAATACTAAGTGTTATCTAACTTTACTCAATCCAGTTATTCATGTAATGGGAGAATTGAATTTTTCTTATTTCTTTGGGAGAAATGAAGTGAAAAGTCTTGTACAAAGAATCTTTAGGTGCTATTACTGGGAGAATACACAGAGATTGTACTTACTTGCAAGTCTAACCATGATAACTCCCCACCAGATAGACCAACCCCATCCAACAAGGCAAAATAGTACAGTAAAAAATTGTCCAAATCCTATAATTAAATTTATAATGAAGGCACCAATTCTTGGCCGAGCACCGTCCTTTTGTGAGAATCTTGGTTTTCCAATGCACAAACAGAATAAGCCGCTCAGAATTGTTCCTAAAATTAAAATAATACCATATTTTGAATCAATGGTTATAGGCAGAATGTATCTAGTTCAACAATACTTTTAGTAGATTGATTACTGAACAGGTCCATTAGAAATGAATAACCGCAAAGTATAAACAGATTTAAAAAACTAAATTCTGTCAGCATCTGGTGAAAATTGAATATGGTTTCACGGTGACAGAAACGTCTAAATGTCATGACCACTAATAGGCTTCTCCTTCTCCAGTACTTCTTATGTACATTATACCAGCGCCGAGCGAGCTTATATAAGTGTACTGTGCTAGACATGAGAGTTAGCCAGTGCGGTTAGGGAGAGATAGTAGTCCCGTATGAGGATATATTCAGCAAACAGAGTTGTTGAATATTTTTACCTCTCGACAGATATTGAGATATCATAAACTCGACAAATACCCTCTATAGTACAATGCCTGAACGCTAGTATAACGGTCAGTGTGACGTTATCTATAAGAGGCTTTGAGAAGATACATAGTATACGATACTATCGTTTAGTCTCAATGGCGCACAGGCGATAAATATTAGAATTAAGCAGGGTTTTAACTCATCTTGTGGAAAATTATTTGTTGCACCTCTTTCTATTTATTTTTAACTGTAAATAAGCTTGTTTAACAAGTTTAACACTTTATTCAGTGTTATCACTGAATAAAGTGTGTTGCAAAATGGCTTCCTAAGTGAATGTTTATGTTGGTTCTTATCATGTTTTGGGTACAGTTTTTGCTGACGTTTATTAATAACTTATGCCGAATAAATGTTGTGCCTCTGATTACAAGGGAAATTACAACAATGGGCCAAAAGTTTAAACGTTTAATTTTCCTAACGATAATGATCTAAGGAAACAATGAATATCGACTGTCGCTGTGAAAGATTTCATGGTAACAACAATACCAGACCAGATACTCGTAGTGGTAGCGTAGTAAGTCATTGGCTCACGATGATTCGAAAATCAAGATTATAAGAAATTTGTTGAATTGGTTAAATACGGTCTAGTTCGGCTTAATTGACAACACCAACACATACTGCATAGTCACACAGTTCACGGAAGTTTAGAAATAAGTTCGTATAGTTTCGATGAGCTTAATTTAAATTACACATTGTCAGGAAAAATTCAAACAGAACCATCAGAAGACATGTTTTCTACATCAATAAAAACAAATGAGGTGTAACTAAGGACTCAGTTCAGGTTTGGCAACCTCGTGTAAACAGGAGGTCCTAAAGAATAAATATAACTTTTTGTTTTACTGTCCATTGGCTTGTGACGTCTCGTGCATTCAGGGCTTGTACTATATAGAGGGTACTGACTCGACTCACATTCTTCTATCTCTAAGGCCCTGAACTATATGTGGCTCTGTCCACATAGAACAGTTTACAGAAAAACATATTCTATGTTAACAGTAGAAAAATTAATGAATATATTAATTCACTCCTTGTTGGCTTTTATCATAAAACCATGACGCTCTTACGGAACACATAAGTAGATAGAGGAAGCTTGCAATGCTACTGAACGATCCTTGTTAAAGGTATATACATAACATGGCAGAAAGACCAACATAATTTTATGTAACTCATTCTACGAGATCCCACAAGTTGGCGTTACATATGTTGATCTTTTTACCATATTGTAGAGTGGATATCAGGGATCGTTTAGTAACGTGAAGCAGCTGTCTAGAACTATTAGCTTGTAATGTTACCAATCGATTTAAACTAGAGAGACCTTATCAATATTGTATGTTATCTATTTTTATATAAGGAAAAATATCACTTTTTTTCATAGAGGAGTAATTTTAGTAACCGAAAAAAAAGCTCTGATCAATTGATCAGAAAATTTATTGCATATGATTAATCAAGATCGATTATTATTATCTGCTTTAAGAGGTTACAAACTGAGATAGAAAGTTTTAGTTTTTTCGCAAGCTCATGTAGACAGGGACTTTGAAATGATCTAAATACTTCCCTTAGTACACTATTATATTACGTATAGTGAGGGAAGTAAAAAAAGCTGCTCTAATTCCTCAAACTATATCTATGTTCGCTGCAGAATATCTACATTCTTACCTGTTCCTGGGAATAAACAGTTCATTATCAAGCAAAACCATGCGAGGCAGGCTGGTAGAACTGGAATCGCTGCTTTCATGTGCGATGTGTGTTCAACCAGCGACAGATCGAGTTTCGGTTTGTGATCCTGCAAGTTTAACCATGCTATCATTATTTGTCAAGTAAACGATTAGAAGTTGCAAAATGTGAGAACATTTAGATAAGTCAGCCATTCCATTAGTTAAAACAAGACATGAAAAGTTTTTCAGAGTTTCTTCTAATAACAGCATAAAATTAGTAAATCTGCCATTATGATGGATTGATGGTGTGCTGAGGTACACACGCGCGTATTCATCGACGAGTTAAATATGATAGATTGTTGGGCTTGTAGTGGCACCGAATGGACAACAAACCAAGAAGTCGAGCGACCTATCTTGTAAATTAATCGTCTAAGTACTGACAAGGTTTCAGAGACTGTGTCCAACTCAGCCGCAGGAAATTAATGTGGCATTTGGTGCTTTAAGTACTGATGATAGGTATTCATAAAAGAACTCGCAAACTGTACTATACTGTTCCCAATGGATTTAATACGTACCTCTACTGGACCAGTAAGTGTCAAGCTTTTCTTCTTACTCATGGTTGACGCTCTTCGACTGAAAGCATCTTCTTCTATTTTTTTCTTGCTCTTGCAGCAGTTGAGGCAAAACAATCTCCTCATGAACAACTTGCAGCACAGCTTTGAACATTTATCACTGAAAAATATAATGCTTTATTATTTCGTGTGTCTGATCTCAGTATCCAATGCACTTGATTTCACTATATGTGCCTATATTTTATTGTCACGAATATAACTTTAACCCGGACAGGTGACCAAAAGTTACGAGATAGATCAGAGTTCTATATCTTTCTGAATGTATTTAGGCCACATTTTATTTGTGGATGGGTGGGTGATTGGAGGCGTGCGTGCCGTTGCTGTTGGTAGTAAAGTGATAGAAATGGAATGGGTATTGTTTTCGGGCGCGGTAGCCCCGTTTCGATTGTTATTTCTGATATTCATTCCGTTTACAAAAATCTTCAAGGTTGCTTGCTTTCGATGAGTGTCAAAACAGAACTGAATCACATATCAGTCTGAACATTTTAATGCGTTCTAGTTAAAGATGGTACATCACAAATGTCACATGGTATTTTCGATTGTGGCGCCATCTGTTTATTTTTTCAGGTACTTTTCACCTTGCCCTATTTAATGTATATCACACATATCATATTATATATTTAACCCGCAGAAGTGTCCGAAATTCTCACTTCAAGATTCTAGTGACGTCATCGATATGACGTCACTGTTCATGTTATGCCTTTACTCAGGGAAACTTTGATAGTTCATGTGGCAAGTATCAGTGTAAAACAAGAATATTCATCGAAAGACAGCCTGACCGCAGTCTGCATAAAACATAGAGTTGTGTTATGTTATACATTATAATTTCCATGTGACAGAGTATAATATAAAGTGTTTCATTAGCAGTTTCTAAATCATTACAAGCTTTTATTTAACTTGCCTTGCATATCTATCGATCTATCTATTTGTACGTTCAGGGCAAATCTTACAAGTGAATTTTGACCCACTTCTTGGCGTCCGTTTAACTTGAAATTTGACCAGTCTTCATCATTCGGTTGATAATACATTATGGCATATAAGAGAAAAACGCAAGATGACGAACGAGTTTTATGATGAATATGAAGATCTTTAGAGTTGTAGATCATGATTTTTTAGTCAAAATTCAAGATGGCGGACGATTTTTGTGATTATGGTCCGAATCTATTCAAAATTTGTATATGGATTTTTTGGGGTCGGAGATCATGATTTTTCATTTATTCCTAGTACACTTTAGAATAAAAGCTTGCTTTAAACAAAATGTTTTGATTTTATTTTGCGATATTTTCTGTTCCTTCAATCTGTCCGAAAGCTAGTTTGCTAACAAAAGAGATAACACGTGATCAATTAAAACGATGTATTTTCGCCGGAATCACAATAACAAAAGAACTGCGCTTCCCTCTTCTTCACTCCCCGGTTTTTTCAAGGATGGCTGAAATATAATAGCCAAATTCGAAGTATGCATCTGAAATCCCTAGGATGTACCACCTCAAAAGGCAAAGAACATCCAAAACTGTTTGCGATTGAAGATAATTTTCTGATGAATTATTTAATTTATATGAAATAATAAATGAAACTTCTTATCAAAAAATATTTCAACCTTTTAATTACATTAATTCAGCTTATTTGAGTTCTAAAACATGCTAGTTTATACCATCATTCTGATAAGTTTGGGTGGATTAATTATTTTGTTATAGGATTAATCAAAAGTTAATATTTCCAAAGAATAAACATCGAAGTTAACAAACCGAAAGTTCCGTTTTTTCTTACGCCTACACTTAACAATGACTGGATCATTTTTGAATGCGTTATTTTAAAATATTCCACTCACCTCTGTTTTGGTACATCACTCAAAATACTGTCTCTTCTTCCAACCCAGCTCGGTTTTCTTCTTCCAATGGGCAAACATCCCGAAGTATCGGTTATCTTGTTCTTTCCACAGCATTTTATGCGCTCCCAAAATGTCGGTTTTGGGTCCTCATCTTCAATACTAATCCTCACCGATTTCCTCTTGTTCTTATTACAACTGAAGCAGCCGGGTCTATCGGCCTCTGCGTCATGCTTCAATACAGGTATTGGTTTGCTTCCCTTTCGGCAACTTTTGCAAAGTACTTTATCCTTGACATTAGTTAATATCCTCTGACATCGTCCTTTGGGCTTTTCTTCATGTTTCGTTGTTTCTTGGTTGGAATCATGACTTACGTTATTTGGTGGTGGTAAACTAGAAATGAATATAATTCTAAAAATTATTTTTATAAAGAAGATGTCAAACTTATTGTAATGAATCAATAATTTCTAATCAAATACCGGGTTTTTAATGACGACGAAACCGGACTTTACTATTTGGCAATGCCAAACAAAACTTTTTCATTCAAGAGTGATAAATGTACTGGAAAATATCAGCTAAATAGCAAGTGACACTTTTTTTTTGTTGTAACATGAATGCTGAGAAGGAAAATCCATTACTCATACATACATGTAGATAAATTACTAATAGAATGAGTCCAATAAAAAAGCTTGGATGACAAAAGAGATGATGAGTTTTAGGTTGAAAAACTTTGACAAAAAAATAAAAACCAGGATAGAAAAGTTCTTCCATTCTTAGATAACGCTACTTCCCACCCAAAAATGGAATTGGAAAATGTTCGAATTGTTTTTCTACCTCCCAACACTACGGCTCATTGCCAACCACTGGATCAAGTGATAATACAAAATTTTAAAACAAAATTTAGAACATTTTTGATAAGAAGTCTTTTGGCTTTTACCAACACCGAAGATAATTTTGAAATAGCAGAAAAAAGCATAGATTTGTCAACTGCTATGGTACGGATAGTCGCAGCATAGTAAAATGTTCCATCTGTGATTATACAATTTTTTTTCAAAAGGCTGGATTTATGGAAACGATCCAAGAAGAAGATGTCATTCCACTCAGTCAGTTGTCTTTCAAAAAATTTGCCAGTACATCTAGATCTGGGAATATATCTCCTAATTCATTCAGAACTCATATTCTGATTTGCAGAAAATAATTCAAGAATTCACTGCCAAAAAAAGCAAAACCGACTCTTTTGCAAATGAAGAATGTGACAGCGACCAATACGAAGAGATTGCGTGTTCATCTGTGCAAAATGTGGAGTGAAGTTTGTGAAAAACTGAAGGACATACTACATTTTTTATTGACAAAAAACAATGACTATTCGGCCATTGATATTTCCCAAATTTTAAGGAAATGTGATAATAAAGTAACAAAAACCAAAATGAAAATTTTGAAACAGACTTCCATTGAACAGTTTTTTCACAAATTGTAATGTTTAATTATTTAAAAGTGGTTTTGTATTCCAGTTACATCACATTAAGTTGACAAAAATATGGAAATGTTAGTACATACATAGTACATATATAACTGTTGTTATTTCTTTCACATAATCCCCCAGAGTTTGTATTCCTTTATAGCGGCCACTCCTCTAAACGGCCAAAATTTTAAGATATTGTTAGTGACCGTTATTAGCAAGTTGACGCGGCAATGATACGAATTTTTGCAATCTCTCGAGCCAAACATTTTTTTTCGTTCAAAAGTCTTAGAAACGGCAGTTGTACTGAATATGACTGAATAGGAGACGTTCGAAGTAAGTGTACATCACACGACCTAGAAAACAAAATTTTCACGATGCTTCGCTATTTTGAATATTTTTGAATGAAACAGTCAACGTAGTTCACATATTCGCTGAGTTTCTGTTGATCATTCTTATCGATATACGCTTTGTGCTTAGTAAAATTAGTTTGAGAAGCTCCGCGCTTTAGTTGATGTGAATTAGTTTTCAAACGTCTTCTGATGGTCGTGACACCGTAACGCACGAAAAGACGAAAATATAATAGACATAAGTGTTAATGTGACCTATCTCTCAAGAATCTAGATATAAATCAAAAATTGCACGAATTGTTTAAATCCAGAAGTATATTTCGCCAAAATAAATATGAAAACTGAAACAATTGATACAATCAGTTATTCATGGTACCTTTTGAAAGTTGTAGTTTCACCAGATTTGAAGCAAGCATTCACGTTCTGATAAGTTTTCTTCACGAAAATGTAAGTTTTATTCAAGAGAAACTAGTTTTCATTCTTCAATCAAATATAATACCATAAAAAAAACTACTAGAGAGTTCACACTGGATATATTATAAATGAGAAACAATGACCATCATCCACTAAAAATACTGTTACAGTACCGATGTCGTTTCAACTAACGAATAGCTATCATCAGAGTGGACTAAATTAAAAGTCAAAACGTGCCTATTTGAATAATACTCGTTAAATTGCTTTTTCGCGTATACATTCCCGTTCATTCTAAATCACCTAGATATTTGTCACTACTGTGTTACAAGAGTCTCGAGAAATGGTGCGACCTGTGTTTGTTCGATTAATGCTGATTTTTCACCGTTATTTTTCTTTATATGGGCAAAATGTTCTTTATACTTGATTGTTTGTTTTTTATAAGGCTAAAAACTTGTATATCTTTCATCCTGGCCCTGCAGTGTGACAGGGCGAATTTAACTAGATATGGAAACAAAACAAAATTCAACTTGTTCAATGATTCGAAAAACAATTATTGCATATCTATCCATAGAGATAAGGTTACCTCCAATCCGTTAAACTGCTTGGTTGAATCTTTAATCATCAGAAAGTTACAAAGTTATGTTGAGAGAAATATTGTCGAAAGCTCAACTTAAACAATTTCTTTCCAAGCTTCACGTTGTCGTTTAGTTAGTTACGTACTTGACAGATCTAAAGATTAATGTGTAAATAACCAAGCAAAATGAAATGTGCACTGCACGCATTTGATGTTATCTTAATAAGAAAACTTTTTTCATACCCTCCATTTTCAAGAACTCCATAACCATTTTGTTCTTCATGTAAGGGCATAACATATATGAATGTCATGGTCGTCAAATATTATTTCTTCAAATTTACAACACTGATTTTTATTTTACATGCTGAATTATAACAATTGATTCGAATAAACTACGAAACGTTAACCATGCACCATTGCGATGAATAGAAAGTCGACAATTGTCCCTAAAAAAATTATTTGAGCTAAGAATACTGACTTTTTAGATTAGTGAAAGGTTTATCTGGTTCTATTCCAGTCTTCCAAACCTTATCTATATACAATACGTAAAGCAAAGCGGTTTTCTAAATTGTAAGTTCGAAATATCAAATGATTAGATGATTCGTTTGTTGTTTTTAGCTGAAGAGCGAACTTTTTCGGGATTCGGGTTGCGATGATAAATTCATTAGGTCTACCGGGATCTATTTAAAAAAACTCTATCGTGCTCCAGGAATTGAAACGGAATTTCATTAGCAGGAAGCAAGAATGTTACAACTACTCTAGACGAACGGTGAATATAATTAACCCTTCTAAGCTAATACATTATTATGGTTTGTTCCAATATAAAAGATGTTACGTGGCTTAACACGAATGCTAAGTTAAATACAGTGGAACCGACTTTTCACGAGTCAACCCCATATGGAATGGTTGAATATCATTCAAAACTCAGTAAATTGATTATATAAAATATTTACTTATTAATGATTGTTGACCCAGGTATAAATTATGTATAAATTCTCGGGAAATAGGTCACACTAACACATATGCTTATTATTTTCGTCTTTACGTACGTTTCGGTCTCACTACCATCATCAGAAGACGTATCAATGTCAGAAATTTTTTTTTTTTAACTAATTGGATCAAAGACAAAGCGTCCTTATCACACCAATTTCAATTAAAAATGCCCACGTCGTCTAAACGAACAGAAACACTAATAATCTAAATTGTAACACATTAATGTTTAAGTATTTATCAAGAATACATTGCTTAGCAATTTTCTTATAATGTACGGGGTCATGTCAAACAAAGTTTGTATACGACTGAAACCAAAAAATATAACGCTCAAGTATCCACTTTCGGACCAGATTATAAAGATTCATGTATAACAAGCATATGTTGAAAAATCTTGGCTTCCGGATGGATTCCGCGTCACAATAGCTCGACGTTTCGCCAACCATTACAGGTGACATTTTCAGGGCAGGCTTGAGACTGGAACTGAACTGAAACAGTTTCATCCATCCGGAAGCCTTGATTTTTCAAGATTAGCTATCCGCGGAAGTCTACTATTCAAAACAAGCATATGTGTTAGTGTGACCTATTTGCCGAGAATTTATATAGAATAAAATATTTACTAATACCGAATTAAACCACATTTTACATTAATGTCAGGTAAGTGTATTCGATATAATAATAATTGAATGCCAACTGTATTTGTATAAAAATTGCAACGCATTTTGTCAGTAATGATTCCAATTTCAAAATTTATAAATTATTCTGTATGTATGTACGTAAATCACGTGACTTCCAGATTGCCTGTGAATCGAATCATGAAACTAACGATTTTTGAGGCCTATAATATCCAGGTTATTAACAATTCAATTTAAAATAAGTGATCGATTGAGAACTAACTGTCTTATAAGAACTATCATTGACTATCAAAAATCTCCAAACAGTTATTGATAAAAACATCAATTATTTTCCAAAATATCTGCTGAAAACAAATTTAGAATAAAATATTTAATCAATTATTCCTTATAGTATCCTAGTTTCATACCTCATTTCGCTGTACTCATTTACCAACAGAGATGAGTGGGCCGAAATATTCGGAAAAACTTGATAGAGTTTGATGTTAACTCTACACCTAATATACATCAGTTTATATTATATCACCCACAAATGTGATGTATGGAAGTGCTAGTGCTATAAGTATGATTTTTAATCAAATCAAGTACTGGTAGTGTTTTGTGACATTACATAAAACAAAATAGGGCGGTTGAAGTATTGCAGGTAAACTTAACTTATACTAAAAGGCCAGTAGTTGTTGGAGAAAAACTGTAATCAGTACGCAATGATTTTTGTTACGGAAGACAATAGGACATTTTATATACATGATGGATTTCAAAACATCTTATGTGAGAGTCTTAGATTATATTTCGAAGTTCATAACTATCATTTAATACTATTCCAATCAAATGTTTCCTTAGATAAAGGATAAACGTGATGATTGGAAAACAGGGAAAACATAATTTCCCATTGATTTAATGATTCGTGGAACAAAATGTCCTGTAAGCTCAGTTAAATGAGATAATTGAGGCAAAAAAAAAGTAGATGTTCAAAATGAATATGAATCAGAATGAAATTAGCATGAAGCCTATTGAGTTAACTGCATTACAATTCAGCATGTAAATTTCTATAAACAAATTGCAAATCTACTTTAAAACTAGATGTATTTACTAAGTAGTTTTAAATATTTATACCATTTATATTGTTTGTCTATAACACACACAGATATTATCTTCATAGTTTTAGAATCGATTTTTTATGGTCAACTTTATCTCACTTCTTGATCATGTTTGAATAAGAAGAACGATTTATTAATTAATCTACTGAATATGCATAACTTAAACGTTGTGATTTAAATGGATAACTGTCACTTTTAAGCCGTTAGCTGGTTAACTGGTGTGGAGTTAGAGCGACAAAGCTACGTTCTCACTTGCTACTTCAATGCGGCTATAAACGTCTTAGATTATATGGCTGGACAGAGGCCAAACTTCGCAGTGGCGTGTGGAGAACCATTATAAATATTCCACATTTTTCTACTCTTTCTTTATTAAGGTTTGGTTAAATGTGTGTTTCAAATATGGATTAGTTCTTGGTCGGTTCACACGACATGGGGGTACCCTGAAGGTCACGAACTGCACCCTAACAGTTAATTACGTCTTTATCTGGTAAATACAATAACACGGCTAGTTCAAGACTACTCATTGATTCTTGTAGATGATGGTAGAATAATATATGCATCCTAACTCTATTCTGAGCTGAAAATTGTCCGCTCTCAGTGCAGAGCCCAGAGATTATGGATAAAAGAAAGTAAAACAATTTCTACCATCTTGGATAGTAGACTTCCGCGGACAGCTAATCTTGAAAAATCTTGTCTTCCGGATGGATTCCGCGTCACAATAGCTCGACTTGATGCCGACGTTTCGCCAACCATTACAGGTGGCATCTTCAGGGCAGGCTTGAGGCTTGAACTGAAACTGGTTCTACTGGTTTCTGTAGCCGTATTTATTGTAGGAAAAAATCCTTTACGCTACATAGTTCACTGCCTTTGTTCCGGTGGTTAACTTCGTTCCAGCACCTGACCCTGCCGTTGTGCGATCATGTGCGAAGTTGAATTTTCGAGGATGGGTTTCCAAATGTTGGGAAGGTAATATCCTGAGTCACGGTTTAGATTATTCGGATGTTTTAGGATTTCTATAGCTTCAAGGATTTTTCGCTGATAGAAGTTTGTGGCTTGGACTAGGATTTTAGTATCTTCAAAAAGGATTTGATGATTTGTGTTAAACTTGTGTTCCGCAAGTGCAGATCTACTGGTGTCACGAAGTCTTGTACAGCGCTCATGTTCTTTCACACGAGTAGCTACTGTACGACCTGTTTCACCAATGTAGACTTTACCGCAAGAACAGGGAATACTATAAACACCTTCTGAGTGGAGAGGAGGAAGGGGATCTTTGATAGGTTTGTAAAACTGAGATAATTTCGGAAGTGTGGAAAAACGGGTAGAAATATTATGTTTTTTGAGGATTTTGGAAATTCGATCTGTTATATTTTGAATATATGGAAGATAGGCCGTGGATAAAGCAGGTGGGAGGGTTTCTGGCTCAGGTCGATTTGGAATTTTAGGTGAAGTGTATTTCTTTATGGCTTTTTGAATGTTGTAATGGGAGAAATTGTTTGATAATAAGGCAGATGATAGATGTTTTAATTCTGATTTTAAGGATTGAGGCTGAGATAGATTGACAGCTCTGTGGACCAGGGAGTTTATGACAGATTGCTTTTGGGCAGGGTGGTGGTGGGAAAGGCCATTGAGGTATCTATCGGTATGGGTGGGTTTCCGATACACAGAATATCCTAAAGTACCGTCAGTCTGTCGACTAACCAATACATCCAGGAACGGGAGTGAACCTTGCGATTCGACTTCCATGGTGAAACGGATATTGGGATGTAAAGAATTTAAATGATTGAGGAAAGGAACAAGCTTTTCGCGACCATGTTGCCAAATAACGAAAGTATCGTCGACATATCTAAACCAACATTTCGGCTTGAGAACAGATGAGTCAATGGCATCTTGTTCAAAAGCTTCCATGAAGATATTAGCTATGATCGGGGAAAGTGGGGAACCCATGGCAGCTCCCGAGGACTGCTCGTAGAACTTGCCATCGTATAGAAAATATGTGGAGGATAGACAAAAATCAATTAACGGTAGCAAGTCCGTTGAAATGTTTTTGGCAGGTAACAATTGAGAAATTATGGAAAGGGTGTCTGGAATGGGAACATTGGTAAAAAGTGATTCAACGTCGAAGCTGACGAGCAAATCGCGTGGGTCAACTTTCAACGTTTGAAGTTTTTCAACGAAATGAAAAGAATTTAGGATAAAACTATTGGATTCACCTACAAGGGGTTTGAGAATCGATGACAGGTATCGAGAGAGTTTATAAGTAGGAGATCCGATAGTGCTGACAATTGGTCTTAGGGGAACTGAGGGCTTATGAATTTTAGGCAAACCATATAAACGGGGACATTTTGAACAATGGGGGATAAGAAATTTCTTATCTGAATCAGGAAGGGAAGATTGACGAATAATTTGTGAAATTGAACGTTCTATAGAGGAGGTGGGATCTTTTGGTAGAAGCTTATAGGAATTAGTTTGCAGATGTTGCAGGATTTTGTTATCATAATCTGAACGATTCATGACAACAGTGGAGTTTCCTTTATCAGCCCTCAAAATAGCCAAATCAGGATTTGATTTGAGTGAATTGAGAGCTTGAATTAAAGGTTTAGGGCAATTTGATTTAGGAATCTTGGAATGACGAAGAATTTTAGCAGTTTCGAAACGAATTTCATCTGCTGCGAGATGGGGAACTTTATGTAGGGATGCTTCTACAGCAGAAATAATGGATGTAGTAGGGATATTTTTGGGGGAGAAGACAAAATTAGGACCTTTAGATAGAACCGATTGTTCAGCTTCAGTAAGGGTATGTGAAGATAAATTAACCACAGTATTTACAAGAGGGGTTGGTCTTGAAGGTTGGTGCTGAGGGCGTTGGGAGGCAAGAAGTTTATTGAATTTTTGAATATGACGTTTGGAATTGAGGGTACGAATTTGATCGGCTTGATCATAGGTAATTCGGTCGAGAATCAACCAATCGGATGCTGAAAGGGTATTTGAAAGTTCAAGGTGGAGGCCAAAGAGGGTTATATTGATGAAATTGATCTCGCGTCTAGTATACTTAATTCGTTCCCGAATCAAAGCTAAACTAGCGCGTTTAAATATGTTTTTGGATGAATGTGAATTTATGGGATGGGATATTTTAAGGAAATTGGGAATCAAATTATGATCACGACAACGACAAAGAAAAGTAAGAGAACAAAGCAAACTCACCAGTTTGGTGCGAAGATTTCCCAGGGTTCTGGATTTCTTCTTGATTTCCTCTCCGTAGAGGTTGGATATCTTGGATAGTAGACTTCCGCGGACAGCTAATCTTGAAAAATCTTGTCTTCCGGATGGATTCCGCGTCACAATAGCTCGACTTGATGCCGACGTTTCGCCAACCATTACAGGTGGCATCTTCAGGGCAGGCTTGAGGCTTGAACTGAAACTGGTTCTACTGGTTTCTGTAGCCGTATTTATTGTAGGAAAAAATCCTTTACGCTACATAGTTCACTGCCTTTGTTCCGGTGGTTAACTTCGTTCCAGCACCTGACCCTGCCGTTGTGCGATCATGTGCGAAGTTGAATTTTCGAGGATGGGTTTCCAAATGTTGGGAAGGTAATATCCTGAGTCACGGTTTAGATTATTCGGATGTTTTAGGATTTCTATAGCTTCAAGGATTTTTCGCTGATAGAAGTTTGTGGCTTGGACTAGGATTTTAGTATCTTCAAAAAGGATTTGATGATTTGTGTTAAACTTGTGTTCCGCAAGTGCAGATCTACTGGTGTCACGAAGTCTTGTACAGCGCTCATGTTCTTTCACACGAGTAGCTACTGTACGACCTGTTTCACCAATGTAGACTTTACCGCAAAAGCTTGTTCCTTTCCTCAATCATTTAAATTCTTTACATCCCAATATCCGTTTCACCATGGAAGTCGAATCGCAAGGTTCACTCCCGTTCCTGGATGTATTGGTTAGTCGACAGACTGACGGTACTTTAGGATATTCTGTGTATCGGAAACCCACCCATACCGATAGATACCTCAATGGCCTTTCCCACCACCACCCTGCCCAAAAGCAATCTGTCATAAACTCCCTGGTCCACAGAGCTGTCAATCTATCTCAGCCTCAATCCTTAAAATCAGAATTAAAACATCTATCATCTGCCTTATTATCAAACAATTTCTCCCATTACAACATTCAAAAAGCCATAAAGAAATACACTTCACCTAAAATTCCAAATCGACCTGAGCCAGAAACCCTCCCACCTGCTTTATCCACGGCCTATCTTCCATATATTCAAAATATAACAGATCGAATTTCCAAAATCCTCAAAAAACATAATATTTCTACCCGTTTTTCCACACTTCCGAAATTATCTCAGTTTTACAAACCTATCAAAGATCCCCTTCCTCCTCTCCACTCAGAAGGTGTTTATAGTATTCCCTGTTCTTGCGGTAAAGTCTACATTGGTGAAACAGGTCGTACAGTAGCTACTCGTGTGAAAGAACATGAGCGCTGTACAAGACTTCGTGACACCAGTAGATCTGCACTTGCGGAACACAAGTTTAACACAAATCATCAAATCCTTTTTGAAGATACTAAAATCCTAGTCCAAGCCACAAACTTCTATCAGCGAAAAATCCTTGAAGCTATAGAAATCCTAAAACATCCGAATAATCTAAACCGTGACTCAGGATATTACCTTCCCAACATTTGGAAACCCATCCTCGAAAATTCAACTTCGCACATGATCGCACAACGGCAGGGTCAGGTGCTGGAACGAAGTTAACCACCGGAACAAAGGCAGTGAACTATGTAGCGTAAAGGATTTTTTCCTACAATAAATACGGCTACAGAAACCAGTAGAACCAGTTTCAGTTCAAGCCTCAAGCCTGCCCTGAAGATGCCACCTGTAATGGTTGGCGAAACGTCGGCATCAAGTCGAGCTATTGTGACGCGGAATCCATCCGGAAGACAAGATTTTTCAAGATTAGCTGTCCGCGGAAGTCTACTATCCAAGATATCCAACCTCTACGGAGAGGAAATCAAGAAGAAATCCAGAACCCTGGGAAATCTTCGCACCAAACTGGTGAGTTTGCTTTGTTCTCTTACTTTTCTTTGTCGTTGTCGTGATCATAATTTGATTCCCAATTTCCTTAAAATATCCCATCCCATAAATTCACATTCATCCAAAAACATATTTAAACGCGCTAGTTTAGCTTTGATTCGGGAACGAATTAAGTATACTAGACGCGAGATCAATTTCATCAATATAACCCTCTTTGGCCTCCACCTTGAACTTTCAAATACCCTTTCAGCATCCGATTGGTTGATTCTCGACCGAATTACCTATGATCAAGCCGATCAAATTCGTACCCTCAATTCCAAACGTCATATTCAAAAATTCAATAAACTTCTTGCCTCCCAACGCCCTCAGCACCAACCTTCAAGACCAACCCCTCTTGTAAATACTGTGGTTAATTTATCTTCACATACCCTTACTGAAGCTGAACAATCGGTTCTATCTAAAGGTCCTAATTTTGTCTTCTCCCCCAAAAATATCCCTACTACATCCATTATTTCTGCTGTAGAAGCATCCCTACATAAAGTTCCCCATCTCGCAGCAGATGAAATTCGTTTCGAAACTGCTAAAATTCTTCGTCATTCCAAGATTCCTAAATCAAATTGCCCTAAACCTTTAATTCAAGCTCTCAATTCACTCAAATCAAATCCTGATTTGGCTATTTTGAGGGCTGATAAAGGAAACTCCACTGTTGTCATGAATCGTTCAGATTATGATAACAAAATCCTGCAACATCTGCAAACTAATTCCTATAAGCTTCTACCAAAAGATCCCACCTCCTCTATAGAACGTTCAATTTCACAAATTATTCGTCAATCTTCCCTTCCTGATTCAGATAAGAAATTTCTTATCCCCCATTGTTCAAAATGTCCCCGTTTATATGGTTTGCCTAAAATTCATAAGCCCTCAGTTCCCCTAAGACCAATTGTCAGCACTATCGGATCTCCTACTTATAAACTCTCTCGATACCTGTCATCGATTCTCAAACCCCTTGTAGGTGAATCCAATAGTTTTATCCTAAATTCTTTTCATTTCGTTGAAAAACTTCAAACGTTGAAAGTTGACCCACGCGATTTGCTCGTCAGCTTCGACGTTGAATCACTTTTTACCAATGTTCCCATTCCAGACACCCTTTCCATAATTTCTCAATTGTTACCTGCCAAAAACATTTCAACGGACTTGCTACCGTTAATTGATTTTTGTCTATCCTCCACATATTTTCTATACGATGGCAAGTTCTACGAGCAGTCCTCGGGAGCTGCCATGGGTTCCCCACTTTCCCCGATCATAGCTAATATCTTCATGGAAGCTTTTGAACAAGATGCCATTGACTCATCTGTTCTCAAGCCGAAATGTTGGTTTAGATATGTCGACGATACTTTCGTTATTTGGCAACATGGTCGCGAAAAGCTTGTTCCTTTCCTCAATCATTTAAATTCTTTACATCCCAATATCCGTTTCACCATGGAAGTCGAATCGCAAGGTTCACTCCCGTTCCTGGATGTATTGGTTAGTCGACAGACTGACGGTACTTTAGGATATTCTGTGTATCGGAAACCCACCCATACCGATAGATACCTCAATGGCCTTTCCCACCACCACCCTGCCCAAAAGCAATCTGTCATAAACTCCCTGGTCCACAGAGCTGTCAATCTATCTCAGCCTCAATCCTTAAAATCAGAATTAAAACATCTATCATCTGCCTTATTATCAAACAATTTCTCCCATTACAACATTCAAAAAGCCATAAAGAAATACACTTCACCTAAAATTCCAAATCGACCTGAGCCAGAAACCCTCCCACCTGCTTTATCCACGGCCTATCTTCCATATATTCAAAATATAACAGATCGAATTTCCAAAATCCTCAAAAAACATAATATTTCTACCCGTTTTTCCACACTTCCGAAATTATCTCAGTTTTACAAACCTATCAAAGATCCCCTTCCTCCTCTCCACTCAGAAGGTGTTTATAGTATTCCCTGTTCTTGCGGTAAAGTCTACATTGGTGAAACAGGTCGTACAGTAGCTACTCGTGTGAAAGAACATGAGCGCTGTACAAGACTTCGTGACACCAGTAGATCTGCACTTGCGGAACACAAGTTTAACACAAATCATCAAATCCTTTTTGAAGATACTAAAATCCTAGTCCAAGCCACAAACTTCTATCAGCGAAAAATCCTTGAAGCTATAGAAATCCTAAAACATCCGAATAATCTAAACCGTGACTCAGGATATTACCTTCCCAACATTTGGAAACCCATCCTCGAAAATTCAACTTCGCACATGATCGCACAACGGCAGGGTCAGGTGCTGGAACGAAGTTAACCACCGGAACAAAGGCAGTGAACTATGTAGCGTAAAGGATTTTTTCCTACAATAAATACGGCTACAGAAACCAGTAGAACCAGTTTCAGTTCAAGCCTCAAGCCTGCCCTGAAGATGCCACCTGTAATGGTTGGCGAAACGTCGGCATCAAGTCGAGCTATTGTGACGCGGAATCCATCCGGAAGACAAGATTTTTCAATTTCTACCATGTATTTTACCATTAATTTAATAAATTGTTACTACGTGCGTACTTTCACCCTGACATTGCATCGTGTGTAAAGATTATTTGGAGTTTTGTATTACAACTGTACATTAAATGTTCTATACAATGGATTTCCCTAGAACTGATATTTATTGTACAAATGATTAGGATGAAATTTATGATGGCTAATTGGTCATTGTCTCAGGCAGCTCTCGCTTTATTAGAATATTGTCGTAACATCAACATAAATCCAAAGATTGACATGTTTCTAGTTATTGTCACAATCTGGATAAGCTACCTTATACATTTTAAGATTGAACTGGATCTTTGCTTCAGGGAAATCTATTATATTACAGATGAATACTACACTCAATTATACACTTCAGACAAATTCCAAAATAACTTTCATTATAAGAAGCTACCATCAATTTATGACGTGAGTTCACTCGCTTTTGTGAGCAAAATGTAAATAATGAAAATGATTTAGAAACCGCTTAAGGAAGACGTTAAGATGTATTCTATTCAAATAGTCTACATAATGATTTTATACTGACACCTGCTGCCAGATTGACTTTCGAAACTATTCAAACTATAATATAACATTGTTTTATACTGACACCTGCTGTCATATCAAATTTTGTCACGACTCATGAAATAAAATGACGTAATATTTTTTTTTGGGTCGATTACAATACTTCCCTCACACTGTAAAGTTTTTGGAAATAGTTGGAAATCAAGTTAACAACAATCAGGTATGCTATGGTATGGTATCACTTATCTGACTACACAAGATATATTAAATAATATCCGATTTGTTTTAAAGAAGGTTACGTTCTACCTTCACTTCAGCTGCTTTCAACTTTCAAATATCAGGCTAGCGGAAACATGCAAATTGTCGTTGCTGATTTTATTGGAGTTTTACCATCCTTTGTTGTCAACAGGGTGTAATATGGTATTGCAGATTTGAAGAATTTTTATATAATATACTGTGTTCTTTACTTATTATATAAAATAATACAGATTATTTGCAATCTTAAATGCAATTGCCAAACAGTTGCAATGTTCACATAAAACAATGCAGTTGTTTGTAAAAAAATTGTTAGAAAATGTCAAATTTTATTATCAATACAATTCTTTGTTGTTGGTTATGATCTAAATTATTCAGGAAATAATCTATAAATTTAAATGGATTAAACCATCAAAATATTTTTTGCATGATTGTGCTTCTTGGCAAATAGTTTCATGCATAGTTGAAAAAACCTCGACCGCTTCACTCTTGTATTTATTAATTTGACTCCACATAATTCTGGCATTTAAATCCGGGGAGCATTGATCAGATTATAAAGGCCAAAATTATGTCTTGTTAAGTTATTATAAAATACAGTCGAAATTTAGATTTAATCAAAATATAGTCGGCTATTTATCAAGGTATTGTTATATTATCCTTGAATGGACACTAAACTGAAATAAACTGGCACCTTCGCCAAATTGTAGTGCCAATCCATCAAAATTTATTCAATTCAGATTTCTTGTTCATTCGACTTCTGGTCTTTATTATTCAATGTAATGGATCGGAAATTTTCCGAAGAAGTATATCATCATGCAAAAATTACTAAACTTGAATACAACGTCAGCTTATCAGAATATATTTAATTTAAACATAGAAAATTTTAAATCAGACTCAATGATTAAACTATTTCATACCCAAATTCTATCATGGTTCACGTATTGTGATATTCTAAAGGGGAATCGGATCCTACAATTAAATTTCATGGTTTTCAACCTCAAATAAATTTGAACTCGTCAAGGCTGATATATAAGAAAGAAAACGAGGGGCTCATTAATCGGAGGTTAACGGTATCCGAGTGAAATTCTGTTGGAACGATCGCTCCTCGTGGCTTACATATTGGAAAAGAGCCGGACGCCTCTGTCTAATCTGGACACGCCATTTTCCACTTGCTGGTCATTCTAACTGTTTCAACATCACGCAAGCTAATATTAAGAAAACCCTTACCCCTCTCTCTGTATAAGTTACCCTCCATACATCGCTAACCTTCCCCAAAGATACCCCTCCACGAAATATGTCAGGGTTATACACGTTTCCTTTCGATTATTTAATATCTTGCTATGTATTGTTGATTAATGTTTCCCTTACAAGAAGCTAAATAACAAATGATATTTGTTGATGGAATAGAAAATGATGATATTTTAGCGAAGCCTTGCAAAACTAATGCTTATAGATAAAACATACTTTACACCTGACGCAGCTTTGGTACTTTGTTTGAAAGAGAAAGTATTATTCTGAGAGAGAAAATCAATCAATTATATTCACGCTTTTCACATATTATTGTGGTGCAATGTGTATGACAATATATTGTACAACTTAGGTAGTTTTTGAATTTTCTTACTCTCTGAATTTAGGTCTAGATATTTAATTTGTAGTTCCGATTATTAACAATCTACACGCATATAAGTAATAAAGAAAAATATTTATTCTTAAAACTTTTGTATACGAGGGAAAGGTGAGAATGATTTATTTGGTCATTTCTCAACATAATCTCCTCGTAGGCCGATACACTTCGTTCAAAGTTTTACTAATTTTTAGATCCCTCCCAAATAATACAAATTCAGCAATCCTTCAAAATATGCGTTTGTTTCAGCGATGACCTTATGGTTAGAGCCAAATCTCTTTCCGCCGAGCTATTTCTTCAAGTTTGGAAATAGATAAAGATCGTAGGGGGCTAAATCTAGAGAAAATGGTGGATGACAAATCAATTCGTATCGCAATTCATGCAATTTTGCCATTGTGATTGTGGACCTGTGCGCCGGTCCTGATGGAAGATCCCTCTGTCCTTTGCCAAATGAGGCCGCGTTCGCTTCTAATCGGCGTCGAATCGATCCAACAGCTCTGCATAATAATTGCTGGTGATCATTTTTCCCTTTTCAAGGTAATCGATATGAACGGTACCGTGTGCATGCCAAAAAACTGTCGCCATGTTGTTGGCCGCTAAACTGACTTTGGCCTTTTTCGCCTTCGATTCGCCAGGACAAGTCCACTGTTTCCACTGTTCCTTGGACTCTGGTGTAATGTTTACAAACATCTTCAAGGTTGCTTACTTTCGATGGGTGTTAAAACAGAACTGGAAGACATATCAGTCTGAAAATTTCAATGCGTTCTAGTTAAAGATGGTACATCACAAATGTCACATGGGATTTTCGATTGTTTTGACATCTGATTTATTTTTCAGGGACTTTTCAACTTGCCCTCGTATATTATCATATTCAATAAGACACTCATGTAAAGAATAAATATATTCATTCAAAATATTAGTCATGTATTACGCAACAAGTGAGAAATAGGAACTCAAAATATTTCTAGATTATTTATAAAATCAAGTGATTATTTCATCTGAAATCATTTATCACAAACCGAATTTAGACAAAAAACAAGCTTTTCGTATCAAATATTGAAATGCAAATGGTAAATCTTTAAAATGACACGAATAAAGAATCCGTAACCAGAAATTAGAACTATAGATCTTACACGTTTTCAAATTTTACTTGTTACGACTGTTTCAAGTTCTATGTAATCACCCACACTCACATACCCAGGTATGTGGTATTGCCTGAGCATGGAAAATACGATTTTTGCAAATAGCTGTTCGAATTGTTGAGCATTTTTAAATTGAAGGTGTCTTTCAGGCCGGAGTATTATGTTGAGTGTCTGAATTTTTTCACATCTTCTTACATAATAAACGTATTGCCAATGAATCTCTTGGTTTGATTCCATGGTATTTTTCGAATTTATTTTTATTTTATTATTATTTAAATTGAATGAATTCACACATAACAAATGCCGGAACTCTGAAGTAGTGACTTTTGTGTATTATATAATCTTCCATTTCATAAGTTGCGAAAATATGATTATACTGTTATTAACAATAATAATTCAGGATGGTTTCAATCTTTAGAGTTGCAAACCCATAAAGAAGTGTTGACAAGAAAATATATATTTTATTACAATAACTACAATATCACCAATTGAAGAACCCTCCTTCAACATAGATCAAAGAAATAATGAATAAAGATAAATATAAGTGTATAGTATAAATAAGAACACAAATATGAATTATTTTGATATGAATTCCCGTCAACATTTAAGGCAGATAACGATAAGAATAAAATTCAAAATGATTGTAAATCAAGTTATTAAAAGTTAAAGTTGTAGGTCGAATAATTAGTGATATGTTTGTATGGACTGTCCTTATCTACTTTCACAACTTTAATTTATATTCCTACTTATCCATCTAGGCACAATCTGATATTTCATTAAAATAAAGCTAATACTAATTTATTATTATTAAAGTCCCCTATACATAAACTATAAAAGAGTTCACACTGTGGATATATTATAACATTATTGATAACACATAATCACCCTTATCCACTAAAAAAGCTACTGAGGGAGAACATTACCGCTAACAAGTAGCCATCATCAGAGTAAACTAAATTATGAATCAAAATGTGCCTTTTTAAATACTATTTAGAGATAATAATGTAAACAATGGGGGGTTACCCTCAGCTGGAGATAAATCGGAATTGCTTTTACGTTTATACATTCCCATCTCTTCTAAGTTGCGTAGATATTTGTCTGTGCTATGTTTTAAAAGTGATAAACTTTATTGAGAAACGATGTGACCTGTATTTGAAATATGTTCGGCTACCGCTGATTTTTCACCATTATTTTTCTTTATATGGGCAAAATGTTCCTTATAACGAGTTAAATTGTTATGTGAGTCAAACTGGAAGGAAAATTTTATCTCGTTATAAGAAACATTTTGCCCATATAAAGAAAAATAATGATGAAAAATCAGCGGTAGCCGAACATATTTCAAATACAGGTCACATCATTTCTCAAGAAAGTTTAACACTTTTAAAACACAGTACAGTCAAATATCTAGGTAATTTAGAAGGAATGTAAATGTATAAACGAAAAAGCAATTTATTAAATTCCAATTTACTTCCAGCTGAGGGTAACCCATTGTTTACATTATTATCACTAAATAATATTTAAACAGGCACATTTTGATTTATAATTTAGTTTACTCTGATGATGGCTACTTGGTAGCCGAAAGGTCCTCAGTACTTTAATAGTATTTTTACTGGATAAGGCTGATTATTTCTTATCAATAATCTCCTATACATGTTTTAATTGAAAATTTTAATAGCATTAGTCATCTATTTGACATTTTCAATTGAATTATTTTAGCTTTGTATAATATATTTTTCAATAGGATTTAATTTGTACTTAAATTGATCTGTAATTGGAACATGTTTCTGCTGAACAATAAAGCATTGATTGATTGATTGACTGATTTATCAAACCTGGGAATAACACCATATAAGCCGCAAAATTATATTAAGAGGCGAAAAATCTATGGTAATTCCGTGTAACTCAATATCAATGCATATGCATCCAACAATGAAAGGACGTAATCGAAAAAAGCATTTCCTTCTACGATCATTAAATTCTCGAATTTCTAAGCCCCATATAGCTAAACGGGGTCAAGGTTCTTTCTTACCTACTCCATTAATTCACACAAAGAACATCAATCTAACGTCTCGTTTTATTCAAAAATTTCTAATAGTAAATGATAGTTAACAGACATAATAGTCCATAGAATAAAACATGCCTATTCAGCTCAGCATTCCCATCGATGGTCTAAAATATAGATACGAACGGTCATTAATCAAATTCCGCATGATTTCTTAACATGAAGGTCGCACCTACTAGTCGATCTTTTTTCACGTATACTCACTTTTAGAATACCTAAAAGCATTGTTATCATGTCTAGAATGGCGAAATGAGTAATTATGTGTTAACGGTTTAATGGAAAATTGAGCTAATACTTATGATAATCTACTACCAGGAAGAAATCCAACAAAACATGTTCCAATTCGAATTAGAAAGGGTGGTAATATTAGCTTGAGAACAATGTAATAATACAACAATAGATCGCGTTCGTTAACCTATATTGTGACAATAATAATTGCAAATGAAGCACAGTTGACGGACGCGCATAATCGTTCTACCGTTTCTACGCAATTTTGTTCGTTTTCGAGTGCTGTGTCAGGGAAATTTTTAATTTGATTGGAAAGTGGCCTTTGTTTGTTATTTTTTCGTGCTTCTGTTATCTAACGCAGACATTGTTACGTACGATAGAGGAC
Organism: Endomychus coccineus; assembly: GCA_958510875.1. NCBI lineage: Eukaryota > Metazoa > Arthropoda > Insecta > Coleoptera > Endomychidae > Endomychus > Endomychus coccineus. The sequence goes on from OY294067.1 coordinate 296,200,938, forward strand.
ATTATTAAACTCACTCATTTGAATCGAAAGCGAACTAAGTGATACATTTTGTATATTTGTCAAAGGCTTTTTTGATTGCATCCCACATTTTATATTTGTTGAAGAGTTGGAAAAATATTGTTCAGCTATGATTTGCTCAAATCTTACCGACAGATTCCAAACTGTCAATGTAAATGTGAATTGGTCTGATTTTGAACTTGTAGATATCAGGGTACCTTAGGGGACGCTAGGTCCGTTACTATTCTTATTCTACGTGAACGATTTTCCATAATTCACAGAAGAATTAGCACTGCTCTTTGCAGATGGCAACACTGTTTCTTTTGGGCATTCTGAAATCAATACATCTGCCAAAAAAAACATGTGAGTTTGCTATAAGCAAGGCAGGGAGATGGTTCACTGGTAACTGGTTGATTTGAACTATGGAAAAACAGAGAAGCTAATCTTTAGTTTGAAACAGGTAGATACAACCGACATGGGATGCACTTGAACAAGAGGCTTGCTTGAATATTCATACAAACCAGCTGAAAAAAAAATGAGCAGAAACATTTATGCACTAAGGTCTATCCAACCAAGTAGCACAAAAAGTTCTGAAAACAGCATATTTTGCTCTCTGTGAATCGCATTGAAAATATGGCATCCTTCTTTGTGGTAATTGTAATAGTAAATATAGAAAATGTTGTGAAAAATTAAGAACTGAAGAATCTTACACAACCATCTCTTTTCATCTTGGATGCTTCAATAATGGCACATACAAATCACAAAAAGGCGGTAATCATTCCTACTTTACAAGGAACGTAATATTAGATTTCCAAAATATAGGCTGCCTAACTGAAATTATCAATTATGAACCAAAAAAGTTCAAAACGATAATAAAACAACTCTGTGATAACATTATATATTTTTTAAAGACTTATGCAAATAATTCATTGCATATCAGCATCAATAAATCTTATTTTATCTTTCCACTTATATCAAAAGCAACGTTCATTATTACCTTTTCATTATTATTTATATTTCATTTTATTATTTGAAGTGTTGCATTGAAATACATTCCTACATGCTCCTTCGAGTCGGATTGGCAAATTTTACAGCAAGGGTTATGGAAATATCCATAGAGAAAGGAGCGATAGCCAACCTTTTTAAGGCGTTCTGGAGAGGTCAATGATTTCGTAAGAGTGACATCAGCAACTAGAGGATAGTCATGTATACAATCTGAGCGCTTCAACGTACGCTTAGGAGCTGAACTTCAAACAAGTGAACAGTACTCCAGGACAGGTCGAATCTGTTGTTTGTTGTCATGAGGAGCTACTGGCGCATAAAGTAGCTTTTGGTACGGAATAGAGAACCAAGTGAACAGCAATGGACCTCGCATGATCGTCCTATGACTGGGTCGTGATACGAATAATTTATATTGAGGACTTCATGTGAATACCACACCATTAGCTCTCTAGTATTGAGTGAATACCGGTGGTATTCCGTGCCCTCCCAGCCTAGACTAGAGGCGATCGAATACGTTTATTGGGATGACGTAAATGAAATTGTAGATAGACTAAGACTTCTTGTTGCATCCTCGTATGCTGGTAACAATAACCATCACAACGTGATAATGTTTATAATAGAAGAGTTGATAGAGGCAAATGTAATTGAACAAAAACCATATGTGAAGACAAATATTATGAAGATGGCTTCAATGGATAAGTTTGACAGAACCTCCTATTCCATATGGATATATGATACAAATATATTTAATAATAATTTCAAACAAGTTCACGGACAATGATTATTCCTAACGAGTGATGGAAGTTATGATATGGAAAATCGTAGATTGTGCAACGTAGAAACACCAAATGATAAAAAAGATGCTGCAAATAAAGTATACGTTGATAAATTAACACACGATCTGAGTCTGAAAACAGAAACCAGTCTTAAAGATACCTTTAATGTTACCCTCACTTCGCAATAGACACGATAACATCTATTTACTCTAAATGCCGACAAGGAAAAACGAAAGAAGTGTCGACTAAGCCTTCTACATTGTTTTCGCAAGCGTATAATGCTAGATAAGTTTGCTAACCCGTCATCAAGCTGCCATATTAAGAAAATCTTTGACATTAGGATTCATAATGATATGCCCTTCATTTAACGTGGTTTTGAGCATCCCAGTAATTCTTTGAGCCACCAACTGAAGCTATTAATGAGGAATACACATTATTTCTTGGGGCTGAATCAGAGACTTTATTACAAATTTACCGGAACAATCTTCAATCTAGAAATGGAAGTCTGTCGTGAAAATTCGTGTAATTAGGAAAGAAAACGATTAATATAATTCAATTTACTCAAGGAAACGTCAATGGAAACTCATTTCCACATTGTATAATTATGGTATTTCAAATGCAGATATGAGTATATATTCGAATGCAAAAATCGCATATTCTAATAGCATCATTATGCAAAACAGAATCGATTTGTAAAGTGCATTATACCTTTCGTTTCTTCAGAAAGATCGATGTTGAAATATCCAACGGAAAATATCTCGTTTGTACACCCCTAACTACTTCTCTTACACAATTTCCACGTATATGTTTGCGAAACTTTTAAAAATACCACCGCAGATTTACCGCTTATCTGACATTGATCTCTTTTCGTAGTTGAATCAAATTATGGATTAGTGGATTTCTACCAGACAGCTCATTTACACTTCCGTTTAAGACGTTCCTGGGAAATGGGTTTTAGCATGTTTATAGGAATGAGTTCATATTTGGTTTTTATTAGTTTCAAACTAGCTATTCCTACGTTTGAAGAAATTTATAACACGACGTAATACTCGTTGCGATTAGAGATGAAAAAGTACGACAAAAATAATAAAATTATGGAAACTTTACAGAATCTCGGAAAGTATTTCTGGGCAATGACGTGAAGTAAGAAAAGTATGAAATAAAACAATTTTCGATAAACTGATTGATTCTTTCGTAAGAAGTATTTAAAATAATCAGGATTCAAAGCATTTTCAGGTTATGATGAAATTCTATGTAGAAAATGCTATAGTTTATTTGGAAATCACAGTCACAACAGTAACATCTAGCTGTAAGAAGGTAAGCTATGTTCTTATAAGATAGAAAACTGTTTCAAATTATCAGTTTTCTCTATACCGACTTAGTTTTGATATTATCCGATAGATGACACTACTGATACCAATATTTGTTGAGAATAATACATAATAATAGATAATAAATGATAATTTTCTTATGATAACTATTCCCGAATCACGTTTCATATTACAGATTTTGCTTTTGCGCTGGCTCTGTCATGTGTCCTAGTGTATACTAACGTTATTTCCTTCGATAACATGCCTAAAAGCTTGCGGTAGTGTAGCAAGTAGAAGTTGCACAATGATAGAAGTTTCGGTTTAATTGTTTGACGACCCTCTAACACTGGCGCCATCTACGAACAACAAATGGTTGTACTATCTCAAAATAGGAACAAATCTCATAGTCTAGGAGCTAGAGCGATATGGTGAGCCTCATGGATTCACCTTGGCACTACTGTATATTGGTGGAGAAAGGTTCAATGTACAATAGCTCTCACAGGCCGAATCGTGTATTGTCAGGCGTTTCAAGCTATAGTCACCTCAAATTATGAACTTTTTTATTGCACGAACACTTTTTCGGAGTTGTTGTATGGAAAAGCATGTAATTCTTATACATTTGCATCTAGCGTCAAATGGAATGCACGAACACAGTTTCTAACCTGGTGGAAAATGTTTGTTATTGTTGCTAGTTGTTCAAAAAACCCATGCCAAGGTTTTATCGGGGCGTTTCCGACTAATTGGCCATTATTTGGAATAAAAATGGACTTTTTGATCATTAAAACGGGTGCATTGAGACAAAATACGTTAATTTGGTGTCGAAGAATAACCAATATGAGTGCCAATGTTTTTTTATCGATACAACCCCTCCTTCAACCCCGAAAATCCCCCCCCCCCAAGATCAGTATTTTTGATATTTAACCAAATAATGCAAATTGCTCTAATTTCAAAATAATTGACATAATAAACAAAAACAATAATTCGTGATTTATTTTTGATACTGAACAAATATGGACAAAGTCTTTGATTTTTGAATCAACACTAACAATCATAAACACAAATTCTGTTGTTGCAACTAACGCGTTATTGCAAGCGATACCAATATTAAAATGTATGTTTAAATATGGTTTAGTTCTCATATCATCTTCAGGCATATATAACAATGGATTCAATATATAACATTTTAATTCATCATATAAGTTTTCGTTAATAATTTCTACATGATTCCCATATCACTGATTAAAATATCATATATTGAATTGGTAGTACCGATTTAAATAAATTGTGAGAACTAAACCATAGTCAAAAAACGGCAAAAGTTTAATATGAAGGCACACATGAGTGTTACCAATTATTTGGTACCAATAATAGTTATAATACGAAAATTACTTAATATGGATCTCATAAAATGAAAGTATAACGTTATTTACATTTTTATAAAAAAATTTAAATTTATTTCAGGCGTATGTAAGGCACATTTGTCTTTCTTCTAATAGTGGATCACTTAAGTATACGAGGGCAAGGTGAAAAGTTCCTGAAAAATTAAACAAGAAATTATTTATTTGATCAAAACTTATTTTATTTTTCAACATAATCTCCTTGTAGCCTGATACACTTAGACCAACGTTTTTCTAATTTTTCAATTCCTTCCAAATTATACGATTTCGACAATCCTTCAGAATAGGCGTTTGTTTCAGTGATTACCCCATCGTTGGAGTCAATTCCCTTTCCGCCGAGCCATCTCTTCAAGTTTGGAAATAGTTAAAAATCGCAGGGGGCCAAATCTGGAGGATATGGTGAATGACGAACCAAATCGTAGCGCAATTCATGCAATTTTACCATTGCGACAGCGGACCTATGCGCCGGGGCGTTTTCCTGGTGGAACTTCAACTCGCCGATCCTCAAATGTTCCGTATCCGTACGATTCAGATGCCTATAGCCTCAACAATCTCATGCACTTTAACTCGCCGATCGTCCAATATCATACCATGGATTTTATCGACGATTTCTGGCGTAGTAACGTCAATTGGACGACCAGAACGTTCGACGTCCTTTGTGGGTCATACTGCCACAACGAAAATCAGTGAACCACTTGTGAATCGTTCCAATCGATGGTGAGGAGTCTCCATAACGCTTAACAAGCGCCCTCGTACATTAGAAACTGTTGCGGCAAAATTAATACATTTCAACTTATTAAAAACGTATATGCGTGTGGACTAATTGTATATAAAAGTGAGCATAAAATCGTAGTATTTGCAGAATATCTATACATTTCCTTGCACGTCATCTGCAGTATAATCTGTGTAATCGATAGAAAATGAAATTTTAAATTTCCATCAACATAAACAGTCACTTAGGGAGCTATTTTGCAGCGCACTTTATTCAGTCATATTACTCTTATACACGCTTATTTACAGGTAAAAACACATTCCAAGCAAACGAGAACATCTTAGGAATATGTGCAACATACAATTTTCTAGAAGAAACTGGTGAAACTCTGTTAAATTCTAATATTTATCACCTGTCACACTCAATACTGGCAATGCATCATTAAGACCAATCGGTACTGTCGAAATATATGTCTCTACTCCAAGCCTTTTGTCCACCTTCATACTATGGGCATCGCAGATGGCCCTATATGTAGGAAATGCAGAGAGGGGAAAGACACTACCTCTCACATCCTGTTGGAATGCCCAGCATTTGTATTTCTCAGGCACCGATATTTCGGGGAATCAAAACTGCTCCCAGAAGAACTTATGGAAGCCAGCGGGTCACAAACCTGTTAGAATAGAATAGGGTCTGAGCCACGGGTCGCACAATGGGCCCAACTGAGTGACCTAAGTGCGTTTGGCGGCTTAGCCTCCCCCCTCAAACGATGATGAAGCCTTTCGTTGATGACGTCACACTCACGTTTGTAGTCAGCACCCGTGCCTTGTGTATAGAGGGTATTAGAATGCCTCCTGCCGTCGGTCATTAGCCACAGTAGTGAAAATAGACCGCCGTTGCATAAATAAATAGAATAGGATAAGTTCATTAATCGAATAAGGAACTGTTGTTACACCACATGGAGTGCCACTACTTTTATAATTAAATTTTATCGAGGCACGTGTGCACGTTTCTTCTTTATGATACATATTATTCGAGCGTTATCTGTACAGATGTTGTGCTTGAGTCCATCATTATTATAATCAAGACAAAAATAAATACGGAGGAAGCTTACATTCTTCCTTATCAAGCCACAAATCATAACGAAATACGTTACGTGAAACCTCGCATTATCCATAACGGTTATATCTTGTAGTTTATGTGTCTCAAGTACATGTACAATTACTTTTTATCAATAAATTAGAATGAGTTTGTACACCCCTGAGTGATTGCGTGACGATTCGCAGTATCACAACAATCGCTGACCGGTCACGTGACTCAACCCTGAGACTAAAACTGTATAAACATACAGATTTTCTAATATTTTTACCTTTTCTTTGAAACTTGTCCGAACATATCGACTTCTTCAGCAATTTCTATTGGCGAAAGTACTGTAATCGATCGAGAATATATCTAGAATAAAAGCAAGTGTTCAATTTTCGCGAATAGGTTTTGGACGATTTCAATGGGGATATCGAATATGTGTAAATTAACATAACAGCCTTGTTTCTCAAATGTAGGTCGCCTATTAAAGGAAGTTCTGCTTGTACAAACGATTCGCGTCTTGTCGACAAACGATCACTCAGCATTTGAGTGGAGTGGGACCTGAGGTCAAATTCGAATCCCGACTGATTTAGTGGAGTCATTCTACGGAAAAATGAGCCGAGGTTCGTAAAAATTTGATAGAGGTTGGGGAGGTGGAAAAAGTTGTTTCTTGTGATAAGAATAATGACATTCCAGAATTTCTACAAGAAATATTTGGCGGAACCATCCCAAAAATCCAAAAATTGGTTTCTGGGCCTTTTTTTAGGTCAGTTTTGAAGTTTTAATTTTTTTCAACCCCTTAGACTTGTGACTGAGGTTTGGGAGTTGGACCCTTTTATTGCCCATATTCAAGGAAGCTTTGGTTCAAATTTGGAGTGTTTGCAATCATTACTTCCTCTAGAATAGAGATATATATATATATATATATATATATATATATATATATATATATATATATATATATATATATATACGTTTTTCGGGGTAATAATTAAAATTGGGCTATTTTATCAAATCTTCACCAAATTGGATGAAATTTGGTGTCAAAGTAGATCATGGTGACCGTAATAAGTGATTCAAAGATGAAGTTAAAAGTTTTGATAAAAATTCAAATTTGGGAGATTTGGCCCAAATTTTGAAGATGCCCCCCATTACGGCAAACAAATCGCGTCTTGAATTAGAAAAAGCGCAGGTGATGTTGTATTATATACCGATATATTCTATAATAATCAATATGTGTAGTAAAAAAAAATGTCACCATGTCACAAGCGGACCTAAAATAAATAATGTATATGTTTTCTCACATAGATATGCAAAAAAAGCCAGATCTATACTCTAAGAACAATATTATAGTGATAAAATGGTGGGAAATCTGCGCGCGCATATATATATGCCGTAAATGGCAAAAAAATGGGCTGATCTTATAAAACAAGTTATACCACGTCAAACTATATAAAATAACCTTCAATTTGAGCACAAAAAGAGTACTCTGCGATTTGTTTGCCGTAATGGGGGGCATCTTCAAAATTTGGGCCAAATGTCCTAAATTTGAATTTTTATCCAATTCATCCACTTTGGTGAAGATTTGATCAAAATAGCTCAATTTTAATTTTTACGCGGGGAAAAAGTATACATATATATATATATATATATATATATATATATATATATATATATATATATATATATATATATATATATATATTATTAACTAAACTCTTACTGAGTTTATTTTTATTTATTGATTATTATTAATGCTTCCGGCTAGCTTTTAATTTATTGATTATGAATAATAATGAACTTTCTCTTTTTTATTATTATTATTTTATGGAATTAAACACAATATTCTTTGAATGTTGAAAAGTTTCTATATTTAAATCTCTATGACTCTATTTATCTCGGGTTTCTAATTTACAATTTTATTTTATGTTCTAAGCATAGAACTAGCTTTAACCTCAAAACTATTCAATATTAATAGTTGTTTACAAAATTACAAACGACAATCTTTCTTTCAGATTTACAAATAATACTACAATGGAAATATAATAAACAAACTTACTTTTAGTTTATATCCAAAAGTGTGTTTAACTATGTTGGCAATTTTCAATTTAATTCTTTTATAATTTCGTTGATGATTCACTTTTACACAATACTATGCTTTTTCACAATAATCACAGGTAACTAATTTGGATTACTTCTTCTTGAGACTCAGGAACTGTTGATAATACTTTGTTTATCCTTTTAGATAAAACATGAAACTTTTCGATGCTTTATTGAAATTATTGATGAATGGCAATCGTTGGAAACTTCTTCTTAATTGGAGGTTATTACAGCCTTTTTACTGGATTCAGATACTTGGATAATCGTTGACTTTATATAAAACTTATTAACTTTGGTTTCTTTGAACCTATCGAAGTTTGGAACACTTTCGTTCACTGGTTTTTTATAGGTTATGAAATTTTGGTGAGTTGCAGGAGTACTTTCAGTCTACAGATGTAATGGCAAACTGCACTTCTTTACTTTCAGATTCGTTTTTATAGGCCTCCAAAACCGACGCTACTTTATGTCATAAACAACCTATGAGATGATTGCTTTTCAAATCAAGCATGCCAAGTTAATTGTTGTGAAACTGACACAAGTCTTCATTGTTACCAGATTGACATTGGAAATTCCTATTGACCAATCAGAATTTAGTATTCTTTACTTTTTGAATTATTTGAGATTTTCAACTTATTTTAATTGTTAGTGATTCCTTCTTTTTAAATTAATATTGCCTACATTTTTCCCCACACTTTGGTATAATATAACCTATGATTGGGTTATTATTAATATGATTATTCCCATATTTATGGTTTTCTTGACAGTTACTTATTCTTAAATCTAATACATACCATATTATATCAATAACATTCTTTTAACATTACATAACTCAAATTTACTAATCCTAACTTACATCTATAACATTATTCAAATGTTTTGTACTATCTCATGATAGTTTTGTAATCACTTTACTTATGATTTATGATTTCGTTACACTGAACGTTTCTTCACTTTCACTGAAGTTCTTGTTTATCACTTCTTATTCTATTACATCGTTGTTTATTATGTTTTACATTGTTAATATTAATATCCTAACTATTATTTAGCTTTTATTATTGTTTTTAATTCCATAAAAATATTTTTTATTTGATCTTTTCTGATTTTCATAGTTCGGTAAGTTATTATTTTTAAATTTTTATTGTCTATGAAATGAAATCATAACAATATATATATATATATATATATATATATCTATTCTAGGGGAAGTAATGATTGCAAACACTCCAAATTTGAACCAAAGCTTCCTTGAACATGGACAATAAAAGGGTCCAACTCCCAAACCTAAGTCACAAGTTTAAGGGGTTAAAAAAATTAAAACTTCAAAACTAACCTAAAAAAAGGCCCAGAAACCAGTTTTTGGGATTTTTTGGATGGTTCCGCCAAATATTTCTTGTAGACATTCTGGAATATCATTACTCTTATCATAAGAAACAACTCTTTCCACCTCCCCAACCTCTATCACATTTTTCCGTTTAATGCCTCCACTAATTAGCCAATGAGTTTTTTCATTATGTTTTTACATTGCATACCACATACATAACTTATCGCATTACATACTTGGTTGATCAGTAAAGTCTCTATCATTACTCTTGCTTCATCCTTTATCCTTCCAATGTGGGTGAATGCCATTTCATACAGTCCTCTTTCTTACAAGAAATGCATGGCCATTCACCTTTACCTCTACGCTTGAACAGAAAGCTCCACATGAGACCCGACACTGAGTGTAGGGGAACCTCTGTACCAAGCTGTACCCCTGATGAACTATAAGCTTTCAATGTGGGGTTTAACATTTCGAAAAAAAGCAATATCTCTGTAACATTTTAACTAAGAAGAATCAAATTTGGTTAAACTGTTTGGGTACGTTAAGGGTATTGATTGAAGATAACTGAAAGTCAACAGAAGAATACGGAGGGGTTGATTGGAGGTGACTCACCCTTAAAATTGTACAGAATTTTGTTGACAAATATGAAAAGTTATGATTTTATTTTATGGAGAATCTAATTCTAAAACTTCGTCGATTTTTTCGTTCTCAATGAAAGCTGGAATAAACTAAAGATATGCTTAACAGTTAGAATTTCACTGGGCCTAAGCAGGCATATCAATTCTACTGATAACAAACACATGGAGAATATAGGCGTATATTGGATTGTTCTTTTACCTTTTCCTTGACAAAGAAAACAAAACCAACTCGACTCCTTCTTTTCCACCGATTTTGAGCTTGCTTCTTAGAAATTTACTGGTGTACCAAGTATTTTTTATTCCCGATCTTATTGGGCATTGGAACAACATGTTTCCTACTGTCTAAATTGTCACCAATGTTACCAATTTATATAAATGGAGGCAATAAGGATTGCAAAAACTATAGTGGTATCACGATAACTAGTACAGTTGCAATTATGAACGCCGAAATGCTCGAGAAGGAACTGAGAAAGCAGATAGAAAGGACAAGAGTCAGTTTGGCGAGGAGTAAACCATGTGATATTTGTCGTACGACAAGTGGTAGAGAAAGCAACAATTTCGTGGACATAGAGAAAGCGTTCAACCAGGCTAGAAGAGAAGACATTAGGAAAACTCTAAAAAGAAGAGGGGTCGCGGAAGGATGAAGTAAAGGAATAAGACAGTTAATTATGTTAGGATGAGACGAAAAAAAATTGGAAATGTTTGAAACTGTATCGCGAATAAGGCAGGGATCTATACTGAGCCTCTAATATTTTCAATGGTACTCAACGAAGCCATAAAAGTCACGAAATACGAAGAAGGATATTGGAAAATCGAAAAAATAAATCTCAGAATAATATGCAATGCAAGTGAAGCCTCACGTAACATTTCTGTACATAGTTCATAGCAAGTATTTCTGATTTTTTCTGTCAAATGTTCCAAGTTAACAAGATGGTATTCTGTAAACATTTTTCCAAGCTCCCCACAAGAAGTAGTCTAGTGGGGTCAAGTCCAGTGATTTAGGCGTCCACTGTACGGTCCTTTTATACCTATCCAATGTTCTCCATGAGTTTCATTTGAATATTGTTGGACAATTCTTGCTTTATGACGTGGAGCTCCGGCATGCTGGAAACATATGTTTGCAAGCAGCTGTAAGGGCACGTTTCCGGGAAACACAGGAAGTTGTTCTTGAAGAAATTGCAAATATCGCTCACTATGTAAAACTCCTTCATAAAATTATGGACCAATCAAATGTCCATTAATAATACCAAACCAACCATCTGGTTCGAAAATGGATACTTGAGCGTATTGTTTGGTTTCAGTTTTATTCAAACATTTCATGAGATGACTTCGAATATTAGAAGTAGATTGCAGTGTCTTCTTGATACATATTGATATACTCAAGCCATCAATGTGTTACAATTTTGATTTTTCGTGTTTCTGTGCGGAGTGGACATTTTTAATTGAAATTTATGCGAAAAGGATGCTTTGTGCTTGATACAATAAGTCTTAAGAAATCCCGTTTAGACATTGATACGTCTTCTGATGATGGTCGTGAGACCGAAACGTACGTAAAGACGAAAATAATAAGCATGTGTTAGTGTGACCTATTTCTCGATAATTTATATGCAATGGTAGATGGATAGCTATTTATTAGTTCTTGATATCATTTCGTCTCTAGTATGGAAGGTATGCTTGAATATGTGCTACTAACCCGACAAATCAACTGGAGCCTGTACTATTTGTAATGCAAGAATGACGTATATGTGCAGTGAAAGCCTTTTCCAGACTTTCACCTATCTTTCACTAACCGTAGTCTCTTACAGGCGAGAATACGACGCTTGCAATATAAGAGTAGTACATAGTAAGTTCTTAGTAACTACTCAGAGTCACAATGTGTCTTTGTATTGGTGGTTATATAGTGTAAATGTACAATGTATATTTCAATCGATGGATTTTAGCGATCGCGTTGCGAAAACTTACTAGGTAAACATTTTGCTCTATGAAAATTGCGCAATATGTTTCGTGTCCATTTGACATTAATACAGAGCAGAAAGATACTAGTTAATTTAATTGCAAACGGAATCCGAATATAATGTTGAAGCAACGTAACAATTAAAAGCTATAAACGGATTTTATTTTCGAAAAATCACGGAACGTAAAACGGCTAATTTTAGAGCTTATTTGGGTTAGTGGTCCATGTAAGAAACTAATCTACTTCAGAGCCAAGCAGCTTTGCTGCGTGTTGGAAACGCAAAGGCGATAGTGACCCACGACTAAAGTTCAAGGGTTGCATGTATATTAGTACGGAGTTAATAATCTCGCATAAATAAAAAACTCGTAATTTATTTAATTGTATATAACAGTTAATTTTGTTAATTCAGTTCCAAGAAGGAACCGTTACATTGCAGTCTTTTAGAATATGTAAATAACTTGGATTGGAATAATGGGCAGGTTAGCACAATCATTCATCAAACAGGAGTCAAGAGCACCACCGTGACATGTATTTTGGTCGAAGACGTCGGAATTGTATACGAAAATTTAGATCTGCTCCAGTGATCTCTAAGCAATCAACATTTACAACTCAATAAATAATATAGTAATTTTACGAGATTTTTTGGCTTTTTGGACTCTCTTTATGGGAATTGAGATAAGTGTATTAAAAGGTGGGGGGGGGGGAGATAATATGTACTTTTAGGGAAAAATAGTTTAAAAACCCCAAAATGTCGGAAGATATATCTACAGTATGTATATATACAGCGTGATCAGCTAAGGGCGGCTCTGGACATATTTCAGAAACTACTGGGAATAGAAATGTGGAAAAAAAATTGCTATCAAAGTGGCTATGAGAAAATCCTGGAAATTATTGTTATGTTCCGCATTTTGCCGCAAGAGGGCGCACGCAATTGAAAATTAAATATTAAAATTCCAAATTTCTCCGGAAATTCTCACATTAACGTATATTTTTGTTAACATTATTACAAAGGTTGGATAATTTTACATAATTTTGGTCCGAAGCTCATTGGCGTACCAACCTTGATAACAGTGGGGGAAACTACTGAAAGTGTAATCAATTAAATCGATGTAGTTTCTAAACGACTCATTCGATTTTAGTAAACTTTAGCTTGTATGGAAAGGTACGTACTTTCAATTGTTGTATCTATTGGTACACGATAATTCCTAGCAGAATTGCTAAAAGGCGTAGTTTGTAATAGAAGGGCATCTTTGATAGGTTTGTAAAACTGAGATAGTTTTGGGAGTGTGTAAAACCGAGTAGAAAGGATTTAAGAATTTTGGAAATTCGATCTGTTATATTTTCAATATATTTAAAATACGCAGTGGATAAGTCAGGCGTATCTTATGTATTGAAAATATAACAGATCGAATTTCCAAAATCCTTAAAAAACATAATATTTCTACTCGGTTTTCCACTTTTCCAAAACTGTCTTAGTATTACAACCCTATCAAAGATCCCCTTCCTCCTCTTCATTTAGAAGGTGTTTATAGCATTCCCTGTTCTTGGGGTAAAGTCTACATTGGTGAAACAGGTCGTAAAGTAGCTACTCGTGTGAGAGAACATGAGTGCTGTACAAGCTTCGTGACACCAATAGATCTGCAGTTGCGGAACACAAGTTTGAGACTGATCATCAAATCCTTTCCGTAAACACTGAAATCCTAGCTCGAGCCCCAAACTTCTATCAACGAAAAATGTTTGAAGCGATAGAAATCCTAAAACATTCAAACAATCTAAGCCATGACTCAGGATATTTCTTTCCTAACATTTGAAAAACCATCCTCGAAAATTTCACCTCGCACGTGATCACACAACGGTAGTTAACCACCGGAATAAAGGCAGTGAACTGTGTAGCGTGAAGGTTTTTCCTACAATGAATACCGCAACAGAAACCAGAAGAATCAATTTCAGTTCAAGCTTCATACCTGCCCTGAAGATGACACCTGTAATGATTGGCGAAACGTCGGCATTAAGTCGTGCAGTTGTGACGCGGAATCCATCCGGAAGCCAAGAATGTTCAAGACTAGCTAGCTATCCGCTGAAATCTACTATTCAAGATACCTAAATTTATTTGTGATAAACGTAAAACGTGCCCTTCTATTTTCACACATATTACAAATAAATCTTATTATTATGATTATTATTATTGAGACAAGATAACAAAACGTGTTGGATCTGTACTTGTCTTTGCTACGAAAAGAAAAATTGGGTACCTACAATTTTTCCAAATATACTTTCCTATTTGTCAAAAAGTTTCAATCAAGCGTATTCTGAAGAAAGACGATTAACTCTGGACCATCAAGATAAGATTGATTTCCTAACATGACTCAAAGCACAAATATTTCAAATTATAATGACTTCGTTTTAAAATTGAAAAACAAAAATTATTGTGAATTTTTCCATTATACTTCGGAACACAGCATTTGTTTTTTTTAATTCTTTTTAATGAAAATATGAAAGATGTTCAAAGATTGTTTCAGATTTTAGTAGAGGAAGAAGTTGAGAAACTTCGGCAAATAGCGTTGGACAATGGTTTCAATAAATCTATGATCAATAATTTAATTTCTGAGCAAAAAAAGAAATTAGACGCAACCAACTAACCAAATTAGAGCAATGGCCTTCAAATACTTCAATAAAATTCAAAAGTTTCACCTATCATGCTTCACTAATTAATAAATACCATAATTTGTTTTCTAAATTTGCAATACAACCAGTTTATAGATAAACTATAAAAGAGTTCACACTGTAGATATATTATAACACTATTGATGAGAAATAATAACCCGTATCCACTAAAAATACTATTAAAGTACTGAGGTCCTTTCGACTACCAAGTAGCCATCATCAGAGTAAACTAAAATCAGTTTAGTACTTTAATAGTATTTTTAGTGGATAAGTGTGATTATTTCTTATCAATACAGTTTATAGATGTAAGAACAAGCTAAAAAACCGTTTAGGCAACACCTTTCATAAAGTTACCTACTTCGAAAAATCCGGGATTTATAAAATCGATTGTGAGTCGTGTTCTAAATGTTACATGGGTCAAACTAATAGGAACATTTCAAATCGGTATAAAGCACATTTTGGCCATATAAAGAAAAATAATGGTGAAAAATCTGCGTTTACCGAACATATTTTGAATAAAGGTCACACCATTTCTCCAGAAACTTTATCAATTTTGGAAAACAGTACGGACAAATATTTAGGGATAGAAATGTATAAACGGAAAAACAATTTATTAAATTCCGATCTATGTCTAGCTGAGTGTAACCCTTTGTTTGCAATAACTATCCCCAAATAATATTTAAACAGGCATATTTTGATTCATAATTTAATTAACTCTGATGATGGATACTTGGTACCCGAAACGTCCTCAGTACTTGAGGAGTATTTTTAGTGGATAAGGGTGTTTATTTATAGTTGAATAAGTTTATTGAGATTAAAACATTCACTAACCTTGGTCTTTCGCTGATGCCGTTTGTAGCGCTCACTGGAATTCTCATATTACCACTTTGTACTTCCACATCTCCCGGTTTCTCCTCAACAGTGATTCTTATCGGCTGAATTGGCATACCATCGGTTGCGATCACATTTCTTGCATCCCGAATACGATCGTTTACACTTTTTTGAACGGAATTACCAACACCACCATAATCTGGTAAAATAAGTTTACTCATATTATTTTGCACATGCATCTCAACTGTTTTCGAATCGGACAGTCCCGTAGACATAATGTGGTTACCGAATGTTGATTTGACTTCACTCGTTACGTTCTCCACTGTTGGTAACGCTTTGGTGGCGTTCTTGGTATCCAGAGCTGGATTGTTTGGAGTTACTTCGTTGGTCATGGATATGATGGTGTTAGCTGAAGAAGAAAGTTTCGATAAACCGTGCTCTTTCATGTATGTACTACTATCTAAAACTGTGTCGTTCATCTTGTTAATTGCGTTAGAAACGCTGGTAGCACTCAATACTCTTCCGTCCACCATTGGCGATATTCCTTTCGGTAAATCGGTTTTCATCGGTACGTCTATTTTGACTTCTATTTTCAGAGGTTGAGTCACAGTTGTGGTTGTGCTTGTTACGACAGTGGTCGTAGATGGTTCAAGCATTCTTACCAAATTCACGGGCTTACCTTTTTCATTGTCAGTACTATCAGAAGCAGCTTCACTTGTGGAAACCGTTGTAGCTCCCATAGTTTGTTCGATTTCACTCTCTACATGTGCGTCACTTCTTAATGTTTTATCTGAATTGGCAAATATTTGATCGATACTAGCAACGTTCGAATCCGGTAAACTTTCTTTAATGCCAAGTTTAGTACTACTAGGATTGTTATTATCATTATTATTTATCTTCACTAAATCTGGTTTTTTGTTATTCACTTTCATATTGTCGTTTTTTATGTTATTCAGGGTATTGTTATTGATGTTCTTCGTAGCTTTTAGCTTATTCGTAACCGGTCTTTTATTGAATCTAGGTTTGCTAGTAACAGTCACTTCGGAACTTTCGGAATCACTATACACGGAAGGTTTTGGAGGCACTTTAGGTTTAGGTCTGCTGAAACTATTCACTTTAGCTTGTACGTTCTTGAAATTTTTGGAAGGTATTCTGGTTGGTGATGTGACAATTTTGCTAGGGCTAGGATCTCGACTAGAATTTCTAGACGGTACCCTGGATACGGGTCTGGATGGAATTCGTGAAGGAGCTTTACTGGTTGTATTTGAAGAGTTTCTAGTGGGTGAGGTTAGTCTACTCGAAGGCTGGCTACGACTTCTCGGGATTCTAGAAGGGGAAGACAATGATTGGCTTGGTTCTGGCGAGCTTCCTACAATTGGAGATAATCTTTGGAAAGCCGGTGCTTTGGAGTAACCGTCTTGGCGTCTCGGACTAGGCGGTGGTCTATTGGATGGGTTTCCAGCTGAGATGTTACTCAAACTTTTACTCAACTGTATCTGTATTTGTTTCGTATTCGTTAAAGTCGGATGATCGGTTACTTTTTCACCGAATAGTGTCGTAGTACCTCGTCGTTTCATTTGAGGAATCTTCGAATGTTTCGGTGACGATGTTTGGTCGGAACTGCTTTCCGGAGGTGGTGATGGAATTGGAGACGCATGTCGAGATCCGACCGGATTAAACCCTCTTCCTCTGAATGGACTCACAAGACCGGTAGGTGAAGAGCTTCTAGATGTTGGATGACTACTTGATTCGGCTATTATGGAAAACGATTGATTCTTGTGACGTCTCGATGTCGGTGTTAATCTGTCGATAGATATACGAATTAAGAATGAACATTACAAATTATGATTAATCAAAACTTCTCACTTAATGACTTCATAAGCCATATACTTTGAAGATCTCAAACAAATCAACATCAGATACATCAAAAATGAGAATAATGCTTCGAACCAGAACGATAAGAAGCCGATGCTAACAAATTATATATAAATTCTCTGGAAATAGGTCACACTAACAGATATGCTTTACGTCTTCACGTACGTTTCGGTCTCACGACCATCATCATAATACAATTTTGGTAAAAGTTATTTGAATGAAAATTAGCTCCATCCCTCAGTACGAGTTTTTACGAAAATCAACACTCAACGTCTGTGTCTACGACGCCATGATATGTTGCAATACCAGCAGTAAAAATGTAAACTACCAAAGTTCAAACAACGCAAACGGCGCGCAATGCATGTCCTAAAGTTTAATTTGTACACCATTCAGAAAAGAAGAAAATTGTTACCTATGAGGAATAGGTGCAAGTGGAGGATCCGGTGGAGGTTCGCTGTCGGGCGGAAGAACGGTGAAGGCTCCTGGTGACAGATATCGTAAAGTCAATTCCACATCGATGTTCCGTCCCTCTCGATGAGGCGGGGGTTGTTGATGCTCAGGACTCCGCATATTTCTCTATCAAAGCTGTCGCTTCTTCATTTTTTTATTCTTGAGTTTCTTCCTTACTTTAAGACTTTCGTCATCTGAAAAACGGGAAGTATTATAAACTTAAATTTCTAATCTAGTTATTTAACTCTAACGTTAGACTAGAGTCAGTTACAAAGGGGCCCCCACAAATTTGTGAAATAATTGTTTTCTCTTACAGTTAACATTCCCTTGCGTCTAAAGGTTATCACAAAGTAAGGGATATATTTCAACTTATTATATATTTTTAACAAATCAAATTATTTTTAAAAAGTCTAGTTGCTTACGTAATGAGATTTCTGATGTTAAACAGTACCGCAAATGCTCGATATGACCTCCATTTTGTTGTTGTAAAATTACCAACCGTTCCTTCAAATTTTATGCAGCATTATTCAACATTTCTGGTTGATTTGCATGAATTTGCTCTCTGAAACTGTCCTTTAATTCCTCCAGGGTTATTCTTCCAGCTGGGTTAAGATCAGGCGATCTTGGTGGCTATGAATTTGCAAACTGTCTGCTTATAACACGATCTTGAAAAATCGTAGTTAACAATTCTTTAACTGATCAGTAAATGTGCGTAGTTGCTCCATCCTGCATCAAAATCATGTTTTCAATTCCTTCGTGCTCGTTTTGAAACTGTAGAATATCATAATCCCTTAACATTTGCAGGTGTTGTTCACCAGTAACAGTTACAGATACGGCCTCCTCATTCTGTAGTTTCTCGAAAAAGTATGGGCCAATGATGAAATTAGCTGTGAAACCTCACCAAACCGTTTTTGTCATGGAGACCTTGCTGAACGATTTCATGCGGACAGTTTCGAGTATTAATTCCATCATTAAGAGAGAAATGGACCTCAGCTGTACATAAAATACGGGATAATCAGTCGGGTTCAATTTCCATCTGAGCCAATACGTGTTATGAAAATTTGTACCCGACAGAAAAATCCTTCAATTCAAACAGCAGCTGCAGTTCATAGGCATACATTTTCAGGATTTTCCGTAAAATCTTCCAAATCGTGGTGCATGGCATTTGTATTCGTCTTGATATCGCATTCACACTATACTGATTACTAGCGGATTAGTATTGGCTACGTTTTGATTTTCCTGAACTTCTGCAACTGGAACATCACTAATCCTAGGCTCTCCTAATCTTGGAAGGTCTTTTACAGACCTTTTCTTCCAAATTTGCTAATCAAATTACGATACGCCTTCATTTGGCACGGCCCTGCTATCAAACACATTTTCGTACGGAATCTTCGTAATCCAGTACTGTAATTTCTACTGCCTTCATAATAACATTGCACTAAAACAATTCTTGTTTGCAGATCCATGTTCAAATTGTTACAATTTACTTTACGCGAGTTTTATTTTGAGAAAAATTCTCTAAATTACTATTATTTCGTTTGACACTTGTATCAATAGTTGTTACAACAATTCTTTTGTTTTCCCTAGATACACTAAAATCCAATTATTGAAGCAACTAGATTCTGTTTATTTTTTGCTACTAGCACAGTTTCTTAAAACTGTATAACAATTCAAAATAAGCCCCCTACTTTATGATAACCCCATACTTATGCAAAAAAAAGGAGGGAGTAAGACAGAGGGTGGCTCCATATTTCACATCAAAGTCGATTAGGTGATTAGAAAGGTGTTTGTGTGATATTATATAACTGAAATAATCAGTTATATCCACTAGTATGTAATATTATTTATTATTTTTATATTATTTGGTACTAATAGAAAATTAATCTTGTAAGAAATAAAAAATAATATATTTTATATTGAAAGTTATTGAATTGCTTAAATATCTTCTTATCTTTCGTAATGTAATACATTAATTTTGTATCATTTTGTATCTGCAGGAGAGGGAGGTAGGGCCCATACAGCTGATGTGCCCAGGGGCCCCTACCAGGGCTAATGTGGCACAGATTAAAGTTGCTGAAATTGAATCGTGATGAGTCTACTTCAGTTTTAAATTTGATGATCAACAAGTGTAGAAGTTCTCGGCAATTGTAGTAGAGAAAGTGTAAGTATCTGTACATGAAATTAGTTAATGAGCAATTAGTGATGTTATTCACACGTTATGAGTACCAGTGTCAGCACCATGCTTCGTTACGCATCCGTGGCACTATATTACTGTTCATAACTCTCCGTTACCGGTACAATATGTAGAAGAAATCGATTGTTAGAAAATTGTTCCATAATAATCTTTTATTTTTTTTGGATTTTTAGTATTTTTTCTTTTTTTTGGAATTTTTCATATTTTTTTTTAAATTAATTTTATTAACTTTTTTTATATATTAACGGAATTCTACGGTCTTTAGTTTGCGAGAAATTATCAATAATATTATCAAAAAATGTATCATTTTGTTTTAAGTGTTTTACTAAATCTTTTTCAATAGATATCAAACTAACATTGTATAAACGATTTTGGCCCATTGTATTTCGCATGTAAGTTTTAATTCGTTTGAGAGTAGAAAATGATCTCTCCACCGATGCCGACGTGACCGGAATGGTGACTGTCAAACAAAGTAGTTTATAAAACTGAGGTAAAACTTGTTGCAAATCATTGTCTATCATATATTTTATCATATCGGCGTGAATGTCGTACTGGCCTAAAATATCTTTATCCGAGTATATAACGCATAATTCATTGTGCAGTGCTATTTTATAAAAAAATTTATATTTTAGAACTAAGTTATACAAAAAACTTCAATTCATGTAAATCGGAAAATCGAATCTCAATTTGACCTTTAATAGTATCTAAAATTTCATAAAAAAGTGTTTATAATGTACTTTCTTGTCTACCAAATTATATATTTTCCTCCTTTAACAATATTCTGTTTACCGGTTAATTTAAACTTAATACTCGATGTAATATGTTCCTGCGATTTTTCATGTCTGTCTATACCACGAGCAAAATTTTTCAAATTTTCATAACCCGAGTGCCCCCAACATGAAGTTGTATCAGATGTAAATAGCAAGCAATACCACAATATCAGCAATATAATTTATTGTGTACCTCAGATCCCGTTAACCATAAATATTTTTTACAATTATCAGTATCAAACGATCGATTTTGAAACATACCTGTCATCACTAATCTTTTCAGCAACTAAATCACTAATCATTTTAACTCTCAATAACCAAAGAACTCTTTGTTAATAACCGAACAGATAAATTATAACTTAACCTTACATCGCTTCGCGAAACAGAAACAACAACTGACAGAGCACGTGTCGTGGTTTGCAGCGGCGGCAACGGCAAGTAATCGTATTTCATCGACCGCCGGGTGCGTACGAGAAGCTAGCCTACATAGAGTGTTGCCATATTCGCTGTTTTACCCTATTTGGCAATTGAACTGATTGGAAAAACGGCAACTGTGTTGACCACACGTATTTAGCGTTTGAGATATATAGAGAATC
Source organism: Endomychus coccineus (assembly GCA_958510875.1). Taxonomy (NCBI): domain Eukaryota; kingdom Metazoa; phylum Arthropoda; class Insecta; order Coleoptera; family Endomychidae; genus Endomychus; species Endomychus coccineus. The sequence continues at coordinate 296,222,605 of OY294067.1, forward strand.
TAGCCTCTGGCCCCAGTTGCCAGATTAAAAATAACTACTGAGAACGGGGAATTAATTGTAAAATTTAAAGAATTATCAGAGAAACAGGAAATAAAATGGAGAATGATCATTAAGATAAATTGGTGAGGAGGCTGAGCCTCCTTAGCCTCCTTCGAGGAGCCGCCACTGACTAGCAATTACCCTGGCTTTTGTAATAAGTAGGAACGATTTAATAGAGGCGTTACATAGGCCATAGACATTGGCTTCCCGTTGGAGGGGGTAGCAAGGAGGAGCGGTTGCCCCTCCCTGGAAATTTGGAAATTGCAAAGAATAAAACAATATCAGACGAACGGTTAGCATCACTTTTTTTCGAGGGCTAGTCTAATTAAAAGATGATGGCTCCTTTTATTTATTGTGCAGAGTAAGTTTTTCATATTCAGGATTGAACTGGTTTTCATTTGTTGGAAATCCATTATATTATAAATGAACCCTACACCGAATAATACGCTGTGGGAAAATTCTCAAATAAACTTATTCTTATCATCCAATTTGTCACAAATTAACAGCATACAACAGTATGACCACATGCTTAGGTCAATTCCAATGTCAGCCCAAAAGTTCCAAAAGAATTTAAATATTACAAAACAGATAGCAATTAATAATAATTATGTTCAAAATCTGATAGATAATATGTTGAAAAAAATGGAATATAATATTGCTATTGAAGAAATTTTCGCTCTAAATCACAATAAATTGGACAATTATGGAATCACTATATACTTAAGTGAAATCACGAATGATATAAAACGTGAATTTAACTATTCTTTCAACAGTACTAACACATTAGGTCAGCATTTGAAAAATAACAAAGATAAATCAGTTCGTTTTTGAAAAACATAGTGTCCAAGCTTTAGTAAAAAAATGGTTTTAATTTAAAAAAAAATCAAAAGTCTTTCGCCAATTTTGATTCGATAAACCTTGCTGAGCCTGTTAGCTATAACAATGAACTTCTTTCTGATGTTTTTTTTCTTTCTTATACTTAGGAAGACTTCATAGGAATAGTGGCATCGCAGAGGGTTACCTGATTGATATGTATGGTAAAACTCAATTTAGGCCCATATTTTTTTTTCAAGTTTGATATCTTTTCAAATTATGCAATTATAAATACAACTTTGTTGTGCTTTAGGTTTTTTGTATGTCGCTTAACTTATTCCTTGCACGTCCCGAGTCATAGGATGAAAATCTAAAAAAGCGAGCATAGTTGTCGATCATAACTTTTCCTAAATAGTGGGCGGATCCCAGCGCAATGGCTTATTGGCCAGGTAGAATTACATGAAATTATTATACGGTTTGTAGCTTCTAATTCAGTAGTTTAAACAATTTAAACCATAATATAATACCTAAATTATATTATAATAACTAATAGAACCAAAAAGCAAAATCATCATCAAGGTTATCATGCCGTATTGTCATAATATAAAGGCTATCAAGTCTACTTGAAAAAAACGTTTCTCTTCTGTTCATACCCTGTGACTAATTGCTAGATATCTCATTTTATGGTATAAGAATTGTGATTGCGGCTTTTGCATTTACCATGTCACGATCTAGTAACGTCCGCTAAAAACAAAAGAGTAAAATCTCTTCAATTGCAAACCATTATGCGTTTATGTTTTGTAATTATTTAATTAGAAATTTCATAAATTATATGCTCCATAAAATATTACAACGCATTATGAACTAATATTTTCAGAGAAAATTGTAGAAACTATTAAATAATTCACATTTGAGTTGTGATTTTCTACTCTGTAAACTATGTTCAACTTTTCTGTTATTACACGTTGGGGAAAATAACAATTAATGTTGATTAAGCTGTTGAATTCAATGAAGAATATGTCACAGCAGCTTAATTCGACAAATGTTTTATATTTTCTCTTAGCTGTTGTTGAGGCAAGCGTTGCGTTCAATCCGGCATCTTGGACCGGAGCTTTCGATGGATTTCAACAACTCTTCGACATTAGTCTGTCTATGTGTCTGTAGTACAAGGACAACGTGAGAGAAGACCATGAAAAATGAAACAAGAAATGATTTATTTGGTCAAAAATTATTTTATTTCTCAGCATAATCTCCTTGTAGCCCGATACACATCGTTCACCGTTTTTCAAATTTTCCGATCTCTTCCAAATAATACGATTTCAGCAATCCTCCAAAATAGGCGTTTGTTTCAGCTCCAACGATGAGGTTATCCTCATCGTTGGAGCTGAATCTTTCTCCGCCAAGCCATTTATCAAGTTTGGAAATAGATAAAATCGCAAGGGGCCAAATCTGGAGAATATGGTGGATTACGAACCAATTGGTAGCGCAATTCACGCAATTTTGCCATTGCGACTGCGGACCTGTGCGCCGTTGCGTTGTCCTGGTTGACGAGCACTTTTTCCTTCGTCAAATGCGGTCGCTCTCGCTTCAAATCTGCTTCAAATAGATCCAACAGCTCTGCATGATATACGCCGGTGATCGTTTTGCCCTTTTCAAGGTAATCGATATGGACGATACCGTATGCATCCCAAAAAAGAGTCGCCATGACTTTGTTGGCCGATAAACCACTTTGGACTTTTTCGGCTTCGATTCGCCAGGACAAGTCCACTGTTTCGGCTAGGGATCGGAATTTTTCGTATCCAAGTATTTAAGTATTTGTTTATAATCTTATTCAAATATTCAAATTATTCAATATTTGAATATTTGCATCAAATATCCAAATATCCAAATATCCAAATATTCGAATATCTGAATATTTAAATGTTTGAATATTAGAATATTCAAATATTTGAATATCTGAATATTCTAATATTTGGATATTCAGATAGATATCTGGATATGCGAACACTCAGATATTCTAATATTTGATTGATTGAAAATATATATAACTATTTCGATATCCGGATATTCATATTTTTATAGATGCCAACGATCAATAGGTATTAGGAAAATTGAAAATTTAGCAGTATATTTTCTATTCAAAATCAAAGTTTATAAATTTTCACTCAAACAACAATTTTTTTTTCACGTTATCTGGCTTTAAGCAAGATCGTTTAGCTGGAACTAAATTACCAGCTCTCGAAAATGCTTTCTCAGACGGAACTGATGTGCATCGATAACAATGGCTGTGAAATACTGATGGTTTATGTCGATATTCGATAATTTCAACATTTTCTGTTGATGTCTTACGATAGATGGTTTAGTTATTGGGTAACTATTGATGGATTCGTTTCGATGTTCATCCTTGCCCCGAATATGAAAACCACAGATCCTTAAAATTTTGATCATCCAGATATTTGGATATTCGAATATTCATATATTTGGATATCTGAATATTTGAATATTCGAATATCAAATTATATTTTTTCCAAAGTATTTGAATTATGGATATTCAAATACTTGAATATTTGAATAATTCGAATACAATTCCGAGTCCTAGTTTCGACAGTTCTTTGGTCTCTGGGGTCTTGAGATGAATCCATGTTTCTCGCTTGAATAGGGTCAAACACTCCTTTGAAGTTGTCCCACGGTTGCGCTTGTTGTCAACAGAGAGCAAATGCGGCACCAGTCTGGCAGATAGCTTTCCCTTATCAAAAAATTTATGCACAATGTTCTGTAGCCGTTCGGTTGAGATGCCCATAGCCTCAGCAACCTTGTGCATTTTAACTCGGCGATCGTCCAATATCATGAATTTTATCGACAATTTCTGACGTTGTAACCTCAACTGAACGACCAGATCGTTCGGCATTCTTTGTGGTCATACTGCCACAACCAAAATCAGTCAATCACATGTGAATCGTTCCAATCGATGATGAAGAGTCCCCAAAATGTTTAACAAGCGATGCTTTGGTTCGCATAATGTTTTTTCCACGCAAGAAATAATGTTTAATCAAGACGCGAAATTCAAGTTTTTCCATGTTTACAAAAATCTTCAAGGTTGCTTGCTTTCGATGGTTATCAAAACTGAACTGAATGACATATCAATCTGGAAATTTTAATGCGTTGTTGTCTTTCGGGATACATTTCCTCTGTCACACGGATTCTATCGTATTTGTAATGAAGTTTTATCATATCTCGTTTGTTTTTATTCATTGGTAAAATTCATTTTTAACTGCACAGTACTAAACAATCTATCAAAATTCCATTTACTTGTGACAGATTGAAGAAACCAAAGCCTACTATGATATAAAACCTTTTTCTCTAATTTCTGGTTTTTGGAACTACGAGGGTAACTTGTAATACATCAGTAAAAAGGTAATGGAAGGGGCTATTCAAAACTGCAAAAATTCAATACAGCGCCCATAAGAGAAAATAAAGTTGATGATGATTTCAGAAATGCGAAACGTGTTAGAGGACTTTTATGACCTTTGAAATAAACTTGTAAAAAAATTTCAGTTTTTCCTCCAAACTTCCGGAAGTATCAAAGATAACTTCAATTGTATATTATCGGGCTCACCGATACGCAACTTTGCCCCAATTTAACCATCTTCGTATAGCTTATAGTTTCCGAGATCCCAATGTTGAGAGTCAATTTTAAAACACGCGGTTCCCAGATTAAATAGAAGAATAGCTCGTTAGCTAAACTTTGCCTGTATTACAAGTGTTATGAACCTAATATAGATGATTATTATTATTATTATTATTATTATACAGTCTATCCGAAAACCAATATTATTTAATTCAAAAAGAATCATGGAAACTGTATTTGGGTGCTTCTACCTATTGAAATGGTCATGATCGTTATACCTGGAGCAAAGATAAGACGCTTCTTTATTTATAGCTCATTTCGCTAATTTCCTCATGATGACCCAAACAACGAGTGATAATGCTATCACCTACAAATCGTCGTGTCTCGAATGGACACAAATACTCCATTATAAATAGCGGCAAATAGAAATGACCAGATTAGAGAGATTACAGTTTTTGTTTGAATATCTAAATCCAAAGAAAACCGGCCCAAACTATCTCATTGAACAGAAAGTTCTGCTACGAGGAATGAATATATTAACGGAAAATCAATATTGAATAAATAAAGACCAATTTCTGCTAGACTCTAATATAAATAACCATATATGATCATGGTTCTGGTGGTACACTATTTTGCATTTCGATGCGAAATTATAAATACACTTTGATCTCGTGCGCTGCTAGGTTTTATCGGTGTAATCTGCTCCGTATTTTATATAAATTGTAGGTGCATGTTTAATTCTTTCTAGGTGGTTCCCTTTTATTATCATCGTGAAAAGACCTTACTTTCATTTGCAGTATGTGCTATACGTAGATAAACAATCAAACATATATACGTTTGATCTTGAATCATCTACACATAAAAAACATAAGATAGCGTAAGAAACAATTGGAAAATATATTTGGAGGAAGTATGGAGTGAATGAAAATGCATTCTGGACTGTGACCTATTTGTTTCAATCATTCTTCATGAAGACAGTAGATGAAATCCGTTGACTGGAAATCCTTGGAAGCAGTGCCGGACTGAGGGCGTGGCGAAGGAAGCATTCGCCACGGGCGCAAACGATCTAGGGGCGATTTACTTTCACTATTTTTCTGTTGTTTTGGGATGAAGTTCTTCCAAACATTAATAAAATTAATTTGACACTACAAAACCAAAAATTAGATTGAGGATGGAGCAAGAATGATAAAAGGACTATTTGATGAAATTCCTAATTATAGATCTAATTTCTTCAGTCCCTATTAAAGTTTTCAAAATCATACGCTGAAACGATTAATATTGAACCAAATTTTGGAGAGGAGAGAAAACGAAAAATTAAAAAAATGTCAGAAAAGTCTATTGAAAAACTCCTTTAAGTGTTAAACTCTATATCAGTGCAATTCGGAGGAAGTTGTCAGAAGTTGCTGAAGAAATATCTAAAAAAGAGTCTCCACTTGATGAATTGAAGAAGAAAGCTGCGGATTTGGCATCGAAGTATAGTTCCGATTTGGATCCATACGAATTCGTTAACGAATTGGGGACCTTCAAATTTCAAGCATGTGCAATGTTTACTGACTTGGACAAAATGCTCTTGATGTACTTCAAATAATGCGTGAATTGTCGTCGCTTCAAGCAATATATTCAAATCTCGACACGGTCCCCAGGAAATTTTTAACGTTACCAGTAACAGCAACATGTGAAGTTCTTTCAGTAAATTAAAATCTTCAATGCCAATCGATTTGCTAGCGCTCCCGGATTGCTGTAGTACTTGTTTGGGTTTGATTCAGATTCTAACTTAAACAGAATATGTCTGTAGTCCGAAAGGGAGACCTCTGTGCACACATTCCCATCTTCGAATCCAACCCATGTATGTGCAAAGAAGCAATATTTATGAAGTTAAGCTTGATTTTCATCGACGTTAACCGACGAGTAGTCTAACTGTTTCGTGACTGTTATTCTTCGTACGTTTAGGTAACGTTCCATTACAGTGGAATGGATAATTTTTGAATTACAAATACTTAGAAATAATCTACTGATAAACTATGTTCACGCTCTAAATCGGAAACGAATAGAATTATGATGTTACTTTGAGTTTGGATCACGCGTATTATTCAAGTTTCAAAACAAGCGAAGTTGAGTTAATACAAATACTGATCTGGTAATATTAACGAAATTAGGTTGATATTAGAATCAGAATTTATTTCTTCAATTGTGTTCACATGTTATTGGTACAAGATAAAACATCAAGTTTTAGGTCTATTACTTATATTAGCTAATTCGAAATATATTTAGTTCATATTAAATAATACTTTTTGGTACCCAGATTCTAGACCATTAGCATGAAAAATTGAATATTGAACATATAAACGTTACTATAGTTTTAACATTATTATTATCATATATAATACCACTAGAGATGAAATTTTGCTGGCAAAATTTCTCGATTGTAATATGAAAGTTTGCTCATTTTTTCCAAAATCACTCGCCTGACGGCTCGTGATTTTGATACAAATGTCATTCGCGAAATTGCCTAAGCAACAAACTTTCATATTACAAAAGAGAAATTTTACCTGCTTAAATTTCATCTCGAGTGGTATTCGACATGACTATTTCACGAGAAAATATGTCCAATAGTAATATGATCACATTTGAGAAAGTCAAGAAAATAACGATTTATGGGACAAACAATGTTTTGAAATAATGAATTGGAACATGTTCAAATTAATTTTTGAAGGAAAAGTTACAATTGTTATAGTTAATTATTTGGGAATTGTTCCTTTCGATTGCAGCAGACGGAATCCCATCTGATGAAAGATTTGATACTTCTGATTCTGTTCTGTGATGATTTTGATTGGCGGCAGATTCATGATTGCCCTCTCTAAGATTTTGAATAAGTTTTAAATGATGTTCTGCATCTAGTTGTAAATTTGGTTTTAAGGAGTGTGCACTCGATTGTCCCGTAATTTTGATTAACTCTTGTTCGTTAACTCCTTTTTTGGCCAACGATGAAATGGCCGATGCTCTATGGGAATGGTTTGTTATTTTGAACTTTTTTGTGCTAATTCCAATATTATCTGCTGATGTTGTTGTCCATTTCGATATTGAATTTATTCCTACAGGCATGTTTTTGTGCCAAATTCCTCTCTCCCAATTTGGATGTGTAGTCAAAAAGTCTGTCAGCTGTTACGTTTGGATTTGTCGATCTTTTTTCCATGAGTTTAAGGGATAAGCGAACAGGACATGAATCTTCGTTTTCTTTATTTCTCACTAACCATTTACTATTCGATAAGTTTTTCGAACCACCTTGGGAAGTTTTGGAGAATATTGGGTTATATTCCACCGGACCAGTGAAGTTTTCCAGAAGATCATATTCTTTTTGAAAATAATGAATTGAGCAATTAGCTGCCTCATTGCCTCTCCAAGCCAATTCGAAGGAGCATATATGGAAAATTTTCTTTTGCAACCCATCTGGCTTATCTTCATCGTAACAGTTGACCATTCTCAAAAACTGTTCGGTCGAAAAAGCTTTAGAACCTGATTTCCTTTTTTCTGGTAAAGTTTGCAACATTTTGCGCTTTGAATCTCTGGCCAGACGAGCTGATTTGAAAATTAAACCTTGGAATGGATCGATCATTCTATCATATTCCTTGAAAAACTTTTCTTGAATCATCTGTGCCGTGGTATTCCATAAAGACTTCACAGAGGATTCTTTATAATCTTCTCCGTTTTTTTCTTCATATTGAAAGCATATAATATTTCTGCTAATCTTTCTGGAGTCGTTTCTCTATTTAAGGTATAGTTTCTTTTTAGAAGAAATTCCGTGAACTGGTTCCATGCAGATGTCCTAGTTTTTCTTGTGTTGAAAGGCACTAGTTTGGCAATTTCACTATGTATTTCTTTCGACGAAATATTTCCAAATCTATCTTGGAGGCTCATTTTTGGAATTCCCAATCTACTTTTTGACACGTATTGCGCTATTTGACAAATAAGTATTCATCATAGATTAACTAAACGTTGTTTGTTTTCTTTATGGTATTCATTTCCCAAGCTATCTATGAATGTGAGAAATGTCAAAATATTATCGATGAAATAATAACTTGCTAAGTTTTGCCGGCTTGCATGTTTTATCGCTGTGAAACGAGAGTTGCTATGGAAACTTCCTCACTAAGAATGGAATGAGTGAAATAGTCATACAGATACAAAATTATGATTAAACTGTTTGATAATAGCTCTTCGGTGTTGAAACTATAGTAACGTTTTCATGTTATCATTAAAAGTAGTATAAAACAAAGTAATTGTTCTTTGATTTAATCATAATCATTATTATCAATATTATTATGTGAAACCTAGTTTCTATAACAAAATCAGTATAAAACTAATATAAAATCGGATATTCCATCTTCAGATTTGGAAGAGACTCACTGAAGATGGTAACGTAGTTGCTGAAATACGTATTCAGACTACATAATTTCACTGTGGTTTCGAGGTATATTTAATTTCATTGATCGTATCCATTCAACCTTACATTTTAAATACATGATTGAATAAAATTAAAATAACAAATGTTTAAATTATCTTAAAATTAATGGGAAAAAATCCATTATCAAACACATGAATTATAATTTTGTATCTGTTTCATAATGATAATGTTGAAACTATAGTAATGTTTCCATGTTATTATTAAAAGTAGTATAAAAACAAAGTAATTATTCTTTCATTTAATCTTAATGATAAACTCCCATAAAGTAACGGCTTCTAACATCGATTTTTTGAATAATGATTATTTTTATTTCATAATACATAAATGTTTGAAAAATTGAAATAAGCAATAACGGCGCAAAAGGTGATGATAAGATGTTGAAGAGATTAATGTTAATTAACAAACAATTTGAGAAATATAACTTGAAGTTAAATTGAATTTGGGAACTAAATAATTAATTATTAATTATAACCGTTATCAATTGATTAAACTTGACAAATTCATAATAATTTCCTACGTAAAGGTTAATTTTAGTTTCTATATTGGTGATGCAAACAAATAGAAGTTACATAGACATTAAATAGTAATTTAATATTACTTTATTGCTAATCAAAGTGTGCAGGCAAACTCATTTAAACTTGAAATGTTGGCCTCATGACGAACCGGAGACCCGTTGCTTTACTATCCACCCGCAAATAGCGCTTATGTATTTCCGATATTTGTGAAAAAAAACTAGCTACAAAAAAGGAGTTCTCACACGAGTAAATTAGTATATAACACAATTATTTCAGCTCACTTATGTTATTGCAAGTTTGTTACATATTTGGCTAACCTTCTTCCAAGCCGCACCAAGTTTGTCTGTGAAAAATTGTTTGGAACTTATTGCAAAATTGAAAGATTTCAAACTTGAACCTGGTGATACTCTCGTTTCATTTGATGTTGTTTCACTATTTACAAACACTGCAATCCCTGAGTCGATAATCATTCTGAAGTGACCCTTACATCTTTATGTATGGAGCAAAATTATTTCTCTTTTAACAAAAATTACTATAAACAAACAAGCAGATGTGCAATGGGCAATCCATTCTCTCCTTTTGAGGCCAATATTTTTCTAAGCGAACTTGAAACCCCATTAAAATCAAAATTGAATCGGTTTCCAAAATTTTTGGTATAGATATGTTGACGACATTTTCGCGATTACAAGTAAAGATTTTGATTTACATGGCTTTTTTAAAACGTTTAATAGCCAATTTGATTCACTGAGATTCACTGGATATTAACATTATAAAAGATGGTAATCACTTGGATTTCGACATACACAGAAAACCCACAAATAGGTATAACCCGGCGGATTCAGCTATACCATTTAGATATAAAATAGTTAACTAGTCTAGTTTATAGATTATTGAACGTCCCTTTGAGCCAGCAAAATTATAACAATGAAGTTGAGAAGCTTCTTCAAATTGCGTTAGACAATGGTTACCACAAATCTTCGATCAATAATTTAATTTCTAAACAAAAAAAAAATTAGAACGTAGTCAACTGACCAAATTAGAGCTATTACCTTCAAATACTTCAATAAAATTCAAAAAAAAGTTTTCTTCATAATTGTGTAATACGTTTTTTTAATATATATACCTTTGTGAATAACTGTTTGATTTCAACAAATAGCAAAATCCTAAAATGAATATATTTATTCAGATCATAATAATTCCATCATTGCTTCAATTGCATTCTAAATTGGAACGGTGAGTTCGTTAACACTATGGTACTATTTAAAACGTCACCAAAAACCATTCATAGTATATCATCATCATCATCATTTGAGGGCATTCAGGCCACTTAGTTGGGTCCATTGTGCGCCAAGTGGTCAGAAGCATATTCTATTTTAGCAGGTTTGTGGCCCGCCAGAAACCCAGAATATTGCCAATGCTGACTTCCATAAGTTCTTCTGTGAGTAGTTTTGATTCTCCGAAGTGTCGGTGCCTGAGGGTTGCTAATGCTGGGGATTCCAACAGGATGTGCGATTCATTGTATATGTTACTGTGAATGTCCGATATTAGTGAATGTTAAGATGCACCAGTGTGTGTCGACAATCACCAATATTAATGGTGTAAGTCCGAAATTATTTCAATATTTTGTTTGTTTTGGACATACACCGGTGAATGTTAACATACTCCAAGGCAATTTTGTGTGTCTTAGATACTGCAATTTACTAATTACGTGAATGTTAACACACGCCAGTGTTTGTTCGAAATTAAGTGAGAAAGTCAGAGTGCTATTGTTCTCTCTTTTTTCCACGCCGACCACCGTCGCCGCCCCGCTAATAGGGCAGAATATCAAAATCCGAAATATGTTTACTGTGCAACAGAAAAGAGGTACCTAAAAGAAATATAGAATTAGCGAAACTTGGATTCCAAGATCAAGGAAAAAAATGCTTAAAGTATCGCAGGCAAATTTTCCTCCTGCAAAATGTGGAGATACTGTAAGGTTGCAAAACATGGGATGTTATCACAGATGTATACTAGAAATCAGTTTTCCATCTGTAAGAAAAATTTTATCAATACATCTGAAACTTCTTCTGCAAAAATATCAATGGGTGAAATTGTTGCTTTGGATTCAAGATTTGGAAAACAAGGATAGAAGCGTTGCAATTGTGCACAAAAATGCAACACCAAAAAATGTGAAGCTCGTGGAGTTATTTGTGATTCTAAGTGCCATAACAGTTTGCCATGTACTAATAAATAAGTTTTTTTTCAATTCTTATAGCAAAAAATTCTGTAATACCTAATTACCTATGAGTAGGTACGTTGTAACGAATGAGTATTTTTTTAATTCTATAGCCAATAGGGCAATAGCATTAATAATAAGTGTACGTTATTGTTTACCTTACTTGGCAAGTAATGCTATTTGTATTACTGATTTAAGATTTTGATTAATAAACAAGTTCTATTTGTTTTATTTATTATAGTTCTATGATTTTATTCATTGTACCAATTTGTGAGTTCATTTTAAATTAGACCCGAACTTCTGTTTTGCAGATATTTTTGCTAAATCTTCATAATTTAACTGATCATGAAGAGTATGAAGATTAACCAAGTCGTCGTGGTGTATGATAACATTCACTGGTGAATGACCGAAAACATGAAGAACAGAATAAATAACAAACAATCACCAGCTAGCTTGGGGGTTGTTAACATACACCAGTGTATCTTAAGATACACTCCGCTTCGGACATTCACAGTAACATATATACTATATAGTGTTGATATTTGTGAACAATAGCCCGCTTCATACTTTTATTTTGTTTAAAAGGTTATTGCAACTATTAACTTCCAATATTTTGAAATGTATCGGTCTAACTAGTAAAAACTCTAAATTGACTCTGGTATTATTGAGCACAACAAGTTAGCTGTATCGAAAGTTGGGTATACCAATTTTTCCACTTCCGAATGTTCGAATTCTCTTTGGGAAAGTTAGCACATAAGTTCGAAATAAAGATGACAACCCAGTTGCCAAAATACGTATTTACATTTTTAAACATCATTGTGGTGGCTTGGATACATTTATTTGAAGCTTTTTTGTTCGCCACGAACTTCATAAAGGTATTGACTTATCATTGGAAGATAAATAATTATAAGTGGTATGAAAATGTTGCAATTGCCTAAAACACCCTTTCCAATTAGGCGGAAAATACTGCCAAAATGCTGGTCTGGATAAAAATATCACCACTCTCTGTGCTCAGGCATAGCAAATTGTCATTTGCTTGGTTACAAAACACTCACGGTTCCAGCTCTTTTTTTCTAAAAGTGCCGGAGCATCGTTGAGGGTTTTTTTTTTCAAATTACGTTTGAAAAGATTCCAGACTGTTTATGTTATTCATATGACCCAAATATTAATTGTTGTTTTAATTCCTAGCCTGTGTTTAGCTTAGCGAACCCAAATTTTCTTCGAAATTGTATTCCCGAAAATGTAAACCATAAAATCATTTTGAATTATGGCAAGAACCAAACAAACATGTGACATCAAACAAACGTTTTGTATAACGAAATATTGCCTTACCTCTGACGATTTTGAATCACTGCCTCCATGCGAACTAACAATAAATTTAATAGATTCAAACTCGGGAATAAACAATAGTTATTTAGGAGAGATTTGTTTTGAATTGTACGTACAATAACGACATTCTCGTCAATATCATTTTAGAAACAAATAAGTAGTTTGTTTGAAGACAAGTCAGTGAAGGCAGACGCTCCGGGCGGGGAAGGAGTTTGTTTCTAATAAAAAACACAGATCGAACAAATAAAACTATTTTGCACTTAATAAAAGTCACATTGCACCACAATACCGATAGAACCAGTGTTGTTTGAAGTTGTATAGCGCCACCAGCGCCACTTGTAGGTGGCTTGTAACTGCTTGCTTAGTAAGAAAGCTACTACGACCTACTTGTACGAACGCTTTAACACCTCCCCTTCTTTAGGAGCCACGCGATAAAGAAACATAATGTGGGAAGGACGCTTTGAATGATTTAATTTTTTTGTTACTGTTATGAATAATTGAATGAAATGGACCATGTGCCCAAAATATCGGAAATGTATTATAATATGTAAGTATGTAAAAGGAAGAACGCTTTTGGTATCTTATGCAGCTTCTGTTTGAGAAAAAATGCACTATGTTCTGCATCATAATTTCATAATTATCTTCCAATTTCATATTGTTTGTTACACTCTCTAGTTATGTTAAATTATCATAATTGGAGAATCGCATTTCAGAGTACAATGGAGACACGTCCCCTACGTACCTACAAGATTATATCCTAACTTCAGCTACAGAATAATTTTTTTTAAATTTATGTATATATTTAGGTATATGTATATAAAATTTTTATATAATAAGAAAACATATTTAAAATGATAAAAAATTAATTTTTTTTCTCTTTTCCTTTAAGACTTTAAAGATCAGATTAGAATGGCATAAGCTAATTTGACTAATATTAAATTAAAATTCTCTATTATTATATACTAGCGACCCGCCCCGGCTTCGCACAGGTGCAATGCTGATACTAAGTACACTACAGAAAAACTGTGAACGTTGTATATAAAAACATAGCGGCCCCCTCCGTCCGGTACCGCCGCAAACGCTACGTCCCGCAATTTTTAAATCTGTAATATCTTCGAAAATATTCATTTAAATCATATGCTTTAAAGGGCCATGTAGATCTATATTAAATCAACAATGTATTTAAGGTATTTAATTGGATAAGGAATAATGCTGTATTGGTTAAAATGGCTTCGAAAATTAGCCATTATTTGTCGTAAAAAGTAAATGACAATAAAATGGTATTGTGGGATAACCATAAGAGATAGACATATACCATCGCGGAGTTTTTTGTAGACCTTTTCAATGTGTACAATACTTAGTACATTATTTTGATATATCTCGTAGGGTTCAGCCTGCGTTTGCAATGTAAGCGGAAAAAATGTAATTATTTACGACATCACATTAGAAACCTCAAAAATAACAGTATTTCTCCACTATTTGATGGATGTTATTATACATATAAACCTTCCTCTTCAATCACTCTATCTATTAAAAAAACCGCATCAAAATCCGTTGCGTAGTTTTAAAGATTTAAGCATACATAGGGATATAGGGACAGAGAAAGCGACTTTGTTTTATACTATGTAGTGATTCATAACATAAATATAAAAATTCCTTATACGTATATATAAATAAATTGTTATATTATGTAAATATTAGAATTTTATTATATAAAAAAACTTGATCCTTTTTTTGAGAAAAAAATGCACGCCTCTTTCATTAGGCACCAAATTTTCAAAATATTCTTTAAAATCATTAGTAGAAAAAGATTTCATGGAGTGTCTGAAAAAGGACTATTTTGATAGAATAGTTTACTAAAGTATTTCATTACGTTTAATAAAATCTTGAAATATCAAAAATTCTAGTACATCATATACTAAATTGTAAACAAGTAAGCACAAGAAACTATTGGGTCCATACCCCACTTACAAGGTATTTTCAGTCTCTTTCCAATTAGTTATCAAATTTTATAAACTATTATTTTTCAGTTCTATAATAACAGGAGTCTTCGTTTTAATGCCAGCATTCTCATGATTCTCTATATGAATGGACCTAGAAATTAATCTTGTATTCCCCTACTAAAGAAAGAAAAACATTAGTTTCTGTAGAAACTGCATTAAAATATTCCATGATCCAAGCTCTAGCTTTATTATTTCACTTTTCTCAGTAATTTCTATTTCAAAAAGAAGAGAATATATTCTAAACAATATATTAGTAATAAATTTAGTTTTTCTTAGAAAAATAGGAGCAGCCCTACTTTAATTTTTGTGTTCCTGAAGTAATAGGAGGATTGAATTGACTTTAATATTTAGTTAATTAAAAATCCACATCGGATATTGTTTTCTCTCATTTAGTAATTAAAATAATAAATTCACCATAAAAAAAAGAGAGAGATGTTGAATGATTAGTGGACTGTAGTTATGTGTATAAGTTACGGGTTAACTGGACTTACGTTTTTGAGGCTGGAGGCGGAAGAAAAAGAAAACTGACTGAAGAGCGATTTGAGCGAAGGCGGCGTCCTTAGACTTATCTCGTCGACGGCTGCATGGAGAAGCGTGCGGGAACAGGTAAAAACAGAAAAGATAAAGGATCTAATCCTTCAACAAAAAGATGTAAATAACGAAATATTAAAATTCTAATGGTTGGGTTGCCAAATTACTATGACGGATCGAACAAATAAATACTATTAATTAAGGCACCCAACAAAAATAAAAAAAGAAACTTAATTTAGAAGCGGTGGAGCAAAATGAATAAAATTGAAATAAATTTTATGAATACCAAACAGATATAATTAATTATTTCTAGAAACAATGGCTTATATATTCTAAGCTTACTAAAAAAAGTACTACAACTTTAGCTGTGTGATTATTGATTCGCAATTTTTGATTTCCGTTTTCGGAAAAATTTGGAGTCAGGCGTATCGAAAAATACTGCAAATCATTTGTTAATATTGAATTTAAAGAGCTGACATTTGATCTTAGAATTTTTATTATTCCAGATTTGAAAGCGAAAGTAGTAGATATACCTATTGCAGTTGGGGTTAAGCGTTATAACATTTGATTTATTAAATTGTAAAATTGGATTTACAACTTTTTCATATTTTTTCTTTTGAGCCCCAAGTAGTATTAATGTCAAGATTCGTAAGAACAAACAGAATTAGCATATGCAAAATAGTTATTACATCACAGGAGTACACTGACCCAGTAGTTCCGGGTGAACGAAGCTGACCGGAGTAAAACGGAAAGTAATAAAGGTTTTCCAGACATTACATTATCAAAATTTGCATAGGCTATACCGATGAGATAGAAATATTACTGTGCTTTTGGAAGCTTTCGAGAATTTATGTACGAATTCGTAATAAATCCTTCGTAAATAAATTGTAGAATTTCCACGAGTATCTAACAAAATTCTAGCATGTTGATATGTTTACTGATTTTACTATTTCAACTTTACCCAGGTTATGCTTACAAATTACTGAGAAGCGATATGTCAATATTGTATTACTACCCCTGCCCTGTCAATGAAGCATTTTTACTAATAATTTTTTTCTCGTTAGATGAATTTTTATGAAATTTGATGGTGTGGGTTCCTGAAAGGGTCCAGCATAATAGGTGTTGCAAATCTGAACGCACCACTCAAAATTTGAGGAGTTTTTTATTGAACATTACATGATTTTTTAGATCCATAATGCAACTATAACCCTACAATTAAAAAAAAACGCACCCTTTCCGAGTTACAGCCGTTTAGAGCGTTATAGCTATTTAGACCGAAAATAAGGGGGTTAAAAAATTGTATAAAAAATTAAATATGCAATAATCATATTTTATAATAAAATTATACATCATTTGGTTTCGAAAAATAAACATTTTTTGTTTTTCCACAAAAAAACCAATTGATTGATAATTATTAATTAATATTTGTTATTATTTCCATACCTAATATAGAATTAGGCTTATAAAAATTATAAATTTTAAAAAGCTAAATGAAAATCTTGCTTCGTATGACTGGAATCAAATACATACGGATATAAATGTTGAAGATTTGACAAATAACTTCTTAAATACGATTACTTATTTAATAGAAAAACGTAGTAAGATAATAGCAATTAAAGTAAAAAAAAGGTCATGCTGGATAACAAATGAGCTCGTATCAATTGTAGACAAAAAGAATAAAATGTACAAGCAATTGCAAAAAAATAAAAATAATTTGGAATTAAAATCTGAATACACCAAACTCAGAAACAAAGTAAATAATCTATTAAAAAAATCAAAAAACAATTATTAAAAAATGCAAATAAACAAAAACGCAAATTGTTCTACTACACTATGGAAAGTTGTAAATGAAATAAAAAATAATAGTAACATGAAAAATCAGAAAGTACAAATAAATAGTGAAAATAATATATTGGAGAACACAAAAGACATAAGCAATAAATTCAATGAAATTTTTACAAATATGGGAAAACGTTTAAGTTCGAAAATAAAGCCAAATATAAACCATAAAGAAAAGAAAACGATAAATAAAAACTCCATTGTGTTAGCAGAAACAGACTCAATTGAAATAATGTCAATTATTAAAAACTTGAAAAGAAACAAGGCGCCAGGAATAGATAATATAAAAGCTGATACTCTAAAGCAAATAGCACACCATATTGCAGAACCTCTGTCTCATGTAATAAATCAAATTTTTCAACAAGGCATTTGTCCAACTTTATTTGAAAAATCGGTGGTGAAAAGCAGGTGATGACATGGGCCCAACAAACTACAGGCCAACATCATTAATTACATCATTTACAAAGGTCTTTGAAATTGCTCACAAAACAAGGCTGTCTAAATTCTTAACAAAGTATAAAATATTATCCGCAAATCAATTTGGCTTCCAAGAAAAAAAGTCAACACAACATGCAATAGCTGAGTTAACTGCAAAAATATACAAAGCACTGGATAACAGAAAACCTGCGATTTGTGTGTTTATCGATTTAGCGAAAGCCTTCGACACTGTTTGCCATCAAAAATTATTTGATTGTTTAGATGATGTAGGTATCAGAAATACGCACTATTAAAAAGTTACTTAACAAATAAGCAACAATGTGTCAACATAAACCTTAAGTAATTTTGAAATCCTAACTTGCGGTGTTCCTCAAGGCACTGTATTAGGACCACTATTGTTTATTATATATCTGAACAATTTATTCAATGTAGATATCAGTGGATATATCATCAGTTTTGCTGATGACACCGCCATTTTCTTTGAGGGAACTACATGGTTAGCATTGAAATCTATAGTAGAGAAGGACTTAATAGAAATAAAAAAATGGTTTGACAATAAACTTTTAACTATTAACTTTGATGAAACTCTATTTCTTCCCTTTGCATCATATAAAAATAATCTACCTATATTTGATACTCTAGAAATACAAGGTGTAGATAAAAATAGTTCTATTCAAGCGGCACTAAAGGTCAAATATTTGGGTGTGTATATAGACAGTCACTTACGGTGGGATGTTCATATAAATTACGTTGTACGAAAGCTAAGATACATGTTATATACTTTAAGGAACCTGAAACAAATATTAAATCGCAATCAGCTTAAAATATTGTATCATGCACTAGTAGAAACGCACCTTATTTATGGTATAGTAGGATGGGGTTGAGTCTCCAAAACTTACTTGAAAACTTTGGATATAATCCAAAAACGAATTTTAAAGCTTATTTTCAACAAAAACAATAGATTTCCTAGTAACGATCTATTTAAAGAAACAGAAATGCTTGATATTAGACAACACTATTTCGCATGTTTAGCATTGAAATGCCACACTGAAAAAGTACTCACAAATCCTGTTCATGAATTGGACAAAGATCTTTTGAATTCCTGTCTGTTAAAATATACAATTATCTGCCCGTTGAAATCAAATTACTCAAACAAAATCGATCATTTAAACGGGAATGTTAGAAATTATTACTAAATACTTCTCGTGAATTGATAAATAATATTATAGATTCGAAAAATGCATAAATATAATTGTTTTCATAAATTGTTCCTATATATGCCAACCTTTTGTTACTCTATTTTATTAGTTATGGCTTATTATTTGTTTGTAGAATGTTGATATACGAATCCAAATTTATTTTTACATTTTTTTTAGATTCACATTTATATATACTATTAATAACAATATGCTATTGTTTTGATATTTTGTCAAATTTATATTTTACATTATTTTGTATAAAACCACGTTCAAGCATTACATGTAATGCTTAAGTGGTTCCTTTCTTTATTTGTAATATTATGAATATATCTTAAATTGTAACATTTAGTTACAAATAAATATTTATTATTATTTATTATTTATTTAATTGAATAATAATAATATCCATTTTAATTAGGCAAGTCTAATATAAAAAAAAAATTACAAATGTATAAATATCTTACACCATTATTACACTATGTACATATAACGAACATTTGAGAGTATACTAAGTATCACAATAAGCTGTCACTAATATACTTCTTTATATGACATTTAACATTTAATCAGATCTGATTTTAAGTTTGGAGTTTTACGATCATCCAAACTACGCATCCGGCATTATTTCAACTTGTATCTAACATTTCGTGAAATGTTCAACTTAGAATAGTTATTTATTTTAGGAAGCAAAGGATGTTGCATCCAAGCAATTACTTCATTTTTCATTAAGAGCTTAACATTGTACGTTCACATAAAATTGAAGTTGTTTCCGCCCCGTTAAATTTATTTTTATCAACAGTAATTAGTGGAAGTCTGGGAGTCTTTCTGGTCTCTTGAACGTCTATTTCGGTAGACTCTAAAATTATTTTCGAGTACGTTATTATTATTACATATCAATATCAATCGCTTTGTATAATGGATCAGTACAAAGACGGGCGGCGTTTATTGCATCTCTAACCGTCTCATTAATCAATGTTTCATCTAGGCCACCGATAGATAAATATTACTACTTCAGATACCAGCAAAGCTCTTCGAACAAACATCAAACACCCCCTTCCGCTTGTTTCTTTCATTCAACTTGAACTGAAAACGTAATTTCGTGATAAGAAGTTAATTAGTTATTGAAACATTCAAAGCATCCTATTGACAATCAGCTCCGCATCTAGAGACTGGGGGTCCAAACTGCAGCCACTGCCCCGGACGGCAAATGCAAGTATGGCACACAGACATAGAGATCCGTATTCAGTCTGGTGATCACATAACGCACTGCAAAACGAAGATAACAAAAAATATATCTAGATAATAAATAACACGTGTCGCGTCAAACTGATTAGGTAAAAATGAGACAGCTACATTTCATTTCAGTACAGTTAAAGATTTTATTTCTGAATATGTTTGTACAGTTGATCTTTGTCTGAAACTTGTTGCAAAATGTTTTTGACGCCATAAGAATCATTGGTCACCCAATCTCACCATGGAAAATTGGCACAACAATTGTTTTATTAACAAATTGACCGTTTATAAGCAATTTAAATTAAGAAATTTTCCAGATCCCAAAAAAATTGTTATTTTGAGACAGAAATACCCACTGGGGGGTTTTTGGATTCTCTAATTACGATTCCGAGGTCAAAAATAACATAAGTATTCATCATCACCTGGAAATTGGCCAATTGGCACCGGAAGTTGATGATATTTAATATAATTTATAAATTTTTCTTGCAAAAAATGGACTCAATTGGTTCTTTCGTGCTAGCAATATTTACCGAATCCAAAGTTGACAAGGTCATTCGTAATTGCCCGGAAGTTGGCCAACTGGACCCGGAAGTTGATGGAATTCACCATAATTTAGACCATTTCCTTGCAAAAAATTAACTCAATTGTTTTTTTTTGAGCTATCAATCTCTATACCAAATTCGAAGATAACGATATCATTCATAATCGCTCTGAAATTGGCCAATTAAAACCGGAAATTGATGGAATTTACCAAAATGTAGACCTTTTTCTTGAAAAAAATGGATTCAATTGATTTTTTTGAGCTAACAATCAGTATACCAAATACAAAGATAAAATATCAATCTATAACTGCCCAAAAATTTATTTTAATGATAACATACACTACTTGAGGGCAATAAATATATAAAAATGTATAGTTACTTATTATTGTTATTTTTACAATTATAGTTCGTCGTTATATTCATTGGGTATAGTGATTGCTAGCTCAAAAAAATCAATTGAGTCCATTTTTTGCAAGAAAAAGGTATAAATTATGTAGTAAATATCATCAACTTTCGGTGCCAATTTCCAGGTAATAATGAGTAATTCTGTTATTTTTTACTTCGGAATTATAATTAGAGATCCCAAAAACCCCGAGTGGGTATTTCTGTCTCAAAATAACAATTTTATAAGCGGTCGATTTGTTAATAAAACAATTGTTGTGCCTTTTTCCCATGGTGAGACTGGGTGACCAATGATTCTTAGGACATTAAAAACATTTTGCAACAAGTTTCATACAAAGATATCTTGGATAGTAGACTTCCGCGGACAGCTAATCTTGAAAAATCTTGTTTCAGTTCAAGCCTCAAGCCTGCCCTGAAGATGCCACTTGTAATGGTTGGCGAAACGTCGGCATCAAGTCGAGCTATTGTGACGCGGAATCCATCCGGAAGACAAGATTTTTCATCATACAAAGATATTCCAATAATTGCCGTTTTCTCGTCTAAAATGACTACTATTTCTAGCATTTTATTTCATTTCTTTGATAGTATAATAGTTGTTCTAAACGGTGTCGCGGGCTCCCATTTTAGCGCCTTCGGCGCTAGATCTACCACTTTTTTTGAGGTGTTTTGAAGTCTAGCGGAAAATCTATCTCTTTCGAAATCTTGCACGATAATGATTTTATAAGAACATTAACTCTCACGCCTGTAATAGATTCATTTGAACGAGCTGGACCGATCCAGTTTCTTCAAATCGTTGCACTATTCAACTATTTTGACCGAATTTTTCTAAAAATTTTTTGATGGAACGATTTTTTCGTAGTGCCTACTACCTTTGAATAACTTTAACGTTTAAATAATCGATTGTTAAGCTTTAGTAATTAATACTTCAACCAATTCTTTTGAGATACAAATGAGTCTACATTATCTTGCACATAGACTCAACATTTTGTTTTGAAACAGCAAGATTCAAAAAAGGCGATTATCAAATAACTCCGTTATGATAGAGGTTTAATTCCACTAATGCGTTATGCGCTGTGTATTTTATTTTGATATATGGTCGAATCTAATCTCGTGACAGGTTCCTTATAGAATCTAGTTTGCATGAAGTGCAGCGCGCTATTGGATTTTTAAAGATAATTAACTACGAAGCCCCTACCCTATTCATTACTTAATATAATATCCTCAGATTAGCGCTATTCAAAGGGTGGGTTCGATATGAACCAATAAATGGGTCAAGGTTTCTTATCCTTTTATAGTTTGGGGGTCTTGATAAATATAATTGATACCTTCCGATTCATGCGCTGATTTAATGTAGTTAAGAGTACATCAAACATTAATCCTTTAACTAATAAACAATATTTCAGGAGGAAATAAATTTCATTAAGCCTATTACACAAATTACCGCAAACGAACTATACAAAGCAAAAATACACATTCTGAGGCACTGAGGTCTTTACAGAATAATATATACTTATCTGGGAATGCGTAGAAATACCAAATATAAAAGTGTGAAACCAACAGGAGTATCTTAATTTAATAAAATCAAACTAAACCATTTTTTGGTCTAATTTCCACAAGAGATTTTATTCGTATTACTGCGCTTAATGTGAAAGACATTTGTTGATCTTGTAGACGCACTCACAGCCCTTAAGCTTATCATTGTCAGCAGCTCAAAATCATATTTGTGTCTTATTATTTTGGATAACGTCAGTAAGTCTGATGCCGTGCTCCTGAGTTCAAGCTGCTGCGAGTCAAACATCAACCTTTCTGAGAAACAGATAACGAGTAAATCTTCTTTGTGTCTATTCCAACCGCTGAATGTATGTAATGTACGACGGAGACCATACAACACCGCAATACTCCAAATGAGATCTTACATAGGCAAAGTAAAGTTTTTTGAAGCTATCCACTGTTTTAAAGTGCTTACCAACTCGAAAAAATAACCCCATCATAGAGTATGCCTTTCTGACTATATGCTCCACGTGCAGCTTAAAATTTAGTTTGAGTCCATTATACTCTCTACCCTTTTCAATGGTTTATTATTCAATATGTATGACATAGTTGAGTAATTTATGATATTTCTTGTGAATGAAATTGTACAGCATTTATCACAGTTTAGTAGGAGTTTATTCAGCCGTTCCATTCTAGAAGCTTATCAAGGTCATTCTGTAACAAATCACTTTCCGCCATCGTTGAGATATTTCTGAATATTTTCAAGTCGTCAGCATATAAAAGACCGTCTGAACTAAATATTCCACAAGGATCATTGATAAAAATTATGAATAATGTCGGCCCTAAATTTGATCCCTGTGGAATGCCCGATGTGGGTCAGACAACCAGTATTATGGTTTTTAACCGAGATACCGTTTAAATAATGATATGTTCCGAGATTTATTACAATAAAGCAAAGTCTATTTCAGAATCGTTTTATTGTTCATAAATAGCAAAAAGAAAATTAGACGAAAATTTTAATATATTTGAAAAAAAAAATTTTTTCACATCATTTTAACTTTACTCCAGGACAGGTCGAATCTGTACTTTGCAGATTATGAGGAGCTGCACGGAATAGAAAACCAAATACTTGTGAAGCGGTTTTCGCAATGGACCTCACATGATCATCTCATGAGGGTGCTGTTGCTGGAAATCCCGAGCATAGATATGGAAGATTTTATTATAGTCATAGCAATAGTTGTACCTGAAATCATATTCCTGGAGAAGATACAAGCTTGAGTTTTGGTCGCATTAAACTCTACTAGATTCGAGACGCTCATTCCAAAATCGTTGCCAGATCTCCATCAATTGCGTCAACTTGTCTGGCTTCATTGGATGATAAAGCATCTGCAAAATTTTGAGGTGGTCACCTCCAACAGATCGTTGATGTGGAACATACGTGGTGCCAAGAGAGATCTCTGCGTAACACCTGTTTTAATAGCCATTGTATCGGAGGATAGTCCGTCAACCACTACATGGACTGATTTATCTGAGAAAAATCGATAGTAAGCGACAAGGTTGAGGCGGCAAACCGTATGACGAAGTTTGTCGAAAAGACCTTGGTGCCAGACTTGGTCAAATGTATTGGAGATATCCATTGCTTCAGCTTGATTTCCCATATTTTTCAATAGATTTATGGTTTTCATTCATTTCCAAAGAATTCAAAGCCATGTATTACTGGGTGTCCACATAGGGTAAGAGGTATTTGTAACTGCTCCGCCCATGGAACGGTGGGGTTTGGACGGGTGCGATAAGGATAAGTTGTTACACTGCTTTTTGGGGATTTAATAGCCATGGAAGTGTACCCAGGAGAACATCGCGCTTTTTATCGAAATGGTAATTCTATAGTCAAAACTCAACGTTTATATCGTGCAGAATTTAACGTACGGAATGCACCAAAGGACGACACCATCAGAAAATGGATTCGAATGTTCGAAAACACCGGTTCGACTGTAAAAATTAACAATCAAGGTCGCCCGCGCTCTGTTCGAAGTCAACAAATGACTGAAGAAGTGAGAATTTCAGTGCGTGAAAATCCGTCTCAATCAATTCGAAAACGCAGTCAAGAACTTAACATTAAGAAATCGTCGTTGCTCAATATTCTGAAGCAGGATGTACATCTTACGGCATACAATATTCAGTTTGTTCAAAAACTGAACGTCACCGACTATCCTCTCCGGCTGAATTTTGCAAATGAATTGCTTCAACGTTTCCCAACGTTCGAAAACATTCTGTTCAGTGACGAAGCGAACTTTCACTCGAATGGTCACGTAAACAGACACAACGCTACTGGACCAACGAAAATTTAAGACACAGACGTGAACAACCATTACATAGTCCAAAAGTAATTGTGTGGGCTGCCATGTCTGGTGAAGGCATTATTGGGCTTAACTTTTTTGAAGACCGGCGATCGCGGGCACTAACGGTAAACAGTGAACGGTATTGCGACATGTTGAGAGACTTTTTGGTTCCACAACTGTAGGAGTCTGAAGGTTTTAATGTGGAAACATGGTTTCAACAAGATGGAGCCACTTGCCACACCTCAAACCAATCACTTGAAGTTGTCAATCAACTTTTCCCAGATAAAGTGATCTCTCGTCGAGGCACCATCAACTGGCCCCCGAGCAACGGCGGATCCAGGGGGGGGGTCTAGTGGGGCAAGACCCCCCCCTGAGCTGGTTATTTATATATTTTGTCACCATACAGATTTTATGTTTCAATATTTAATTAATTTAATATAATAACTTTGTATGATGGCAAACGTTTGGGAACGAACGCATCGAAAATTTGAATTTTACCGCGCCACACTTGCGCGCGCTTGTCGACTACGTAACTTCTAGCTAGACCTAACCTCAATCCGAATCGGAACGACTAAACTTCAACATATCATAACATAGTTCTAAGTTAAAAAACTAAAATTTCTTTGTACCTGTAATGTGTTTATAAGTATTCTTAAAAATTGTTGCTGCAAATTCATTAATTACAAGAAATGGTAAGTAATCAGTTTCTCATTATTCCAGTGAGTGCGTGTGTCTTAACTTAAATGTTATTGTTGTTAATGCTCATAAAGTACCTCATAGTACCTACTTACATATTTTTTTTGGACGGGGGAGATTGAAGAGCATTAAGGCGTTTCCCGGACCCAATCCCGTTTTTTCGCTATCTTTAGATGCTATACCCTCAAGAACTGAAGTAAATGAATATCGGCTGTGGATGGTGAAGTGGCAGGCGTGGCAGCGGAGCCAGGACATACCGCAGTCGATTTCTGATCTTATTTTAAATTGTGACATCGATATGTATCCTGTCAGTGTAGCGACAACAGAAATGTCTTTCTCTACGTTGCGCAGAATTAAATCGTGGCTAAGATCTCCAATGGTTGATGATCGCCTAACCGGACTGGCACTTCTCCACGTTCATAAAAACGTACCCATTGACGTAATAACGCGTTTCGGAAGAAGATGTAAAAGAAAAATTGATTTTGTTATTCAAATATGTATTTTGTCTGTTTCTATTTTGTCTGTTTCTATTTTGTTTGTTGGAAACCCTTGTCGTACCACCTCTTCACTTTTGCGGAGTTTTGCGTCATACCCCTAGCTGTTATGACAAATCATTCACCACGGTTATGGAATATAAATAGGCTGCCTCATTCCGTGCGTGATAGTGCTTCTCTGGATGTCTTCAAGAGAAGATGGCAATATGTACAAGTTATTATGTGTTTTTCAAGTGTACAATAAAGAATAAATATTTTTAAGTACAGTACTTACGTACATTAATAAAATACCTACCTTTTACTTGTATCTATTGTTATCAAAATTAAATTACAAGTTCTTGACTTGACCACGACTATGTGACCCTCTACTGGCGCCAAAGCTGGATCCGCCCTTGCCCCCGAAAAGACCCGACCTTACTCCCCTTGACTATTTATTATGGGAATATCTTAAAGAGAAGGTATACCATGAAAAACTACGAACTCCACTGCAATTGAAGCACAACATCCGCACTGAAACGGCTGCCGTTTCCAGAGAGATGTGTAGACGAGTGGCTAATTTCCGTGTTCGGTTAGAGGACTGTCAGCAGCAAGAGGGTCGACATTTGGAGAACATAATCTTTCGCGCTTAATTCTCCAACATTTTTTCTAAATACTAAAAATAAAAACATATTTTTCTGACTTGTAGTTTTTGTTTTATTGAAGTCTCTTTGTGGACACCTGTAGATAAATTCAAACTTGAATCGATATTTGTGAAATTCGCTGCTTATCCAGGTAGTCTAATTCAGAATGATAGGTTTGTACGAATCGGGAACGTAAAAATAAAACAAGTTGATCCTTTGTGAACTGTATATATATTCACATAAGCATATCAGTAAAAATAAAATATAGAAAGTATCATAACATTGCATTACAATGCAATTTCTGAAACTCTAAAATTATAATACAAATTATTGTTCAATGAATTATTGAAATAATTTTTGTTTTATAAAACAGCATATCTACTGCCACAAGAATTAAGGAAACCACTCCTATTTTCAACGAAGTCCTGTTTATTGATTCAAACTAAAATACCTATGTTATACATTCTAAGACAGTGAGAAATGAAATATGAACATTCACAAATTCAATTGGATGGTTGGAAACAGATTTCACAGTTTTCTTTTGAATATAGTTTGACATGCAACATAACATGTTTACAATAATAATTATAACGCAATTCAAAATCACTCAATTTTACAACAAATCCATCGAATTATAACGCCATATTGCGACCTTCAATCGAAATTTCCACAGCTCTTCTTGTTTGCTTCATACGTTTGCCGTCTATATAATTCTTATAATGTTTTTCAAACCGATTCAATTGCCTTTTTGTCGACTGCAAAAATAAACGATCAATCTGTCAATTATTGCCAATCAATAAAAACGATTTTACATTCTATAAACCACGTAGTGTCATTAAGTGTACTGGATGCGAATGTTCGTATATTGATTACTGTGGAATTTTTTTACTAACAGTAACATACATACAAACGCCCTTTCCACTAGACCTTTAAAAATATGAAATCCAAATATGTAGGATGATTCCTAAGCTGGTTCTATTTTAACTGTGTACCTATTATACATCTCATTGAAATAAACATTATTTTCAAATTACTCAAAAATAAGAAAGTTACCATCCTATTATTACAAAAAGCGTCCAATACGGTCCTGTCTAAGCAATATGTTCAAAGTTGTTCAAAGTTAAATTTGTTATATTCAAAACATAAAAATTTAATAAATCTATCAATAAAATTCCTTATAATTGAAATGAGAAATATAAATATATATTTAAAAAACGATAATAATGAACAATTCAAGTAAAATATATCTGCGTTTATTAATAACAAATGATGAAACATATATTTTATTTATTTTGAAATTTGAATTATAATAATTAATATAAAACAAAAAATTCATGAATTGATATGAAATTTTACAATTGAAAAATTTGAGAAAAAAAGCAATTTTAAAATGTTACCAAAACATGCTACTTTAACATGACTATATTTTTAAAATAATATTCACTTTTCGAAATTCTTTTTCAATACTAATAAAACATAATTAAATCAATTTTTTCTTAAAAATAAATAATTTCATTTAAATTTATTTATATCAAGAATTTTTTAAAAATATGTTTCCATAATTTAATAATAAGTTCATTTATTTATTTTTTGATCATTTAATTAATAAAATAAAAATTAATAATAATTCCCAACCAATTATATTAAAATTTAATTCTTAATTATAAATATAAATAAATTTATTATATACAAAACCCATTGAAATTTAATGAATTTATGAATAAAATTACTTGTAAAAAATTTAAATAATTTTGTTATAAATTTACTAATAAACACTTCTGCAAGTAGAAGCAGAATCGTATATCAGCCCACGCTAACATGCACAGCCGGTTTTGGATTTTTAAATATTTTTGAGTATCAACTTAGGAATCACCCTGTACATCGTGCGATTTGGAATAAAACCATTGTTAGAGTATAATGAATTTTAATTTGTCAATGTCTAACATTTATTCAGAATAAATGAATCAAGGTATTAGCATGGATGAGAAGAGATCGCTAACCTCATATACAAAAGTCGGCTCAAGAATTTCACACTGATAACAGCGCCCTCTCTGAGAAATGTTGCGAACTCCAATGCGCCCCTATCAAGGTTCCATGAAAACATTTCCCGGATCCATAGCTTTTGTCGAACGTTGGCAGATGTATTTTAAAATTTGATAATGAATGATCCAAATAAATAATAAACAGACCTCAAGTTCTGCCGTCTGTCAACGTTGTCGTACTTTCGATTTTCATTATCGACAAAAGCTGTGAATCCGGAAATGTTTTCATGGAACGCTGATAGAGAGGGCGCTGGTATCAAATTATTGAGCATATTTTTGTACATAAGGGATACATAGGGATCTCTTCTCTGGTATTAGGAACGTCCAAAATGATATTACGAAAATTGAATTAATTGTTATAACACTATGGTTATTAAGACGTGCAAGGATAATTTTGAAAATTGAATAGAATCTGCCATTACGCGATGAAAATCTGTAAACTTTGTATATACATCTGCATAGACAACCGGTCGACTCTGGAAGCTCCGATGTCACCCAGAGTTCAATCAGCCAGTCAAAGAATGCAGAGCTGAACTAGCCATGGCAAAGAAGGTTCAATTGACTTAGGTCCCAGGACACAGTATAGTTGACACCCTTGTCAGGCGGGGCTCATATGGTAAATCTGTTGGGCCAAAGTCAATGGTGGCTTTATCAAACTGCATTGAGGGTCTTGCCGTTCGTGGCCAGCTGAACGAAAAGCGGTCTGACTTGTGGCGGGAATCACCACGCATGAGGCCTATCAAGGTCTTTATCAAAGAACCTGTGCCTAAGCTCTCCAAAAAAACGCTTTCTCTAAACAGAAGGGACTTAGGGGATGACTGAAATTCTCATGGGTCACTGTCGTCTCAACAAACACCTTCATATCATGGGAATCTCAGTTGGAATGTCCAGCTTTGAGATTCCTTAGCTGTTTCCCGAAGAACTTCCTTCAATGATGACGATGATGCAAGCGAAATGTATTTGCATATTTTTCGATATCTTCCCAGTTTTCACCAGAAAATGTGACACCTGTATCATATATATGATTGTATTTTTCCATTAACGGCGAATAGTTTGTATACCTTAGAAAGATAATTGGCCCTAAGATTGTACCTTGTGGAACTCCAATCTTTATTTTTTGGAGTAAAATTAAATTTCTAAGACTAAGATCTCTATTTGATAGGTGATTTCCAACACAGTACCTCAGACTCCATAGTGATCCAAGTATGAAGACAAATATGTAGAAATTGATCGGTAATTTGCAAGAACAAAATCGCCAAATACTACATTTCTTAAAAATACATAAACAATTTAAATTATTTTGCAACTCACCCTACTTATATCTATTTCTGATGTCCATTTAGGTCTCACTAAATAATCTTTATTTGATGGAATTGGCACCCTAGCTCTTGCGACCCAACCTTTCTCCCCAGGACGTAGAGGCCTTTGAGAGAAAGATAAAATAATTTAAATCCTTTGATGCTTGTTGATATTCATAAAAAAATATAGAAAACTAAAAAAATGATATGATCGTGCTATTTTATACATTCAACCAAAATATAATTGTAAAAACAATTTTAGAATAACTACTTGCCTCATTTTTACCCATTAGTCGCGATTGTCGTAGACAAAACAACTGGATATCATACAGACATGAATTTATATCGAAATTAACTTACTTTCCATCGGAATTCAATGCTTGATTCAATTCTTTCCTCTCCGAGGAAGACTGATCTTCCGATCGTCTCCTGTGCGGCATCTGTTGTTCCATGTCCCTTTGCAACCGCTCTTCTCTGCTCAAAGCTAAATAAAGAACGTGGATAGGATAAATGTACGAATTCGAAGGTGCATCTGTTACAAACCTTTAAAGTCGGCTGATAAGTTGAATATAGGTCTCGCCCATTCGCTTATAAGTCTACCGGCTCTCTCCTTGTTTTCTTTAGTCTCTTTAGGATGTTTGTACAAATACATCACAGCTTTTCCGATACCCGAATGTTTTAGCGTGGATTGGTCCACTCTCGGAAACTGAAACAAATGAAAAAAAATAATATTTCAAATTCAAATCATTTTCGAGTTGCTGAAATAACACCACACAAGACTGGAAATAAAGTGTCACCTGATAATTATACGCCAATATCTCTAATTTCAAATTTTAAAGAATTAATTTACTCCAGACTAATATAAACTTGTAGAAAAACATAAAATCATATCAAATAACCAATTTGGTTTTAGGAAAAATATGGACACTAAAAATGCAATCAGCGAAGTAATCGCAAAGCTATATCCTGAACTTGATGAAAGCAGACCATTACCAGCTGTTTTCCTTGATCTTGCGAAAGCATTATTTGACATAGTAAATCATACAGTACTGATTAAAAAATTGCGCAATCAGAGCTATCACACTTAAACTAATTGAAAATTATTTACAAAATAGAAAACAACTGGTCAGGATAAATAAACGAAAAGTGATTTTATGGTTATAACTACAGGAGTACCACAAGGAACTATTCTAGGTCCCCTATTATTTATTATTTACATAAACGACATGATAGATGCCCTTCTTGAGAAATTTAAAATTGTTACATACGCAGATGACACTGTACTTATTGCATCAGTCGATACTTAGGAAGACCTGAAAAAACTATTGCAAAAACAGCTTGCATACTTGAAAAATTGGCCTGTATTATTTTTATTCATTGCATTTGTTGTTTTATTCCCAATTTCAGTATAGAATTTACTGAAATAATTCACAATTTCCTTTTGATCATGTATTTCATCTTTTGTTCTGCATTCACTAAATGCTTTATTTCAATAGATTTTTATTTTTTTTTATTCAATTTTTCATTCACAAAAGTCCAATTTTTTTTTACTATTTTTTTAAATTTCATCTATTTGCTTTTCTCATATCTATCTTTGGTTAGTTTGACTAGATAAGTTAATTTTCTATTATAATCTTTGAATATATTCTTCAATGATTTTTGATAGATCATTTTATTTTCAATATCCTTATACTTTATATTGAATAATATATTATTTTGTTGTTTTATTTTATCAACTTCTTATATATAAATGAAAAACTTACATCAGTTAGCAATTTTAAAATTGCCTCTCTGACTTGCAATGAAGGCATAGATCTATCTGGCATGGGCGCTAACCAATCCGTCAACACATTCAGTACATTATGTTCTATGAAAGCCAACTGCAAGTCGTGTTTCTTCAATTGAGACATTACTTTCGATAACATCCCAATTTTTTTTGTTGCTGGTAACGACGTTTGATTTCGCTTACGATCATCCTAAAATCAAACGAAATCACGTTCATCGATTGTTATTAGTCAAGATTACAAAATATTCTAACCTCGGCAGCTGACCTCATATCAGACAAAAGTTGGGCAATAATATCGTCGTTATCATTGATAATGTCGATATCTTTTCTTTTACGTCTCTTTGTTTGTTCTTCGCGTTTCTTAGCCAACATTCTATCAAAATCGGACACGCCATCATTGTCACTGAAATATACGCTTTGATTAGAATTGGAAAATTAGAATGATACTTTTCCCTCTTCCTGAAAGCTCAAATTGTAAACAATAGATACTTGTTTAACGAGACAGCAAAGTATCAGACTGACTGCCGAGCGTAGCAGCAGTCAATCTGCTTTGCTGCTGAGTTGAACATATAATTTTTTCGCCAATTGGTTAAATATACCAAGAAGGCATTTTGCTGCCTAGGCTGCAATTTTTTCACTTTGCTGTCTGCAAATCGGCGTAAAAATCAAATGTAGGATGTACAAAGTAAGAAAAATGGGTTTCGTTCTACACTAACTAAACTACCACTAAACAATTGTAAATGGTGTAAAAATTATACCAAATCTCAAATACTAAAACGATTTATTGAAACTTACCATCGCATCATTCTGCAGCAAATATAAATGTATAACAGTATCAAACACTCACAAAATATTGTTATTGCAAGATAAATTCAAAATAAAAAATATCACAGATTGTTTTTTTGGATGAGGATATTGTTATTTTTTAATAATACCAGAAATGCATTACATTGATATCAAAGTAAAGACAGTATATAAGGTTCAAAGTGCACTCACTTATATGCTGTAAAATTAAAATCAGATGCTCAAAATATATAACAATAGACGTTCCACTAAAATTTTATTGAGTCAACCATAACCATTATAGATAGCACTACTTGATAATATAATGTATACATAACTGAAGACTAAACTTTCAATTCATCAAAGTTAAACATTTCCCTGGAACTATCAACATGTAGAACATATATTATTATGGTAAATTCTTCAATATTTATTTTTAATTACAATTTTCTAGTTTGTTAAAAAATATGATTTTATAATTAGTGAATTTCGAACTGATTTTATTCAATAATTATTAATTATTATGGTAAATTCTTTAACATTTATTTTTAATTACAATTTTCTAGTTTGCTATAAATATGATTTTATAATTAGTGATTTTCAAACTTATTTTATTCAATAATTATTAATTATTATGGTAAATTCTTTAATATTTATTTTTAATTACAATTTTCTAGTTTGCTATAAATATGATTTTATAATTAGTGATTTTCAAACTTATTTTATTCAATAATTATTAATTATTATGGTAAATTCTTTAACATTTATTTTTAATTACAATTTTCTAGTTTGCTATAAATATGATTTTATAATTAGTGATTTTCAAACTTATTTTATTCAATAATTATTAATTATTATGGTAAATTCTTTAACATTTATTTTTAATTACAATTTTCTAGTTTGCTATAAATATGATTTTATAATTAGTGATTTTCAAACTTATTTTATTCAATAATTATTAATTATTATGGTAAATTCTTTAATATTTATTTTTAATTACAATTTTCTAGTTTGCTATAAATATGATTTTATAATTAGTGAATTTCAAACTGATTTTATTCAATAATTATTAATTATTATGGTAAATTCTTCAATATTTATTTTTAATTACAATTTTCTAGTTTGCTATAAATATGATTTTATAATTCCTGAATTTCAAACTGATTTTATTCAATAATTATTAATTATTATGGTAAATTCTTCAATATTTATTTTTAATTACAATTTTCTAGTTTTCTATAAATATGATTTTATAATTAGTGAATTTCGAACTGATTTTATTCAATAACTTCAATGATATAAAAAAAAATGTAATTGGAATCTTCATAGTCAAATAATCAGTACTAAATAAAATCTACAAAACACTATAATTTTTAGTATGTTAAAATCTACATACTTTGTGTTGAGATTTCTATCAATTCCATCATCTGAATCATCAGAAACGTTTGGTAGTACAGTTTCACTTTCTTCAGGTGCAGCATCAGGTTTTTGTATATCAGAAGGTCCCGCACCTTCATCATCACTTACCATCAGCTTCTTAGTTTTACTTGGGGCACCCTCATCTTCAGAATCTGATAATAAATGTCTTTTCCTGCTTTTGCTTATTCCTATAATTGATAATGAGTTATATTGAAATAGGTACAACCAAATATATGAATATAAATGAATAAGTAAATTGTGCAGATCTCAATGTAAGAAATTTCAATATAAAAACTCGAAATCCCTCCTAACACTGTCATTAATGTTATAATATTTTAGATTGAATCCTTTGTGGTAAGTTAGTAATTTGTAATATGCGTTTGAAGAAAACTAGTCACATTTATTTATTAAATTAGTGAAAATGAAACTTTTAAAAATTATTTAACTTTAAAAATAAGTATTTATTAATAAGAATTATTGAACAATGTTGAACCTACCTTCATCTCCAGAGGCGGATGGTGAACGAGATCTTGACTTCGAATTGGCCGATCCTGATCTGGATCTTCTAGATCTGGACCTAGATCTCGAACGTGATTTTGCCGATCCAGATCTTGATCTAGAACGAGACTTTGCTGATCCAGATCTTGATCTTCTGGAACCTGATCTTGATCTAGACTTTCTTGATCCAGACCTTGATCTGGATTTCCTCGATCCAGACCTCGATCTGGATTTCCTTGAACCAGACCTCGATCTGGATTTCCTTGATCCAGACCTCGATCTGGATTTCCTTGATCCAGACCTTGACCGGGATTTTCTTGAACCGGACCTGGATTTCCTTGAACCGGACCTAGATTTTCTTGAACCGGACCTAGATTTTCTTGAACCGGACCTAGATTTTCTTGAACCGGACCTAGATTTTCTTGATCCGGATCTGGATTGTCTTGAACCAGATCTGGATTTTCTAGATCCGGACCTGGATTTTCTCGATCCGGACCTGGACTTCCTTGATCCGGACCTAGATCTTCTTGACCCAGATCTGGACCCTCTAGATCCTGACCTTGATTTTCTCGAGCCCGATCTAGATTTCCTGGAACGAGCTGACCCAGATCTGGATCTAGATCTTTTAGAACCTGATCTAGACCTTCTGGAACCTGATCTAGAACGTCTGGAGCCTGATCTTGACCTCCTAGATCCTGAGCTTGACCTCCTAGATCCAGACCTTGATCTTTTAGAGCCAGACCTTGATCTTCTGGAACTAGACCTAGATCTTGAGCCAGACTTGGATCTCCTAGATCCTGATTTTGACCTTGCAGAACCCGAACGTGACCTATTTGAACCAGACCTCGATCTTGCTGAACCTGATCTAGATCGATTTGAGTTTTTAGACCCAGCTCTAGATTTAGGAGTGCCTGATCTGGATTCTCTAGATCCAGATCGCGATTTTGGTGTGCCAGACCTAGATTTTTTAGAACCTGATCTGGACCGTCCGGTAATTGAACGAGGCGAGCCTGAACGAGATTTTCTTGAGCCACTTCTAGATTTCCTCGAAACTGCAGATTTTACAGATGCTGAGCGAGAACGAGATCTCGATCTGGATTTCGAGCGTGACTTAGATTTTGTTCTTTCAATTAAGGGCGACTTAGATCTTGAACGAGATCTAGATGCTCGAACTGAACCAGATTTTGTAGGTGATCTTGACCCACTAGCATTCCTTATTTCAGGTGACTTTGATTGAGATTTCTCCTTAGAATTTGATCTTGATCGAGCAGCTGAAACAGGACTAGCAGGAGGTGATTTTGAATTGTGTCTAATATCACATTTATCAATTGGTGAAGTTGTATTCCTTTCATTTCTAGATTCTGATCTAGAACTCACTGAAGGAGACTTGGATTTAGAACGAGAACGTCTAGAGTCTCCACCTTCGGGATGATCTGCATCTTTATCAGAAACATGTGAACGACTTGGGGATACAGAATTATGTCTAGAGGAACTTTTGGAAGCGGCAGAACTTGCACGAGACCTATCTCTTCCAGTGGGTGATGCTGGCCCCTCATCACTCCTAAAGCTGTCAGGATCACCCTCTAAAATCATTACGTATCTTGTTATACCATATATTGTAAATAGTTGTCAACATACCAGTTTCTACCTCCATAATTCGCCCTACACTTATGTGTTTCTTGTCTAGAGAATTTCTTCGATATCTCCTCCTCCAGCTAAATGTTACAGCTTGTAGGTAGATGAAAGCGAACTGAAATTATTCTACAATCTACAATTAAATGTTAAATACATTATGACATCGAACTTTAGAAAATGCAGCCCATTGTGGTTTGTGTACATAAAATAATAAAGTTCACGTTTCACGTTACACCATAGAATGATCCCCTATGGTTGAAGCTCACTGAACACTATTGGAATTGAAGATGAATACAGAACAGGAAATAACCAATCAATGCTGAACTGAACGAAAGGAAGTAGTGGCTCATGGTGTCATGGTATATCTTCGTTGTGGAACGACTTTATAAAGGAAATATATCTTAACCACATGGCGCGAGTACTTAACAGAGAACAACTATATACATATGTAGTTGTTTTATGTCTTTTCCAGTGGTATTTCCCCTTTTGAGCTCTCCATAGAAAAAAAAAATATTGAAACATAGAAGGCATCTAAGCGTAATCTTAAAGTGCGGTTGTAATCAGCGTCAACGTGGCGACTTTGCCAACCCTTTAATATCCTACATTTCGGGACACGCGGACATGGGTCTCCTTGTCTTTGTATTCTTGACTTTTTCTCAAACAAGACTGATGCCTTCGCTATTACCTATGGTCTCGAGCAGTTAATTAATGAACCAACACGGTTCCCTAACAACAAATAGCATTATACCAATACGCTTGATTTATTCCTTACTAACAATCCAGATCCCTATGGGGTGAAAGTCCGTACACCATTGGAAACTCTGATAATCATTCATTCATCACTATGACCGGTCCCTATATCCCTCCACGGACCATTCCAACAACTCCATGCAAAGTTTAGCACTACCACTCAGGCCGACTGGGATAGCCTTCGCATGTTTTTCTCCACATTTCCTTGGAGAAGCGTATGTTTGGAATCTGATGACCTAACAGAGATCTCGAATATTATTAGGCTATGAATGGAAACTTACATAGTCCATACCAACGAATTCGGATATCCGAGTTCGTTGGTCCATACCAACGCCACGGGCGTACTATTTATAAGGCAGTAAGGTACATTTTTTTTAAAACTGTTGAAACATCAAAAATAAAAACTTTATAACCAATATTAACAGTGTAGCTGTAGACATAGAAGAATGTTAATGACAAATGTGGGGTTCTTCCATGTTTTACAGAAAAAGACTGGTATTTTGGCAATTAAACTGATTCACTTACTGACCACATTGGTATGATAGCAATTTGTAAGGTCGTTTCTTCTTTTGGTGATTGCCATTCACCGATTTATGTGTGCGTGCAAGTAACTATATTGAAGCGCAGACTATGAATTGCTTATTTTACTTTGTTCATCTACATCTGGGCAATTAAGTATATTTTTATAAATTCTCAACCAGTGAAAAACATTTGTTTCTATCGAGGACATTATTAGATCACAATTATTTAATTTATATTGCAATACAATAATAGTTTCACTTTTTTCACCACTACATCAACCTATAATTTGGTTTCAAATCATATCTGTATAAGTATATTCAAACAAAATCCATTGTTGGGCCCTATATGGAAAATGTCATGAACAAAAACTTCCGAGTTCGTTGGTCCATACTAACGAATCACCGACATCTGGCGATCGATGATTCAATAAAATCTGTTCTAGAACCGTTGCTTCAAAACAAAACACCGTTAATTTTTTTTCTACTTATGCTATGAACTGCATAGTTAGTTTGGCTGTAATTAGGCTGAGTTTTGCCTGGGCCTTGATGGGTTGAATATGTGAGAATTTTCACGAAACTTAATCGGTTAACGCGCTATAACTTTTTAATAAAAGTCCTTATGTACTTCGGAATGGTATCAATCTCTTCGTAATGAGTCACTCTACAGATACAAATCGCGGAAAAACGGTATTTGGATCTGAATTTGGCTCTACGATTTTTACAATTTCGATGAAAATTTAGCGTTTTTTTTACTTTTCTGCAAATAGCAGCCAAACAGTCTTACATATGAAAGTTTTTGTTTATCTTCACTTCTCCACACAATTGCGAATAATTTGTTTCATCATAGACTGGTGCTGAGTCAAGTTTATAAAAAGTTATTCCAGAATATTCACAACGAAGTTTTACTTTTGGAAAAAAATTCGTCCTGAGCGCAAAAGCAAACTTTTTAACTTCTAAGGTGGCTTTCAATTATTCGAAATAGATGTAGAATCGAACGCAAACATCGAGAAGGTTAAATTTATTACAAGTGTATTTTTTATTAAGAATATAAATTACATTAAATAATTGTTTGAATGAGAATGAAATCTTTGGCAATTTGTGCAAAATAAATTTATTATCTATAGTAATGATCCATTAAGTCTCAAAATCGGAAACAATTTATTTTAGAATTCTCTTTTCCTTTCATATTCTACCGATTATTGACGGAGATTATGGTTGATTAAAAAATTATAAATACTCCTGCGTAGCACCAAATACTTCTATCAGCCAACAGATGGCGCTGGAATCAATTGTCACGCAATTGTCGATAATCTATTGACTTATGTGTAATATGGGTTTCTGAATTGTAGTATTCGTTTCGCATGTATTTTTCTGCAATATTATGACCAGAATTCCCAAAGCCCCAATCAAATAATAAGTCAAGTTGTCTCAATAAAATATATTATAAAGCTGTTACAAAATAACAATTAAGGAGTAATCCTTTTGGGATCACGGGGAAACATTGATGTTTTTCTAATATTATCAAGTCCCAAATACAACATAACCACTCGTTCAAGTCCGATACCTCCTCCTGCATGCGGAGGACATCCGTATTTGAAAGCATCAATGTAGGCTGCGATTTTGTTCAGATCTGAAAAATAATAAACATTCGGAAATTCATCTACTGCATTCAGAACATTCTGAATTTATGCAATTATATCAGAGTTCCAGTAATATTCTTACCGATTCCATGATATTTGGCACGTTCACTCAGAAGTGCCGGATCGTGAATCCTCTGAGCTCCGCTCAAAATTTCTTCACCTCTCATGAACATGTCGTAAGAATTCGAAGCAATATTATCCCCAGGATCTGGCATCGTATAGAACGGTCTTACCGCAAGAGGATATTTATCGAGAATATAGAAATCGGTGTCATACTTGGCTTTTACAAGGCGACCGAGTAATTTTTCAGCTGGAGTACTTAAATCTTCTTCTGCCCCTACTTCGACTCCAACTTCGGCCAACATTTTCCTACCTTCGTTGAATTGAAGCACGAGTGGAGGATCGAGAAATGTAAACGGTTCCATCGCAAATTGTTGACTCACTGTGTTTATTTCAGTGGTATACCTGCAAGAATGTAAGAGTATACTATCGTCGCGCTATCTTCGTCAAACCAGGGATATTTCATTCTAAAAGTTGGCTACACTTTCCAAGGTTACCAATGCTTTTATTCAATTGATTCGACAGTTCATACAGGGACATTCACAGTGTATGGACTATCAGACGTTTAATACATGAATGGGTTGTGACCTGCAGTGTATCAAAAATTAAAAAAAATGCGTGTTTTTTGAATATACATTGTTTTTCATTTGTACTCCAAGAAAGTGGCAATTAATATACAAACTAATTAATATTCGTTGGTATACAAGATATAGGTCAAGTTTGGGTAATATTCCAAAGTCATTTCTTCAACGCGATTTGCTTAATCTTATTATATGAAAAGGGTTAGTTGTTGTGGTACGAAAATCGGCATCTGCTCTGTCCGGTGATGAGCCCCAGAGATCGAAACAAGTGACGTGAGGTCACTTAATAGAAATCGTTGATACAAAGATACAACTATTGTCCTTTTAACATGTAATAATAATACATACTGATCACGAAGTCCTCTGAAAATTGACGTAAACATTTCACCGATCGTCAACATAACTTCATGGTAGTGGTAATGGAAAGCCATTTCCAAATCTAACCCAACAAACTCAGTTAAATGTCTATGGGTATTTGAATCTTCAGCCCTGAACACGGCACCTATCGTATATACTTTTTCAAAATCGCCTGCTATTGCCATCTGTTTATACAATTGTGGGCTCTGAGCCAAATATGCAGAACCTAAAAATTTTCTAGATTAAATTCATAATTTGACAATTTGAAATTTGTTAAATGTAAATTAAAAAACTTTAATTTTTATGAGAATTGAATAATACAACGAGGAGGAGATTAGTGATCAGAAAACAATCGAAAAAAGTTGTGCTTTCCTATTGAATTTAGCTTTTCCACATAAAAACCTAACTCGCAAATAGTATTCTTACATCATCTTACTGAATTTTGATAGAATAATTACCAATAATCCTTGTGAAAATGAAATATAACATACCTTTAAAATAACTTACTGTGAAAACATTTGCCCCACCTTCGGATGCTGCAGATATAATTTTAGGTGTGTGAATTTCGGTAAAGCCTGCACTGTCCAATGTTTCTCGAAATAAGCGACAAACTGCTGCCTCTAGTTTGAAGATGGCTTGATTTGTATTTGTACGTAAGTCAAGAATTCTATTATCTAGTCTTGTATCTTGTTTCACACGAATATTCAATCCTTCGGCATCCTTGAAAAATCAAAGAATGTATGAAGATAACCTAACAAAGTGACCAATATAATCTTTTTACCTCAGGCTTCTCAGGTCTACTTGCATCTTCAATTTGTAAGGGTAACTGAGGATCAGAAGCAGAAACTACCCATACTTCATGTGCAAAGAGTTCAATGTCACTTTGTGTACAACCTGCTACACTAGATTTTACCTCGGTTACTCTAGCTTCAACATCAATGATACTTTCTTTCGTAATGCTGCAATTGCATTAATGTAGAAATGACATACAATAAAATTATCTCCTTACTTGCTACTGAACTTGACCATTGCTTTTGAAATTGTGTCACATACATTAACAAGAAGTTGCACTGTGAATTCACGTTGTCTAAGTACTATAAAACATTGTTTTCCACGGGCCCTCACAGTATGTAACCGTCCACGTACCCAA
Organism: Endomychus coccineus; assembly: GCA_958510875.1. Taxonomy (NCBI): domain Eukaryota; kingdom Metazoa; phylum Arthropoda; class Insecta; order Coleoptera; family Endomychidae; genus Endomychus; species Endomychus coccineus. The sequence continues at coordinate 296,263,950 of OY294067.1, forward strand.
ACATCTTTACCAACCAATTTACTATTGAGGTCTTTGACATTTACAAACTCTCGCTTGGGTGAATTTGCATCAGAGCGAATTAAAGGTAGATTACCATATTTACCAATTGCAAAATCAACTATAAAATGAGTATAATAAATATTTGTTGAATTAGTAATAAGAACAACTTACCCTCTTCGGTAATATTTTCTTGTTGATTGTTGCTGCCTTTATGTTCTGCTTTTTTGGCTAGTTTTTCGGCTTTTTTAGCTTCCTTCTTGGCAGCTTTTTTGCTATCGGCCTTTTCAGCCTCCTGTACTTTATTCTCAACCATTTTGTTGTAGAATTATCTATCAGAAGAAGACTAGAATACTACCCGAGGGTTCAATATTGGAAATTCGGTTAAATTATCAAAAAGATAAGCACATAACCCTAGATATCGATAATAAAAAGTAACCACACCATAGAGATCATAAATGATCTCTATGAACCACACAGGAGATTGCATTGCGATTGCATAGACAGACGACACATAGAATTTATCTCTCCTAGACCACGGTCGTATATATAGGTCTGGAAACTCTATGTTTGACATGAGTCTCTTACATGTCGCCAAACTCGTAGTCCCTCGCTCGCCACCAGCTAGCGCATGGATCGAAGTTTATGTCAGGATGTCAGGATTAGGCGCCATATCGTTCAAACACGGTCGTATACGTGCCAGAGAACATCCCTCGACTTATGCGCCATCCTTTTGGTACTAAACAACAGATGCATTGGTTTCATGCGTAATGCGTTGGTGCTACAGATCTCTACTTTTAGGATATACGTCAGTGTCTGAATTCATCGATATCAAATCCTCAATGATCTCACCAATTTAAACATTAAATTAGCTCGATTGTGACGGAATAACTGTCAATTCTATGGCTTCATTTTAATTATAGTGATTTCCCATGTCTTCTATGAGTGATCACACCATAAATTTATATAAGTCTATGGATTCCACACTGATCTCTATTATAGGTCAGTCACATACACGGTCGTAAATACAGGTCTGGAATCTCGAGGCTGTTTCCTACGTGAGAAGTGAGTCCGCTAAGCGTCAACTGTTGCGTAGCACCAAAAGGGTGGCGCATGAGTCGAGAGATGTTCTCTGGCACGTATACGACCGTGTTCTCTGGCAACAGTCATTGTTGACTTGTAAACACAAGGAATACCGGCGTTTTCAGAAAAAAATGACGAAACCTTGCATTGTGCCGAAATGCAAAACGGGGTACAAAAGTGTAAAGCAAAAAACTTCTGTTTTTAAAGTGTCGAAAGATGCAGAAACGCATCACTTCGAGAAAAATTCTTAAGAAAACAGTACGTCATGTATAACGAAAAAGGGGAAGTTATTTTTAAGGTGAGTAATACATTTTGACAATAGTAACAGTTCTATTCCTCTCTCAAATCAGAATAGTGAATATTGCGTTACGAAAAAAATTCTTTTACTTAAAATGTGCGGTTGTTGTCAATCAATCTTTGTATTGTGGGGCTTGAAATTTGAACGATATGGCGCCTAATCCTGACAACATACTTCGATCCATGCGCTAGCTGGTGGTTGAGAGAGGGACTACGAGTTTGGCGATATGTAAGACACACATATCAAACATAGAGATTCCAGATCTGTATATGACCGTGGTCACATATTAAAGATATAGTTCAGTGACTGATTATTGTTCCCTGTGCTGTGGAAGGACTTCATTCGTCCACATTCATCTTGTTCTAGTAACGAAAGGACCAATTAGAATTGAGTCTATAGAATTTATATTTTATTAATTTAATTATACGATTTTCTATGGCAGTGCCAACATGATGGCTATGAAGTCCGTTTTAAGGTAAGTATTTTAGAAATTTATCTATATTGTTTAAAAATGAAATATATTTCCCTTCTCGCGTGGAATATATTTCGTTAGAAACCCCTAATTGATGAAAGTTTTTGCAAAAGCTGTGACGATTTTTTTTTGTACCGGTTTTTAATTAACTAACCTAAGTTATCTTTTTTCTAGGTATTCGATAATTATAATTTTATTTGAAGTAATATGGTCAGTAGATAAATCTAATTTCAAAGACTGTGAACAAAGCAGCTTTTGCCGGTAAGTGTATTTGATAAAAAATCATATGCAATTGAGATAATTTACTTATTTTGTAGCCGATTACGTTCAAAAAAGGATGGTGAGAATAAATATAAACTCGATTTGGACAGCTTACAAGTATCTGAAAACTCTGTAGAAGCTAATCTGATCAATCCTGAAGAAGATGTAAATCTAAAACTAGTATTAACAGCTCTATCAGGTAATGTATTTAGGGTATTTGCTGATGAAACAAAGCCATTGCATCCAAGATATCGAGTGCAAGGTACTTTAGATGGGGAGCCACAAGTGGGAAAGTAAGCAGACTGATAATTTTAAATATTCATTTTGAGATAGATAAGATGTTATCAGTTGTATTTGATTACTTCACTCTCAGTTAATTTTGTATGTATTGTTGAGGAGACATTCTTAACAGGTGAATCAGTAATTATAATTGAATATTTTTAGGTTGGAGCTGCTTAAGAAAGATGAAGAAGCAATAACCGTACAGTCAGGTGATAATCGAGCTGTGATATTTGCTAATCCATTCAAAATCGAGTTTTTCAAAGGGGAAACGGTTGTTGCAGTAGTAAATGGAAGAGGATTATTTAATGTTGAACCTTTGAAAGCAAGAAATAATGTGGGGCGAGTACTTTTTTTTTTAATATTTATTAAAAATAATTTTGCTTCAATATGAATATGAAATTGAAAACTTATAATTATGTCATAATGATCTGAGGTTGAATATCAATTTTAGTGAAGGTGAAGAAAATGCTGAACCACCAAAGGAAGATCCTGGAGCTTGGGAAGAGAACTTTAAATCTCACCATGATAGTAAACCCAGGGGTCCTGAAGCAGTTGGCATTGACATCACATTCCCAGGAGCCTTAAGAGCTTATGGTTTGCCAGAACATGCCGATAAACTTGCATTACGAAGTACAGGTCCAGGTGGACTTGAACCATACAGATTATACAACTTGGATGTTTTTGAATATGATCTAGATTCTACAATGGCTATATATGGAGCTGTACCAGTCGTTTATGCACATTCGTAAGTTTCTTGAAAAGTTTAATTTCCATAAATTTGATTTGTTTGATTATTATCGGAATTGTTCTCTCCTAAAATGAATTTTGCATGATCCTTCATTATATTTCATGTAATTTGTTTGTTACATGAAGATATTCATCGTTAGTTAGTTATGACATCAATTTCTTTGCCACTTCATTGAATAAATTCAAATCTAACACATCTAAATTATAAATAACCGCTTTATTCATATGATGAACATGTTGATTTTTTTTCCTCTTTTCTATGTAATGTAAAGTTTGAATATACAGGGTGTTTCAGTTTTTTCGTTCATAACTGCGGTAAACGATAGAACTTCTCAAAATAATAAGGGTCTTCCATATAACATTTTTCCCTAAATTACTTTGTTTCCGAGATACATGGTGCTGAAGATTTGAAAAATTATTACATTTTCTTCATCATCTAAACAAATGAAGATTTTTGGTTCAAACCTTGTATATTTTAGTTTTACTAGATGAGAAATTTTTTTGAGACAAATACAGTGACGTAGTTATGGTGTTTTGAACGCATTTAGACCCTTCAAACTTCTACGCCAATGGCCGGAAATCATTATTGTGTACAAATTTAAAAACCTTGATTTATTTTCTATAAAAAAGCATTTTTGATAAATTTCCCATTAGAGGCTTCCTATTCGAGCTATTTCGATTTTTCTAATCAGGGTTCATGGAATTTCTTTTGAAGGACTATTTAAAAAGTAAAAAACTGTAATACCTATTTATTGGTAACGATGAAAAATAATTCATAATAAATGCTCAAAAATATCCATTTACTTCAACGCAACGGCGACATTCTCAACGACCTTCTTGTTCGAATTAACATTTTATTATTTACTTCACCACAAGCTCTTCGAATACGATTCAGTAGGTTTATGCCACGCCGGTTCATAATAGAGAAGACCTACTGAATCGTATTCAAAGAGCTTGCGGCGAAATTAATAATAAAATCTTAATTCTAATAAGAAGTTCGTTGAGAATGTCGCCGTTGCGTTGAAGTAAATGGATCTTTTTGAGCATTTATTATGAATTATTTTTCATCGTTACCAATAAATAGGTATTTAAATAGTTTTTTACTTTTTGAATAGTCCTTGAGATAACCCTGATTAGAAAAATCAAAATAGCTCAAATAGCCTCTAGCCTCTAATGGGAAATTTATCGAGAATACTTTTTTATAGAAAATAAATCATGGTTTTTAAATTTGTACACAATAATGATTTTCGGCCGTTGGCGTAGAAGTTTAAGGGGTTTAAATGGGTACGAAACCCCTACTACTACTACTACTACACTACTGTCTTTGTCACAAGAACATTTTGTCACCAAAAAAATTTCTCGTTCCGTAAAACTAAAGTTTACCAAGTTTGAACTAAAAATCTTCATTTGTTTAGTAGATAATGAAGAAAATGTAATAATTTTTCAAAACTTCAACACCCTACCCTGTATTTCGGAAACGAAGTGATTTAGAGAACAATTTGATATGAAAGACCCCTATTATTTTTAGAAGTTCTATCGTTTATCGAAGTTATGAACGAAAAAACTGAAACACCCTGTATGTATTATTAAGCTATTACATATAGCTTTTATCGCGGGCTTTGAGCGCGGCGACCGAATCAAGAAAAAAAAACAAAACACAAATACCGTAACGGAAATAGCTTAACGAAATATCCTGACACCCACCATTCCGCCTACCATGTAGCTCGGCCGAGCTTAAAATTGTCGAAATGTTTCGAAATGTTAACTTTGAACCTTTTAAAAGGTCGTGATAGCCCCAAACTGGGTCGAAAACTGTTTTGAATTGGTTAATTTTCGATAAATCGAATGACGTTCACGTGAGAAGCGCGTAGCTCGCGAGTTAGAAAATTGCAAATTTACGGTACATAGAACGTCTTAACGAAGACTTTTCGCTCAATGTCGTTAGTTTATGAACGGGGCCAACTAAATAGCATAGTCTCGGGCCCAAATAGAAAAATTTAATTAAAACAGTTTTAGGTATTCTTAGCTGTCGCCTACTAGCAACTGACGTGTCACGTACGAAAGGGAATTTTCTAGCTACTTAAATATACCGAAAGCGGGTAAAAGCTAGCGGCCCATAGCCCAAAATACTTTATTACAACTGGCGCCGGCCGCACGGGGTTCGAAACGGCCCCAAATTAACAAAATAGAGGTAAAATGTATAAACTCTTAACTTACGTGCAGCGAGCTCCTGGAGGCATATGTCAAAATGTTTGCGTTCGTAGCTGATTACATAAGACGTCTGGCGTTCATGCAATTGTGTTTTTATACAATTCGAACCTTCTAATTTCGATAGGCCACGTGAAAATCCCGGAACCGGAAGCGTTATCGAGATCTGAACGTTAAAACTTTCGTATAAAATTGTGTTTGCAAGTAACTGTCACCATAGATAACTCTACTACCGGTAGTAGAGTTATCTATGCTTGTCACAGAATACTCTTCACAGAGATCAAGATGATACTCTTACGTGACGCCTTTTATGTTTCCCCTACGTGGCGTCTTTTGGTACTACACTATATGTTCAACAGTCGATAGAAAATTTGATTTTGAGGAAAAAAGTTCCTATTAACATATATGCAGACGCTTAGTTTTCGAGATACAGGGTGTTGAAATTGAAACAAAAATTTCGTTTTTTGCGAATATCTCCGGAACTGTTTATCGTACAGAAAACATTTTTTTTCCGAACATTTTCTACTCATAGCAAGATATGTTCTATGCGATCGAAAAATTTTTTTACTCATAATTCGTGAAGATTTTGAAGGGGTAGTGGATGTTTTTCTGCCCAACTTTTTCCAGTGGCTTAGTGCTATGCAATAGCTTTACCGCGGCAGTCCCCGAGTGCCACACGTTTCATTTTTTTTTCAATTTTTTTATTTTTTGCGTAAAATTTGAATATAGTGATCTTCTTAAACTCTGGTCTCTGTATAAATTAATTTTTTACGAATAATGGGGCTCACCTGTCAATAAATAAATAAATTTATGTGTTTATTTTAGAGACACCCATACTGTTGGTGCGTTTTGGCTCAACAGTGCTGAAACTTGGGTGGATATTAGTAATAGCAAAGATGTAAATGTTGTATCTTCCTTTGTGAACTTGGTGTCAGGTTATGCCACTGAAAATAATGTGGATGCTCATTTTATGAGTGAAAGTGGAGTTGTGGATCTTTTTATATTGATGGGTCCTACACCGGCGGATGCAGTTAGACAATATACATTATTAACCGGTGTGGCACCTTTACCTCAGGTGAATAGTAGTTTCACTTAGATTTGTAATCTGAATTTATATTTTACCGATATTTTTTCAGTATTACACGTTGGCTTATCATCAGTGTCGTTGGAATTATATAACTGAAGACGACGTAACGTCGGTTGTTGCCAGTTTCGACGATTACGACATGCCAGTGGATATAATATGGCTGGATATCGAATATACCGATGGCAAGAAATATTTCACGTGGGATCCGACCAAATTTGCTCATCCGGATATAATGATGAAAAATTTAACTACGACCGGTCGCAAACTTGTCATTATTATCGACCCGCATGTTAAAAGGGAGTCCGGGTACTTTCTGCATGAGGACGCCCTATCTAATGATTATTATGTGAAGAATAAAGATGGAACAGTGTATGAAGGTAAGAAAAAGATATTATTATACGTTATTGAAGTTGTGCTTACAAGGTTTTTGCCTTAGGTTGGTGTTGGCCAGGTTCTAGCAGTTATCCAGACTTTTTCAAGCCGGAAGTTTACGATTATTACAAAGGGTTATACTCGAAGTTGGTCTATGATGGAGTTGACAACGACATTATGATTTGGAACGATATGAACGAGCCATCTGTATTCAACGGACCTGAAATAACGATGCCCAAAGATTGCATCCATCATGGAGGATGGGAACATCGACACGTTCATAACCTCTATGGTTTATTCTATGTACGTACAATTTAAATATTTAAAAATCGGGCCTCATAAATCGATACTGTTAAAAAGAGGAACATTCCATAAATTATTGTTTATTTTATCTAAACAAGCTCCGCAAAATCCGTGTTTTTTCTGAATAATCTTTGCACTCGTAGGTTCTTTGTATCCTTCCCAATAATACTCTTTCTTTTTATTTGTTGTGTTTCCCTTATCATTACATTTTTCTGTAATTTCTAACAACAATTTTCGGATCCACTTTTCAATTTGTAATCGCTTAAAATACTCAATTTTTACTTCCCTCGATCTATCGATCAATCAATCAAAACGGAGGCGGACAAGTCCGCTGCACTTTGACCGCTTGATTTGGTCCATTGTGCGCCCCTTGATACAAGAATCAGTCCAGCAGGCCTAAGGCAGTGCAGAACGCTAAAATGTTGCATGGAGTGATGTCTCTTATGGACTATAAGTAGTATACAGGGTGAGTCAGTTTTTTGTAGACAAACTGCAACAGAAGATAGAACAAGTGTTTTTAAGGAGAAAAGTTCCTATAAACATATGTCGTAGAAGGCTTCGTTTTCGAGGGTGTTGAAATTGAAAAAAAAATCGTTTTTTGCGAATATCTCCGGAACCGTTCATCGTACAGCAAACAGCTTTTGTAAGCATTTTCTACTCATAGTAAGCTATGTTCTGTGCGATAAAAAAAATTTTTTTACTCTTAATTTGTGAAGATTTTGAAGGGGTAGTGGATGTTTTTCTCCCCAACTTCTACGCCATTGATGAAAGTACGATTTTGAGACAAGCATTTGTACCGCCAATGTTTTCTACACAAAAAAGGTACTCTTGGTCATAACTTTGGAGCTTATGACCAAGAGTACCTTTTTTGTGTAGAAAACATTGGCGGTTCAAATGGTTGTCTCAAAACCGTACTTTTTTCAGTGGCGTAGAAGTTGGGGAGAAAACACCCACTTTCCCTTCAGAAGCTTCACCAATTATGACTAAAAAAAAAAATTTTTACCGCACAGAATATAGCTTACTATGAGTAGAAAATGCTTACAAAAGCTGTTTTTTGTACGATAGACGGTTCCGGAGATATTCGCAAAAAAAGAATTTTTTTTTTCAATTTCAACACCCTGTATCTCAAAAACGAAGCCTTCTACGACATATGTTTATAGGAACTTTTCTCTTTAAAAACATCTGTTCTATCTCTTGTTGAAGTTTGTCTACGAAAAACTGACTCATCCTGTATACAGGGTGTTTCAGTTTTTTCGTTCATAATGATAGAACTTCTAAAAATAATAGGGGTCTTTCATGTAAAATTTTCCTCTAAATCATTGCGTTTTCGAGATACAGGCTGTTGAAATTGAAAAAAAAATTAGTTTTTTGCGAATATCTCCGGAACCGTTCATCGTACAGAAAACAGCTTTTGTAAGCATTTTCTACTCTTAATAAGCTATGTTCTGTGCGATAAAAAAAAATGTTTATTCATAATTTGTGAAGATTTTGAAGGGGTAGCAGTTGTTTTTCTCCCCAACTTCTACGCCACTGGAAAAAGTACGGTTTTGAGATGCCCATTTGAACCGTCAAAGTTTTCTACACAAAAAAGGTACTCTTGGTCATAAGCTCCAAACTTGACCATTTTCGAGAAAAATCAACTTTTATGATGAAAAACTTGTCAATTCTTTGAAATAAAATTTATTCTTTACCAATTAAACGAGATTTCTTTAAACAAGTAACAAAACCAAAAAATTGACCATGTTTTTCAACATAAAAGTCGATTTTTCTCGGAAACGGTCAAGTTTGGAGCTTTTTTGTGTAGAAAACATTGACGGTTCAAATGGGCATCTCAAAACCGCACATTTTCCAGTGGCGTAGTTGGGGAGAAAAACAACCACTACCCCTTCAAAATATTGACCAATTACGAATAAAAAAATTTTTTTCATCGCACAAAATATAGCTTACTATGAGCAGAGATTGCTTACAAAAGTTGTTTTCTGTACGATGAACAGTTCCGGAGATATTCCCAAAAAACTAATTTTTTTTTCAATTTCAACACCCCTGTATCTCGAAAACGAAGTGATTTAGAAAAAAAATTTATATGAAAGACCCCTATTTATTTTAGAAGTTCTATCGTTTGCCGAAGTTATGAATGAAAAAACTGAAACAACCTGTATATACAGGTGGACTAGTTTATATCATCAGGATTTCAGCAGCCAATAGTTTATCGAAAAATAGAGGTAGTTTGTATAATAAAATATGGTCGAATTTTGTTTCCTTTTTGATTTCAATTTCAATTTCAATTTATTCCAAAATAAAAAACATTACAATAATGTATGTGGAATACACCATGAATATTGCATCTATGAATACATACAACAAACATATATATAGTATTAGAAGAGATACCCAAGTATATAAAACAAGAACTTAAGCTATTAGACTAGGCTAGTTTCCGATAAGTAATCGTTTACAGAGTAGTAAGCTTTTTCTAACAAGAGCTTTTTTATACATGATTTAAATTTAGGTAGTGAAAATGATTTATACTTATTAGGAAGTCTATTGTATAAAGATGAACTCGTGTAATAGAAACTTTTTTGAAAGGTAGTTGTATTATGCTTTGGAAAAATGATAAGATTGTTTAGTTGACGAGTATTTGAAGTGGAAAAATTATATAACTGTCTGTTTCTGTGAACAAATTTCAATGATTCTTGGATAAATAGAGAGGGAAATGTCAAAATTTTCTTTTCCTTAAAAAATGGTTTGCAGGAATTACCAAACTTAAGATTGTTTAAGGGTGTTAAAGAAAATAAATTATTGTAAATAATTTGTTATAAATTAATAATGAAGAAAGGTAACCTCCTGAAATTTTGCATAGATGTTTTTCTTTGTATTCTTTATTAAATAGTGGCTGTAATTATTTTATTTACAATACAGAGACGTGCGAACGGGTTTCCTCAAAAATACATTATTCAATAAAACATACGCCACTGTTTTTTTTCAGAACGTCAGCTGCAGAGAGGATTTGCCATTTAGAACCTTTTTTTGTATCTTACAATTTTTTGATAACTCAACACAAAACGAAAAAAATTTTGGATTCAATATATCATGTAGCAAATTTTCCAAGGAACAACTTTGGTGCTGCTCAATTTTCAATAAAAAAGCATGCTTTCGTACATGTACCTGTTAAAAAAATTTTTTTCCAAGGAACTGCATTGGTCCTCTTGAATTTTAAAAGCATGCTTTCGTAGATATTTCCGTTTAAAAAAAAAGATATATATACGCTTGGCCTCAATTTTCCGGAAAAACTAATGAGAATTATCAATTTTAAATAATGTCATCTTATAGGAAATTTTACAAGGAACAACTTTGGTTTGGTTTTTGTCAAAAAACGTGAATATATGTATATTTATATATGAATATAAATATATCTTCCAATATTGGAGACATTTTTCAACTATTTTTCCTGGAAAGTATATTATTCCCCACCTTTTTATACACTTATCTCAATTTCCAAAACCTAAAGTCCCAATTTCCGTAAAATGACTGCACTAAAAAGAGAAACATTCCATGAATTATTGTTTATTTTATCAAAACAAGCTACGGAGAATCCGGGTTTATCTGAATAATCTTTGCATTAGTAGGTTCTTTGTATCCTTCCCAATAATACTTTTTCTTTTCAGACTGCCATAACGTACGATGGACTCTTGCAACGAAATCCCAATCGAAGACCGTTCATCCTCACCCGAGCTCATTTCTCCGGCAGTCAAAGGTACGCGGCCGTTTGGACCGGTGATAACAAAGCCGAATGGGGACATCTGGCGGTCAGTTTCCCAATGTGTCTGTCGGAAGCACTGGCTGGTATAAGTTTCTGTGGAGCCGATGTTGGTGGATTTTTCAATAATCCTGATGTTGAATTACTTCAAAGATGGTACCAGGTACGTAACAATCACGCTTCAGCAAGGACAGTCGGTATAAGTTGAAAATATTCAACCAGTATTTGAAAAAATTAAATAAAAAATCGTTTTTGTGATGGAATATTCAAAATGTATAAGGATTTTGATAGAAATGTTCAATTATATTGCATTTAAGGAATTATTAAGCCACAGTATTCTCAAAACAAGTTTTATTACAAATTCTGGAACATACAAATTTGCACTTGTTCAAATAATTTTTATATAAAAAAAATGGAAAATGGCTGATATTTGTAAATGGTTCTTTTTTTTTAAAGTGCACCATCTTTGATCATTCTTTTTAAAGATGTTTAAATTCTTACTATTTTAGGTACATAACCTTAAAATAAAAGATTTGTATCTGCTTCTAATGAAGAATTTCATTATATAAGGGGAAAAATTGGTTTGGAAATACTTTGTGGTGATTTTAAGAGTTGAAATACGGAAATAGTCACTAAATAAAGCAAACATGAAACATTCCCTTTTGATTTTCAATAATATTTTTTTTAAATAAGTACACTTATACCCCTCATTAGCCTAATTATACCTATTGTGAATTATAAAACATTACTCTAGCGTTTATCTATTACAATTCTTTGCTATTTGACTTTGTCAACAATTTTTCATTTTAATATACTTCAAGCCTGAAATAAACCTTTGGGTCACGTCAATATTTAGAAATACACTATAACACTATAAATAAGAAATATTTACACTTTTCCACTAAAAATACTCGTGAGTACTGAGGACCTTTTGGCTACCAAGTACCACCATCAGAGTAAACTATTTACTCTAATGATGGCTACTTGGTAGCCAAAAGTTCCTTAGTATTTTAAGAGTATTTTTAGTGGATGAGGGTGAATATTTCTTATTTATAGTGACATATTTCTACAGATAACAAGAAATTTTACTTAGTTAAATATCACTTTATTTAACAGAAAGTTGATTGCAATTTCTTATTTTACAGTTCATTATCAAAACATACAATGTTTTTTATATTATATGTTTTGATAATGAACTGCAAAGTTCGAAATTGCAACTTTCTTTAGAATAAAGTGATATTTAAAAATTTCTTGTTATATGTAAAAATGGAATATCAGAAAGTAATGGACAACTTCATTCAATTTATGACATATTTCGTTAACTAAGTTGTCATCTTCAGTCGATTTTCTACTGATCTACTGAAAATGATAACTCGCTTGCCGAAATACTCAGATTTCTCAATATTGCATTTGATCTAAAATTGATTAATCATGAGGGCCTAGTGGCCTTACTGATGAGCCGTCTGAGTAGAAATCATATTGCCTTTGGAAGAGGTTCAAAACCTACCATCTGCCAAACAACTCTTTTTAGAATGGTTATTTTTTCTGGTACTATTTTGATAACCATCAATTGATATATAATTTGAGCTATATTTCTAATTATTGTGATTAACGGCATTTTTTTCAACAGGCAGGTGCATGGCTACCATTTTTCAGAGCCCACGCTCACATCGATACAAGACGCAGAGAACCTTATCTCTTTCCGGATGATGTAAGACATCGAATTAGGAACACTTTGAGATTGAGATACGCACATCTACCTCTATGGTATACTTTATTCTACGAACATCAAAGATTCGGTGATCCTGTGATTCGACCGCTGTTTTACAATTATCCTTCAGACCTTAAAGTTCTGGATATCGATAATCAACTTATTGTTGGTAAGTGCATTTTTATCTTTGTTAGCTGGTGAATCGGAAGTAATAGAGAGGGAGACGAATTTATTTTAACTTGTTGATTTTTCATATTTGTAATATCCTTAAAGTTATTGGAAGTTTGAGGATGACGTCGTGAAGGACGAATATTTCAGAATTTCGTGTTTAGTAAATATTAATAATTTTTAACAGTTCATATTTGTAAAAATATTATGTAGACTAAAGTCGAGAGCAATAGCTTTAAACCTTTATTTCGCTAATAAATAATGTTCACGATGCATTAAACAAATAATGCTATGATGAATTTAAAAAAATGTTTGTCAAGAACACTTTGGAATGTTTATTCATATATTAATACTTATTAAGTTTCATATTTTTACTATTAAATATATATTATTTAAATAGTTCAATTAATAAAGTTATCAATTTTATTAATAAATTTGTATGATTAAAATAAAATTTTTATTTAATTTAAATGTAAATTTTATAATCAGTTCATTAAAATTTGATAGATTTTGTTATTAAAATCGCAGTATTTAACTTTAAAAATTAAATAAAATTAGATTTATAAAAATAGAAGACATCAACAACATTTTTGCCGTTAAACGGCTATAATAATTTTAATAAATTATTTGGCAGAAACGCTTTGGAATGTTTATTTAATAATCAAGTTACATATTTTTATTATTAAATATAAATTGTTTATTAATAAAAATTTACGTTTATTTTTTTATCTAATTGAAATAAAATTTGTATTCTATTTTATTTATATTATATCATGTTTTTATTTGATTTGAATGTGAATTATAATTCATATATAAATAAACTTTCCAAAGATTTTCTGCCAAACATTTTTTTTACTCAGCATTATTTGTTTAACCACACAAATTTTAATATGTACTTTCTGTATTAATAAATTAATTTTATTTGATTCTTAAATTTAAATACTGCGATTTTAATAAGGAATCTTCTAAAATTTTAATTAGATGAAAAAAAAATTACATTCAAATCAAATAAAAACCCAATATAATATAAATGAAAATAGAATAAAAATGTTATTTCAATTAGATAATAAAATAAACGTAAATTTTAATTAATAAACTTATTAATTGAACTATTTAAATAATATTAATGAATAATTTATATTTAATAATAAAAATATGAAACTTGATAATTATTAAAATATAAATAAACATTCCAACGCGTTTCTGCCAAACATATTTAAAAATTATTATAGCATTATTTGCTAAATGTATCAATTAACACTTTGAATCTTGATTTGTATCATTTATTGTTTGAATTTCAGGCGATTCGATAATGGCGCATTTAATTTCGGAAGCGGGCGTAAGTACAACGCGTGTGCACCTTCCTGGAGGAACGTCAACCTATTGGTACGACATTAGAACTTTCAAGAAGTATGAAGGTATAGGTGATATCAATTTGCCAGTTACTTTGGATGAGGTGAGTGTTGCCAATGAATTGATGATTTTATGATTTGTTTCGGTAACATTTGATGTTATGTATCGCGGCATTCTTGAGAGTTTTTTCATAATGTTCAACATAATGTTAATAAAAACTTTACAATTTGTTTTTATTCCTCTAGGGAATTATAATCGAGAACAAAATTATTATGACTTACAAAGAAAATTTAATTCAATAAATAAGCAAAGAATAATAGTGAAACAACATTAGAGTTCTGATAATTTGAACAAATTAAATTTTATGAAACAAAAATAAATTTTTAATCAAAAGTAAAAGTTCAAGTTAAGGAACTTAATTCGTAGTTGAAAACAATAATTTTGGACAGCTGATCATGAAAATTAGGTTATTCCAACTAAAAAATGTTGGTTGATCGTTGTAGAGTTGAATTTCGGTTCTCTACCAGGAATTCCTTCTGCTAAACGACACGGGAAAGAGGAAGGAGACGTTTCTACCGTTTAAACCCTGAAAAATAGACAATACGAGCAGTATCTCAAATAACTGAATCGGCAAGAACAATCAAGATAATCCCACAACTGATTATGTTCTCTACCCAAAATATGTATTCAAAATTATAAAATAAAATTAAAGTCTTGATGAGAATAAATGAATTACAATATGATAATTAACTTGAGAAATGTTTTACTTTATTTAGTGACGATAAAAAGAAATATAGTTTTGTATTTAATTACATGCAATCGAATATTAGAAAAAATGATCTTTGAAAGTTTAAATATCGAATATAATAATAATAATGTCTTGTCAAAAGTCACACTCAAGATGATCATTCTTTACTTTCGCATTCAACCTTCCTCCGAATGTCGAGAGACGTGCGACCTCTTGCGTCAATCCTCCGCTTCTCCAACGACCCGCCACCGCATTGACATACTTGACTTGTTCTCGGAATAATAAATGACCATTAAGTAATAATTTATTAACGTCCAATTGTTACAACAATTATTGTACAGGTTTTCAATAAATGTTATAATTTAGAGAGTACATTACGTGTTTTCTTCACAGATACCCGTGTTCTACCGAGGAGGTAGTATAATTTCAAGAAAAGACAGACCTCGCAGATCTTCGGCTTTGATGCACGACGATCCGTTCACTCTATACGTTGTTCTAGATTCCAAGGTAAGTTTCCCAGTTTACATTATTTCAGTGAGTAAGTAGAGTTTTTTTGTTTATTCAGGGACATGCTACTGGTACACTTTACCTTGACGATAACGAAAGTTTCGAATACAAAAAGAACAAGTATTTGTACATGCGTTTCGAAATGAGGGATAACGTTTTATCTAGCAGGTGAGTTATTAAATGTTATCAAATGTTATTAGGATTTGAATGAATAAATAAAACATAGTTGGGGCGATCAATTAAACGTTTTTTTTTTCAGCCTTATCGATAACACCGATTTCGAAAGTTTGGAATGGATTGAGAGAGTTGTCGTTTTGGGAGCACCGTCGGGGATCAAAAATGCTAAAATAACAAGTAAAAGTGAGTAATTTTTGTTGTTGGTCCTTTGCAATATTACACTTGAATTTATTAGTAGAAAACTCGGGCAACTCGGAAGTGAATAATTATGAAGCTTTCCACCGATTGCTTCATGTATTGTTTCCGCTTTTTTGCATTATCTCATCACTTTCCACTGATTGTTCCTGTTTTTTTAATTTTGAATGAGAGAAGTCTTGAATAAATATATTAATGAGCCAAATTTCGTTGGTTAATTATATTTAATTTTTGAGAAATTTGCACATGAAAAAATGAAGTGGAATTTTCTTATTCACCATATAATTTTTCTGTTTTGAATAAATTGAAATTTTTCTTTCACTATTATGTCGAAAAACGAATAATATAAAGGCTATTTGAATGTACTTTGAATTACAGTATTTTATGGAAGCAAAGTTCCTCTATATGTAATTCAATCTGTGTTAAAAATAGAATTAGTGAAAAAAACTATAGGTGAAGAAACTTGAGTCCTGAATTTCTGTTTTGTTTGGTTTGTATCGAATTTGATTATTAAAAACATTAGAAAATCCATCTTAAAAGTTACATTTAATTGGGTTTTATTTTATTTTATCGGTTGTTGACCCAACGAAATCAGTTTTGGGGTAAATTTTGATTTTTTTGAAGTAATTTAAGTATAATCAAAGTACAAAAGAGACATTTTTATATATAGTCCAGTCTATAAGCTGCGAATTTTGGCCGACTTGCTAAAAAAAAAGCAAAAGGTCGTATCAAAAAAGTTCTGTTTGCATAATGTTCTGTGGCCGATTTGAATCATTAGTGATGGTTGAGCTAAGTTGACACGACCTAAACGTTAAATTAACCCTATTTTCACCCTCTTTTTTAAGATAACTTTGAATTTACTAAAAAATGGATTTTTCGGCTCGCAGAACATGAGTCCGAGGTCATTTTCCCGGAAAACTCACTTTTTCACGCGATTATCGTTTTATACTTAAAAGATGTTGGCAGTCGCGTATTTCGATCCAAAGTAGACCATAACTATGAAAATTTGCGGAAAACTGGAAAACCTGAAAAGACAATCTTTCCACGTCATTGGAATTTTTGTAGTCGCTGATTATGAATTTGATGAATAAAAAATTGAAAAATATTTGCCAGAAAAACGGAGAAATTTTTTTTATGAAATCATATTTTTTTTTTTAGTTTTGAGTGTCGTGTTGATTAGTATTTGTGTTTTCGATGTGCATACTAAATTACAAAAATTAAAAGTAATGTCAAAAAAACAATTGTTTGAAAATTCCTGAAAATCGAAGAAAATTACAAACTTCAATATTGTAGCTTTAATTAAATAAACGTTACAAACTTGTGTCAATTAAAACAAAGAGGCTTGTATTTTTTTAATGTTCCTTCATTTTCCACATAATCCTAATGTTATTTTCAAACGTTTTTGATGTAAAATTCGTAATTATCGACAAAAAAAAACACAATAATTTCAATGACATGGAAAGATTTTCTCCTCAGGTTTTCCAGATTTCCGCAAATTTTCGTAGTTTTGGTCTACTTTGGATCGAAAAACGCGACTGTCAACATCTTTCATGTATAAAACGATAATCACGTGAAAAAAGAGCAATTTTGTATGAAAACGACGAAATTTTCCTAATTTTCAGCCCATTGTTTGAGTTTTCCGGGAAAATGACCTCGGATTCATGTTCAGCGACCCAAAAAACCCATTTTTTGTATGAATTCAAAGTTATCTAAAAAAGGGGGAAAAAATAGGGTTAATTTAACGTTTAGGGGTGAATGAGAGGTCGTGACTGGACTAATAAGCGTTCCCAACTACTCGTATTTCAAGTCGAATGAATAAAGATCCATGCAATGGGAAGCTGTTATTTTATTGCTAAAAAGAATGTTTTTGATTTGGAAACTTTATATTGGTCTACTATGTAGATCAGAATGAATTCAATTTTTGTTCATTAAATACTTAATTTATATGTTAACGATAATTTAAAAAAATACTTTTCCATAGATGCACATTTTAAATTTTAACTCAAGTCCTTTTCAAGCTAGGGCTTGAGGATATAAATAAAATAAATAAATAGATAAAATGAGGATTCTGAGAAGAATACATTGCTAAACTTTGACCGTTTGAACAATGTATTTCAGAAAATTATTTTTAATGATGAATAAACTATAATAAGAAAATGTTTAATGTGTATTGTTTAATTTTCCAGGTTTAGGTAATGTGAAGCTGGAAACACATTATGAAAGTGATATTTTAATTATAAGGAAACCAGGAGTGAGCGTTCGAGAAACATTTAAGATTAAGTTGAATATGTAAATATCATACATTGGTGATTTTAGTGTATTAATTGAGAAGTTCGAAGGTAAAAAATACCAAATACATAAATTGAACCTGTGTTAATTATTGAAAATAAGACTTATTGTAGCGTCAATGTATCATGAATTGGCAACTTAAACATGAAATAAATAATTAAGAATAATTCGTTTTTTTTTAACCTATCATGTAGTTAGAACCATTTGGTAAGTTTCGTTCAAGAATATTCAAAAGTCGACAATATTGTTGGTGTGATTCTGCAAGAAAAACTGATTAAATAAGATTAAATAGTATGGACAGTTTCTTAAACAGTATAAACATGGATAAATCTTGTGTTACTGAGTGCAACAAATTCTTCAAGTTGTGTTTGGTTTGAATTCGCAATATTGAATATTTTTTTCAAATTTCACCCTAATATTTTAGGATGTTTTTGAAATCGCTGATAAAAATCGAAATTTCAATAAGGTAAGTGATCGCAGGAAGTTGAAACATGTTAGTTTTTCTATAAAATTACAACTGAAAAGATGAAATACCAAATAGATTTTGGAGCATGTACTTCATGGATATGCAAGTTACAAAGTTTATTATAAGAAATTGGGAGCTATTATCGAGTAGTGAATGTTGAAATGTGTCCCCTTCATAATCCTAAGACTATACTGAACTTTTTATTATTTACCTCATACGTTTATGAGTATTGTAATTGGAGCAAAAATATGTTTCCTGATATATCACTTTTGAGCATTTCTAAATCGATACAAACTATGTTTTACACGATGTGTGTGCGTACGTAAAAACTGTGGAGACTATTGCACCATTCCTAATAGTCGTACGAATTTGAAATTTTGCAAATTGCTTTAAACTTTAAACCTTAAAGTAGTGGAAATAGGAACTATTATTTTTGAGCGCTGTAGCACTGTTGCTAGTGGTACTTTTGACATGCATCTTCTATGTTTCAAATGGAACTATAGTATTTTATTGAACCACAATAATTTTGATAGTTGAGGTGTCAGAATAAAACGTTATATCCATAGAGATCATACAGTATAGAGGAGTAAAGTCCCTATATACTCTATGTATTTGTTGCGTTCCATCTTCGATCTTACGCGATGAGTTATCCGTGTCCCCCTCTGCGGTATTTTAAGTCGTTCCCCTACAACCGCGCGCACAGATGACCGCGTGTAACAACAGTTAATGCTGGAACGTTACCTTATATCCGCGGAGTGGGGAACGGATACGGTTTTAAACCTTCTCGCGTTAAGACGGGGCTTTACTCCTCTATACTATATGATCTCTATGGTTATATCACATAATACCTATATATAATGTGTGGTTATATTATACTTTGAATAAATTCGAGTCAACTAGACAGCAGATGTCTATTTAGATTTAGTAAATAATTTATCTTTTGATCGAAGATTGGTCATAGTCAAAGAACAACTAATTTCTCTATGAATGAGAATCTAATATTCATAGAAATTATATTAGGTATACATAATATCTATGCTAATATTCTCTATATAACTTATAATTGTCAAAGTGACAAATAATCGATACCATAGAAGGGTAGAATAAATCAATTAAAATAATAACGGGTGACACGTGATAATGGCAGTCACTGCCAATTTCGTGCTTTTTTCTATGAATGCTTCAACTGCTGTTTTTTATATAACCTTTAATTAAAGTGAAAGTGACAAATGACGAATACCATAGAAGAGTAACTTAAGTGACAATCTAAAGATGACCACGCACAATCCGTCTAAGCCCGTTCATAGGCGGTGCACACGAAACGACTGATTTTGGCTGTTCAAGCGTACGAACAGCTAGTGGAACACTAAACTGGCGGCAGGGAGCTTCCGACTGTAATAATAATAAAAAATCAGCATCTGGGGCTCATTAAAATACTTCGTTTATAATTTGTCATGCATCATTGTATAAACATTATTAATGATTCAATGACACATTTTTTAAAAGTTTATTATCGCAAAATTATGATAGAAAATTGAAACGTTGGAACAATAATGATACATCATGGATGCTAAAATAAAAATGCAGCTTGAAATAGGAATGTCGTATATTAATCAACATTTATAAAATATTTTAAATTGTAACAAACATGACTAGATTCATACTGATTCACAAATAAATGACAATGAGCGACGTCTGATGGGGACTCGCACTGTTGGTGTGTGTCGGCTTTGTCAGAGTATGGGGGAGGCCGGTCCCCCCAATCTCCGCAACCGCTTACGAACGAAACAACAATAATATAACATTAACATACACAAGTTACCGCCTGATACAAACAAATAAACCATTGTTCGGTGTTGTTTTGATTATTGATTATCTACACAGTAATGATTATAGCATTCGAATTCGATTAAAAGTGATATATTGCGAGGGCCGAACATGTGCGGATCGCAGATTGCGGTCCGGCCACTAATCTTTTCTTTGATGAAGCGCAGATTCGATGTTTACAAGAATTGGAAGATGCCAAGGTGATAAATTATATAACTAGTACCACCTAAAGATTCTTTATGCGATATAAAATAATGAAATCGTGATTATGAAGCTGGTAATTGTTGATCTAGAAATGTTCAATTGTTGTTGATTCTATAAGAAGTTCCGAATTGATTTAAAATATATCGCAAACTTTTCCACATACACTAGTGAAATATAGTTTTCAGTATATTTATTGGAATTACTATATAATTAATGAGAATTTAATATGTCTAAGAGCACAATGATGTTAAGAAACATTTCGGCAACTAACATATTTATGTTTTCAGCTGTTTGTTGAGTATTAACAAGCTCCCTAACTTCATTTGGAATTTATATTTATTGGAAACTATTCGAATTGGTAGAAAACGTAGAAACTAAAATGTGGACTGTTTCGTGTTTGAACATTGTTAATTTTCATAAAAATCGATATTTCGGCTTAGCATCAATTACGTTATTGTTTCAGTTTTGTTTGAAGAGTATTCGAAGGAGATGAGGAAATAATGTGGCGAAACCGGAAGGATTAGTAGAATTGGTATTTCTTTGAAAAATCAACATTGAATATTCATGGGATATCGATGTATGCCTTGCTAACAGGGATACCAACAAACCAATCAGCTCTTGAGAATTTGTAATTGAGATATCAGAAACGAAGTCCGTATGAAAATATAAAATAATAACGAATGAATTTACCGATTTCAACTGAATATGACATTTTTGATGTAAACATACGTAGAGTGTGCCTTGAAAGATTTCAATTCATAGGGAATTCAGCTTGAAAAAGTTTTATTCCTATACTTTCCTGTCAGCTGTATTTGTATAATTGACAATGAAACTGGATAGTGAATTTAACGATATTGAAATAGAATGGAAATAAAATAATTTTTATGGGAACGTTGAAGAAAGCTGACCACACCATTAGGCCTCTCTATGAAATGAATTGAGAGAAAACTAAATTAAGATTCTTATCTATCAATAATTATATTCCTCTCTCAAATTTCTAATTCGAGTCATATTATGTTGATAGGTCAAGCGTGCTTATTGACAAAGGAAAGTTAATGCTGCGAATTAAAAATCATTATAAAAAATGAAAAACCAAAGACATTTCGTACGGCTGCTCTCAATTAGTGAAATATATTAGGAATATTAATATGAATCGTATAAAAAATTTTGAGTGTAGTCTATACACTTCCTACACCATTAAAATTTAAGTAATGGGATGAATTACATTTTCTATTACAGAAGAAAATATAATTTCAAATTCAATCTTCATCGAGCCATTTTCATTATTGGAACTCTAACTATTCGATCAGGAATTTCACGTATTTTCGATTATTATAGTTAAAATTTTCATGTTCCTAAGGTCGTCCTTAAGCCCCTTTTATGAACAATTGGGAATATTTTTACAGTACGTAATATAATTGTGTTTTGGTATTCCAGTTATTTCTGAGCTCAAAATAGTTTTGTTTAATGCAAGTTGCATGCCTTATTTAAAGGCAATAGTAGAAATCACTTTCTGAAATACTATGCCATTATCAATCAATTCTGACATCGTTCCTGATACAACCTAACGATGATCAACATTTGATGTAGTTTGAAATTAATCAGAAATTCAGAACTGAAAAAATGTTCCCACTTTTCCAATTGGCTCCATTTATTCTTCGAAAATGAACTGTATGGAAGTATTTTTCAATATGATAAAGTTGTAATTTTGCCAATAAATCTGGAACTCCTCTTTTGTTGTTGATATATTGTTTATAAATCGTAATGATCGAATTATGTAGCAAGTATCGTAATATTTCATCTCTTATTATCCTTGTCAATCAGAAATAACGGTGAGAGAAATTGGCGAAATCGGTCGGATTATGTTTTATGTACCCAACTCCAATTAAGAATAGTCAGGACTAATCATCCAACCAATTTCAGATTATCGTAAAACCAAACAATTACGAATTCTTTTACCTCAAACTATATTTTACTATCAACATAAGAAATTAGGCAATTTTTCTACATCTTCGGTGGAATTCGAGAAGCATCAGAAAATGACTTCCACAGGATTTTCTCATTTTTGGATTCCTTTCATGCCAAATAAGGCAAACGAAAGTATTTTGACGATCTTAGTTGTTGATAACACTATTGTGGGGGTAAGAGTTGTGGATTGTATTAAATTAAAGAAAACGTTTAAATTTTAGAGTTCTTAGAAATTTTCATCTTTGTAAAATTTTTGATGGACAGACATTCTATAGAATACGGAAATGGTTAGAGTTGTGAACACTATTCAGATAACGGATGTCCCGGAGGGAAAATGTTATGCTTATTTCATTAATGTCTTCATAAGTGATCTTGTAATTTCCAGGTTATATCCGATCCAGATGAAACAGTACTATGTGTTTTCATAGTTGCATAATCCAGTTGTAAGTAACAAGAAAAAAATAAAATTAATAATTGCCTCAATATTTGAGCACAAATATTGAATTTAAAGCACATCTTGCTGTCACCATGAGTTTATCTTTAATTGAATATCCCTCTCAGCTCTTACCACAAACTATAACATATAACATATAACGATTCCGTTGACAATTACCGAGATAAAGTTAGTGGTATCACCTCTGACAATGTAAATGTTCGACTTATTTCGACCTTAGAAATCTCTGGTTCTCATACATCTGCACAATTATTATAGCACGTGAAAATAGACGTTTCCTTTGCAATAAGTGGAAATATATCCGGAAAATTTTACACTGTCACAAATGAGATGATATCAAACTCTGAAAGTTCGAATGGACATTTTTGGAAGCGCATCCTCAAATCATGGAAGGAATTGGCGAAAGTTTTTGTTTTGAATAGTCTGGAAATTATTAATATTACTTACAACCACAATCCACAATAATCGAATTATTTAGATATAAATTAACCTTTTTCAGTAGATTAACTTGAGAACTGAGAGAATTTAACTTCTGACAAACCTTGACAAATTTAGTCAAAAAGAACAATTTTTATGGAAATCGAAACTTCAAATTATTCCATTTCGTAGAGTTGTAGTCAGTAATGAAATGTTGGTTATTGGATTATCTTACAACGTTACAGATGCTATGACCGTGTAATCTTCAAACGGAATTTATTGAATATATTAATAGTGAATGAATTTAAAGCTGTTTCACTAAAAAATGATAAATTATAGCAAACGTTTCCACACGAAGATTTTATGAATGAAACGAAGGTATAATACGAAACGACACCGTTTAGTTAGTTCAAAGGATCCAATATAAGCCCTGATGATTGCAACTTGGTAGCTAAAAGGACCAGTATTCTTAGTGGATATTATTTACTCTATTTTATTATTTTAAACATTTGATAAATACTCGGGACCAAATTGTTGGTCCCTCTTAGCTTTTTGGAGTAGACGTTCTAAGAAGAACGTTTTCAAAAAACGCTCGTGAAAATTTAATTATCCAAAAATGCCGAAATGTTTTTTTCTCATAATTCTATTTCAATTTTTATGCAAAGAAGGCGCAGTTATCCTAAAACGGGAATTTCGTACGTTGAGAATAGTTGTACTTTGTTTCTGGTAGATTCTGTCATTCTTGTCAATTATAACAAACCAGTTCGCAAGTTTCCATACAAAATTTAAAGGATTTACTTCTAAATATCTTTCAAGCTTCAGTGTTTCAATAGCACCTCGTTAGTAACAGTTTCCGGTAGTTTCGGCTGGACTCGTGGCCAATCAAAAAATTTATTTCAACTAGGCAATAGCGTATCCTATTTTTTTGAAAAAGATGTAAACATCAAACATTCGTTCCATAAGTCGCGAACCGCATTTGTTTGACCTATCCGGCTACGCGGGTGGATATGTAACAAGGGCTAAAGCTAATCCAACCCTAGGTAAGCTTCACACAGCCCAAAAATACAAGCACTTAAAACAGTGCCGAAACTAATGATAGTTCGGTGTGAGCACTACACAGCATTCACGCATCGCTCCGCGGGGTCACTGACGTACACTCGCCGATGCGCCTTTTTTACTCATTATTATTACGTTATTATTACAAGTTATTTATTATTTATAGGTTTAGTATATCTCAGCTAACATTTGCAGGTTGTATTTATCAACACATATCAATATAATACACAATGTACATTTTTCAAATCAAAATAAACACATCGATATTACGGATAAGTTAATTTACAACGTTCCCAAACATTTTCGTAATTATTTTGGATTTATGAGGAAAAATATAGAACAATTAAGTTATTTTCAGTTCTTGTTCATCTTCGCATACAAAATATAAGTTTATATATTTACCCAAATTGATTATAATACACAAATTATTCTAACTAATAAAATATGTTAAATTAAATAATAATAAACTAAATAAATTCATCTGAAGATATTTCATAATAATTAGATGAGATCGAGAGTATGGTGACTAAGAGTAATTGTTAATTGATCCGAAACACGAATAATTGAGTATCTTCGATAATTCGTCTACTCCATCATCACTAAAGGAGAAACCTGAGGAATTATCGAAAACTGCTGCTTAATCTAAAAAATTTTTTGTCTGAAACTGGCAACATAGTGGTTGAGCGAATATTCAGAGATTTCTTTCGAGTATATTTTTATATTGTGACCGGAAATAACTGTCATATACTTCAGGATCTTATTCCTCGGAGGATTTAAAGAAAAAAGCTCATACAAACAAGGGTCGAAAATGCTTTCTAAGGGAGCTACAGCCTTCTTAAAATCGATTTTTGTGAATATCTTCGCAACAGTTCAAATTATGAAATTCAAAACGGTGAATTATTCCTCAACTATGTCTGCGAACAACAATATTAGTTTATTATTCATTTATCAGGAATGTTCAGAGCTAGGATGAAAAATAACCCAATCTTTTTTTACGTGATTTTTGCAACATTTTGATTAAAATTTGGTCTTTTCTTGACAAAAACGTTTTGCTTCGATTGAACTCATCATTTTCGAGTAAAATTGATTTGAGAATTATCTGACCTTAAACTAAGGATAGTACCAAATAATTGGATTTTTTTTAGGAACGCGATTATTTTTCATGTGAAATTCAGGGTATGTCCTGATATTATTAAATTCTATTATTGTGCAGTACCTATATAAGATCCTGAAGAATATTAAAGTTGTTCCAGCACACTCTGAATTATATTAAATTAATAACTAAATATTATAATTTACATAAATATCAATAAAATAAATAGGTATCAAAAGTTTGATTTCTACTGATTTAATACATAAAGTAGTCACTTCCGTTATCTCCGTAGCTTCTTCAAACAGATGTTACAAAGTATTTTGTTTGAAGAAGCTGTTAGCAAACTAATTACTAAAAAAATACAGTTATTTTATTTGAGTTTATGATGGATCTTCAACAATTAATAAGGATTAATTTTGAAAAGAATTCGAATAGTTAAAATCCTAAATTATTGTAATAAATAAACTCCAACGTATTATATAAATTAATTTACAACCACCACATACATCAAATAATTGGTGGAAACGATTGAATACTTATTTACTTTTTATTGTAGGTATAAAAAATTCATGTAATTTTTTATATATCAGAAATGAAATTCCTAATTTCGTTGGTGTTTGTCAATTTCGATATTTATTTTATCAATTCGACATATTTGATATTATTACAAGAAAACTGCTCGTCGATTCCAATTTCCCCAAAAATATATTAAAATCGGAGAGTTGGTTTATTAATAATTGTGGATTAAGGCGTTTTAAATATTCGAATCGAACAAAAATTAGGAAATGTTTCGTTAGGTAGGCATTTCATGCTTTTCAGTAACATTTAGAAATTGCATAGCATGAAACTCGACCAAATTTTTCAATTCACTAAATAAGAGCTCCCGGCATATTATTATTAGTTTCTGAAGAATGTTAAACAATAAAAACACGTTTACTAATTAAAAAAATTCCCTAATCTATTATTTTCTAGAATGATACCTTGTTATCAGACAGTATATTGAATATTGCTTTATTTTGAGTAAATATTTCTTTTCGTTGGATTTAATATGTTTCTTAAGTTTCTGCGGCTATATTTTATTTTCATATTTATCATATAAAACTTATGTAGATGATTAGTTTATAAATCTTTGAAGGAAATACTGCGTAACAAAACAATTGTCATTTTTGGTTTGAAAAATCAAAAAATTGAAAACTGACTTACACTTTTATTCTCAACAATAATTATGAGCAATTTAATTTCGATATGAACTATTCTATTTAATTGACTGCAACGTACATTAAATTGTATTTATTATTTCATCATATACACATTTCAGCATTATACTCTTAGAACTGATAAAAAAACGTATAATTTCAAATATGTAACATGAACAAGAACTGTATATGACTTAGCTTATTTCGTTCTATTATTAATATTATTATAGTATATTCCACGAGACATCATATTCTAATTATTATAAAATCATTTCTATGAATATCTAGGTAGTATGTGTATTGTTTCTTTGTTTAATTTGAGATATATTAAGATCGTTGTTATACGTTATTAGGCATCTAGAGTAAAACTGCTGCTGCTGAACTGCGGAAAAATTTAATGAAACTTAATATTTAATGCACTGCAGAAAAATTGAACTAATGCACTATTCATATTTTTTATAGACATTCTAATAGAATAATGAATATGTATTAAGGTATTATATAGGATTAATAAATATTTAAAAATTCACTATAATTTATTCTATCATAGATAATTTTTGAATTTCTTTGTAATAACCTAGTATGTTATAAGATATGATGTCTCGTTTCAACTCTGTTAGGTAATATACCAGGTGCACTAAAGTAACTGATTCCTCCATTGCTATATCCTCAAGAAAAAAAAATTGCACATCTTATAGGGTCTTGTTTCCGTACTTTGGTAATGAACCCGGATCAACGTCCTGGATGTTAGTGGAAAAATGAATTCATTCGTTTCAATAGGTATTTGGATTGCTAGTTCTATTTTGTTATCCCGTTTTTTTTTTGAAAATTCTTAAATAAATAAAATTTTGAATTTTGGTTAATGGATCTTTTCAAGTTTTTATCCCTTGAAACATTATAATTGGCACTACATTTCACTTTGATTCAGACGTTAACAACATCTCATTATGTAATATTTTAATATGGAAAAAAAGATTATTAGGAAATATAGTTTAGTTGTAATAAGATATTGCAATAAAAAAATCTAATGGAAATAAAAGGTTATTGATGCCACAATGCCTGCAATGATCAGATTATTGCATCAGTTTCTTTGCGTATATTTAAGGGATGAAATGAGATAAGAAACAATCTTTATTATGCTTTAATTATTCTGTGATCAGAAGGTAGCAATGTATATTTTATTTTTACATTAGCATATTTGTAATTCAAACTTGAAGTGGCATCCGAAGATATATTATAAATTGAATTCGATTATGTTTTTACCTATAATTTTCAATTGTTTCTATATAGAAAATCAAATTTTTCAGTAGTCTGATTTAGGTCTGGAAACATCAAATTCTGATGCTCATTGTTAGATTCCACCAATAATTATTAACAGTTATTGCTAATTTGATTTTTCAACACATAATATTGTGTAATTGAATTGATGATTTAATAATTCAATGTAACTGTAATGTAATTGATTTTTAGAATTTTAGACCTTTGTTAGTTATTTTCCTTCCTAATTGCGTTAGTGGTTAAAAATTGACAGTGGGTGAGTTACTTAACATAAATAATTCTAAAATCACAAATTTTCGGTATCACAAGTAATAATTCATAGAATTCGATAGTTAAGGATTGTGCAATGGTAAGAAACTGAAACTTGTTACTCCAGAAACATTTCCAAATGACTTTCAACCTGAAACATGTTAGCTGCAATGTACTGATTATTATTATGTAGTAATTATGCAATATGTTTGGCAGGATATCTCACCCAAAAACAATCGTTATGGTAATACAAAAGTACCGAGGAGAACAAGTATAGGTATGAATTTGTTTTAGGAGTTCGATTAGCGTCCGGAGCACTGCACACAAACACAATATTATGTCCTTGTGGAATACACGGCTGGTGGCTGGTGCGTCATCGATGGGCAAGATGGACGGCGAGGGGGGCCTGACGCAGCCCTGGCTCTGCCAACTTGACCAGCCGATGGATTTTAGGTGCAGCACATCCGTCACTGTAACAATTACAATTATTAAAATAACTGGCCGAGAATAATGGAGCTTCATTAAAAATTCTATTTAATCACCTATTCAATAAATGTAGTAATAGCAAAGTAGTTATTGTTTTATTTCTCTTAGAGGTAACGGCTTATATTGTTATAAACTATAGATAATCAGGTAATGATCAAATAACTGAGTCCTTCGTAGCTTTTCAATGAGGGCAACTTCGAATAAAATGCTTCTAACTAAACACTAAGATATTGTAAAATTCTTACAATCATTTTGAGTGGTACATGTAATAATTGAGGCCACCCAAGTAGCGTAAAATTATTGTTGAAGAACCCATATTCATGAATATAATAATGAAACAATAAAATGTTAATAACTAGAACAGAAAAAAGATGGCTTTTAATGCCAACACAGTAATTTTTTGTTTATAACCCGACGCATCCACCATTATGATTACAAGATCATTTAATTTTATTGCCCAAGATATATTGCATCCGTGTCTTTATTGATTTGTTTATAATGATTTGGCTCAACTGGCTCATATTGCATTGGTCAATTCCAACGAATAGATGGAGTGATTTCTGATGAATGATTCTTCTAGAGAATCGTTTTCTAAAATGTGTTGAATTTTCTTATTACAGTGTTTTAACCAAAAATAAGTCATTCCGAAGTCCGCAGGGTAGAACCAAATGGTTCATGGAAAAGTTTTCAGATTCTATAGTGTATGAATAAAATTTTTTGAACGGAGAATATTGCTGTTAGAAGTGATGATAGAAAATTTTACGTTGCATATGACATAATAAACTATAAAAGAAGATTTTCAGCATTATTAAAAAAATAAAGAAAAATAGAGCATTAGCAGAACATATTTTAAATACTGGTCAAACCATTTCTCGAATAAGTTCACTCATGAAACATGGAGATGAATAATATCTAAGCTTAGGGATTTTTTTTTCTATACTTTGGAGGTTTATAGGCATAGGGAAAGACCTCACTCGGCGAAGAGTTGCACAACTTCGCCGTTCGATAGTAAGATGAAGTCTGGTAGAAAGTAGTTCGGCAGGTGTCGAGCTTGACAATGAAGGGGTGACTGGATTGAGCTTGTCTCTCCCGCCTATCTGGAATCTCTCACGGTGAAACAACAGACGAGATTTCTGATGAACACCGACCATGGAAATATCTATAGCGCAGGGAGAGATCGCCGACCTTCTACTATATTCTAGAGATATCAATGAATTCGTAAGTGTGACATCATCAATCAGACGAATAGCTCTCTTCTGGATAAAATCCAAGAGCGTATGTTTGGGAGCCGAACTCCAAACATGTGAACAGTATCCCCGGACAGGTTGAATCAATGCTTTGTAGATTATGAGGAGTTGCTGGGATGTAAACTAGCTTTTGGCACGGAATAGAAAACCAAGTTTTTGTAAAGAGGTTATCGCAATGGACCATACATGATCATCCCTTGAGAGGGTGCTGTTGGGGATCCCGAGCATGGATATGGAAGACTTCATATGAATAGTTTTACCTGACATCATTACATTATGAGATTCACCATCCTAGAGAAGATGCAAGCTTGAGTTTTGATTGCATTAAACTCTACTAGATTATCAGATCCCCATTTCAAAATCATTGCCAGATCTCCATTACTTGCATCTATATGTCCATGTCTCGCTCTCGCTTTGGATACATTGTATGTTATAGAGGCTATGGATAGGAAAACGGTATGAAGTGTACCATCATCTACAAAGCTGTGGACAGGAAAGGTGAACACTTCCAGCAGATCGTTGATATGGAGCAGAAACAAAGTTGGTGCCAAGACAGTTCCCTGTGGAACACCAGCGTAGATAGACATTGTATCGGAGGATACTCCGTCAACCACCACATAGAGTGATCCATCTGAAAGAAAACTCGATAGTAAGCGACAAAGTTGAGGCGGCAAACCATATGTCGGAAGTTCCCCAAACTCGGTCGAATGTTTTGGAGATATCCAATGCTACAGTTAGAGATTCTCCATGTTTCTCAATAGATTTCTGACAGGTATCCTGTTGATATCTACTGACCAACACCATATTGCCCGTCATTAATGATTTTGGAGGTATTTAGATGTTGGATGAGCTCGATTTTCATTTCTTTCTCCCTCAATTTAAAGATCACAGATGATACAATGGGTCTATATTTTATTAGGAAGTCTTTTATCTTTTTTTTTTGGAATTGGTTGGACTTTAGCTGTCATCCAGCTGGAAATAAACACACCAAGTTTGTATGGAAGGGTAAACAACCTACAGAAAACTGGTTTTGATTCAGGCACACATTCTTTGAGAAGGCAGGTGGAATTCCGTCTTTCCCCATAAACTTTTTGGTATTGAGATCAAGCAGAATGCGCCTAATTGTGCGCTGACAAAAGGCAATTTCAGGCATATGCCTATCGATGACAGCAATATTAGGAGGGTTCTTTCCTTGTGGATTCGAAGTATAATTTGCTGCAAACATTCCAGCAAAAATAATTTAGTTTACTCTAATGATTGTAGCTGAATGGCCCTCAGTACTTTAACGTTATTTGTGCTGAATACGACTGTCTTTCAAACTTTGAATATCATGATGGATATTTTCATAACGATGAATAGGAATGTTGTCATGTTTTCAAAGTCTCTGAAATTCATAATTGAAATTTGTATAACGGAGAATATTATGATAATAATTTTCACTTAAGATTGGTAATGAAAAAGTTTCAATATAGAAATTCAGTTGTCTCAAAATAATTAAAGACTTGAATCGTTTCTTCACTCATTCAGTTCTGTCTGTGCTGTAAATTTTATTACTTTTTCTATTATTATTCTATCACTTAAATCCCGTTGACATGTAAAATGAATGATCGATTGATCACAGACTTAATTTACTTTTGTACTCAAAATAGGTTTCGAACACTTCTGCGGGTCAATGTAGGAACATAAAATATATTGGAAATGATTTTGAAACCGCTAATGAAGGACGTTAAGATATACTCTATGTTACATTGAAATGTTATTCAAATGATCTACACAGTTTATTTTAAACTTCGAAATTTTTCACACTATAATAATATAAGCTCGGTGTATACTGACACTTGCTATCACATGAACAATCAAACGTTGCCAAAGAGTAAACGCATAGAATATCCTTCACATCGATGATGTCACTTGATTCTAAAAATGAGAAATTCGGGACAATTGTGCAGGTTGAATAAATAACATATTTATAACCAAAAAAACACCGTTATCATTATGGTTGAATAAAGTATTATAAATCCATTTGTAAATCTGAAGAAGGATATCAAAAATACCTCTCAAAGCGGAGCTATCGCGCCAAAAAACAATACAGTTCCTATTTTCACCACTTTAAAGCGATCTGCAAATTTTCAAATTCATATGACCAATAGGAACAGTGCAGTCGTCTCAACAGTGTGTTACGCTCGCCACCCTGTGTATAGTGAGGGGGAAGTAAGAATGTGTTCTTCCACCGATATGACCGGTGATGTTCATGGCACTTAGATAAAAAACAATATCAAGGAGCAATGAGCATCATCAATGATCTCAATTTATTGTAGAAAAAAATATGATTTTGATCCTTTTACGACCAAAGTATAATAAAAATTTAGTTTTCCTATAATTATAGTTATTTATTTCTATTTCGGACTACGGGGAGAGCCTTTGGAGTTATAATTAACTATATTATATATGAATTCTCGGGAAATAGGTCACACTAACACATATGCTCATTAGTATTTTCGTTTCGGTCTCACGACCATTATCAGAAGACGTATTATGTCTGAAACGGGATTTCATAAAACTGATTCTATCAGCACAAAGCGTCCTTATCGTACCAATTTCAATTAAAAATGCCCACGTCGCCGAAACGAATAGAAACACGAATAATTGAAATTGTTTTAATTAGTTAAATTAGTATAAATCTGACTTAATGACTGAATATCTGTCCTATGATTTACAGATTTGGAGTCACGTTTTATGTGAATCATCTCCAGATTAGATCTTTTATAATAATTGGTTTCCTTAGTTAAAATATAAAAATTTTTGTAATCGAATTGATTGTTGCAATCAAAGCAATGTTTAGCAAGGGCGGTGGAATTTTCTAAGTTTTTGTTTCTTGTACTATACTTATGGCCATACATTCTTTTTTGTATATATTGTTTAGAGATTCCTGTATAAGTCCCATCGCAATATAAACAATTTAATTTGTATACTGTGTGGGTTTGTTTGTCTTTAGGTATTAAAGGTTTTAGATTTGAGGAATATTTCCCAACCAAGGTTTAAGTGCAACATTTATATCATTTTCTAAGCAGTTCTTAATTTTCGGAATGTATGGTAATGTTATAAAATTATCTGTATTGTTATGTATATATAAATTATGAACAGCCTCACAGATAGCGCGGTTAAATTGTGCCACCCAGAGGACCGTCTCATAAATTTAAAAATTGTTCGTAATACACTGGAAATAAATGGCTACCAGAAAACAGTTTTCAATCCCATCATTGAAGAAAGAATAAACAAAATCTATAATGCAACGTCATTGATAAATAACATAAACTGTAATACAGATAACTTCTTTGAATCTTGGAATTGGAACGTATCATACGCAGGCGTTTTTCCTCTTCTGCCATATTGTAAATTTTCATAAAGGATTTTAAATCCTCCAACAAGGGATATGTGAAAATAAAATCAGTTTATGCAGTTTAAGCAAAGCGGCAACTTTTGTATCCAGTATTTTCATGTATCTGGCAATCTGGCATAACAAAGACACCATCTTCGGTGCAGAAAATCTGCCGCAATGCAAGCTGTATTAGTTTATCAGTTCATAAAACTAATTTTCGGTCTTTCCGTAATTATAGCCATTTCATTATTATGTGTAAAATGTGAATGAAATATCCATCAGGAATGGCAACACATTCAGAAATAAAATTAAACCGTGTGCAAACGCTATAATCAAGCAGGGTAAATGAGGATACGATTGTATTATCACTTTGAAATATTTCGTCAATGAATGGCAACGTCGCCGTATGAACGACCGACAGTACTGCAACGCGTCGGGATGGTGGTCCAGGGCCAGGGTCGCGGAAAGGGGGGATATTCTCACCTAACGTATCGAGCGCTAGCCGCGCATCAGTTGTCTCTATGACTACGGCCAATGGCGGAGAGAACTTACTACGATTCTCGCGCTACAAGAACTAAGTTTCAAATAATATAATCCGAAGTCGATACCCTGCGTTTAGCTGCTTGTTGGAAACATTACGTCGTTCTGCAGCAACAGCCTGATAGCACATATTATTTCGATTAAAATTATTCCTCTTCGTTATTAAGAATTTCAACTAGGGATAATATGATTAAAATCTATTACATGAGAACATATTAGTTAATCAATTGCTCAAGCATAATGCAGACAATTTACAATTAGAAATCCCAAATACATGTACAGAAAGGCTATATTTCGATGCTTTAATAGGGAATCTCGATGAGTATAAGAGATACCAAAAAATTAACCCCATCCTCGATCTCTTATTTTGGTAAAATGTCAATGATGAAATCGAAAATTGACTATCGTCTTTTGTTTTCGAGTTATTTGGGACAACTCGATTTACCGTTTTTCAGGTATATTTAAGTTATTTATGGAATGAGAATAAAATAATTTCTACATTTTTCAGGCAGTTTTATAAGTGGAATGCAGTGGCGAAGTCACTTTCCCAAAATCTTCAAAATGCTAGGTATGATATAAAGTTGTGACGTCATCGAAGTGTGAAGATGCAGTCTATTTTATCTGTTCACTCTGTGGTGTAGTCAGAATAAATGGAGGTTATCTACGAGTTAAAAACATTGCGATACAATAACAATAACACACTATTGATTTTTAGGATACCTTTAAAATACTGCACCCACAAAAAAAATAAATGGGAATTGTGCAACGTTAAAACTTTATTCTTACTGCTTCTGACCGTTTTTGAAGTTATAACTTTACAAATAATGATTATTTATGTCATGATCTGGAAACATATCGTAAATAAGCTAAAACCTGATGCTGTGCTTCCAAGTGGTGACCAAAAAGCACAATTCTGCAAAGCAAGTTGCTGTACCATGAACTTCACAATTATCTAATGATTATATCTCAGCTTCAAATGATCTTTGCATGATTTGTATCCTTCAAATGATATGTCATAAACTGAATAGTGCTTCACAATTTTGTTTTCAATTTTTTTTTTACTGAAAATCAGGAGCTACTTTTGCCTTATCAAATCAGAAGTATACATACATGTTACAATGTGAATGACTTCACATAATACTGCCTTCCAGTTCTAGCTTCGAAGACTATCTCTCCAGAAAGCTGTATATCCAATGTTCTTTTTCAATTTTAAATAATTACATATAGCTACTTTTTCTTTCGAACATTTGATAAACACTATAATTGTTTGAGAATTACATTTAAGATTAGAAATAAGTTGTATTACTATTTTATGCAATAAGTAAAGAGCACAATTTTGTTTGTAACACAATTCATTATATAACGATGCTTCAAATATGCAATAGCATATGACATCCTGTTGATTATTATGTAAGAGAGCAGAGGAAGGTAAAACTCCAATAAAATCAGCAACGACAATTTGCATGTTTCCACTACCATATGATATTTGAGTGTTGAAGGCAGTTGAAGTAAAGGTGGTATGCAACCTCCTTAGAAATCATTCTGATATTATTTAATATATCTCATGTAGTCAGATAAGTGATACCATACTGTACCTCATCGTTGTTAATTTGATTGTCAGCTATTTCCAAAAAAATGCAACGACATACATTTCAATATTTTTACTTCCCTCACTATAAGTATAGTGTGAGGAAAATATTTTAATCGACCCAAGTCGCAGTCTACTCAATACGTTTACTCTATGGCTAATTTTGATAGTTCATGTGACAGCAGGTGTCAGTATAAAACATTGATTAGTAACAGTTATTTTTGTGTGCGATTTTTTATAAACGAAAAACAAACAAATTATTTTGTACAACTGTAACTTTGAATCAGTCAGCTAAATTAGAAATAAATACTCTCTATATAATTTCATAGCATTAAAGTTAACTTGCTCTGTGGTTACTTTAGAAACGGTTCGTTAATCGTTACAGTGTAACCTGTACATCATCAAACTTGGCAGTAGTAACGTCCCTTACGAATTTAAGTTAAAACCTGCAAAATATCTACCATCTATCGTTGAAGGATTATGTAGCTTACTAAAGTATTAAATAAGTGAAGGCTTTCAAAGATTGTGCATCGTTTTTGTTGAAACCACTCAATATAAGCGACCTCACAGATCTTACTAATAGAAATTTGAAACCACGTACTCTTGTAATCTCTATAGAATAAACATGGCCTCAGATGAAATCGGAACTTGGCGTAATACAATTCCACCTACTCGGAATGTAAGTGCTTAGACATCACTCGACAGTACGTTTGCTTCTTAGGGATTTATAGAAAAATATGTCATATTTAGTTTGATATTTATATACTATTGAAAAACGAGCTGTATATAAGTAAATTACGTGAATCACATTTTGCTATAGTATACACTACTGTCACTATATCTGTTTAAAAAAATTATGAATTATCTCCAAACCTACAGACCTAGTTTTGATATTGTTTGTTTGATAGATAACACTAAATTATATTCTATGATCTAAGAGGATTCCAATTATGAGTTCTCTCCAATAATGTATTAACTTAGTTTTGATATTGTCTGATTGATAACACTATTAACGCGCATATTAGTTCAGAATAATCAATAATATTCATTGTCTATGGATGTAATTGAACCTCCTTGTTTATAACACAGTTTGAAGATAAGATACTGTGGTTACAATTGAGTTTTTTTGACGTATGTCAAAGTGACAAACTGAAGATGACCATACACTAGACTTCAAGGTAACCACGCACTATCCAACTAAATCCTATCAAAGGTGTTACACACTTAAAAAAGACTGTTTGTAGAGTGTTTAAAGTGAGAACAGTTAGTACAATTGAAAAGAAGTAATTAATAGACTATTGACCGATTGATTGATTCGTTTTTGCAAATCAGACAAAACTCAACTGGCTATGTCTTAGTTCAGTTGAAAGGAAAAGTTCGGAAACAATAGTATTCGTATAGCTGGTGTGATAGAGGATAATTTAAACCTTGGCAAAAATATTCGAAGTCTGATTTTTGTACAATACTTTAGCGATACTACTTGTTAATGTTGTTAATTTTTTTTAGACCAGATATAGAAACTGCAGTTCTTAGGATCTATTGCAATTTTGTTCATTCTACTTACCTCGTAGTCAAACGTCAGTCTCGATGCTCATGGCGTTGATGTTGTTGTTGTGTCGCGGATTGCAGTTCTGCTTTCGGACAAGCTGGTCCCGCGTCAACAGCAGTCCCTCTTCTAACTCAACGAGATCACTGGAGGACTCGCTCAGCGAGCTCTTCTTCATATGTTGGCCGAGAGTGCCTGGCAGGTACGGGCAGCTGGTCACGTGGTTGAAGTTCTGCGATTGCATCTCCTCCTGGTCCGTCTCACGATGGTAGAAGTAGTTGAAATTCGATACTATAACTGGCACTGGTAAAGCAATGGTCAACACGCCGGCAATGGCACACAGCGAACCAACGATCTTGCCCCAGACTCCCACCGGCCTGCGAATTGAACTAGCGTTAGAACTACCGGTAAACTTGTGCGGATGCTTCCTACATTGTCACATGCCGTTAATATGGCTAAAAAAGCAACACAAACATGAGCAGGACGTGGAAAGTGTAAAGAATGATGTTCGAAGGCCTTTGATCTTGTAGAACTACTTATACTATCGTATCACATTCGATATACATTTCCATCTTGCTGCAA
Organism: Endomychus coccineus; assembly: GCA_958510875.1. Taxonomy (NCBI): domain Eukaryota; kingdom Metazoa; phylum Arthropoda; class Insecta; order Coleoptera; family Endomychidae; genus Endomychus; species Endomychus coccineus. The sequence continues at coordinate 296,301,541 of OY294067.1, forward strand.
ATATATTGTTACCACACTTTAAACATAACATCAAATAATTTCGTTCGACTTCGAAATGTCATATCTTCCAAATGCCACTATTGATTGCGATGACGCAACAAGAACAGTCAACCAACGTATCATAATTAACTTTTTTGAACCAATTGAGAATGCAACGAGAAACGAGAATGTCATATTTGAAAATCAAGATATTTAAGACTTTTTGTGGTGACGCACAACTTTTGTTACAAACACAGACTAAAAATGTCCAAATTTCACCAAATAATAAAATTCGTAGTTACTGGCCAGCATCATTAATCAACATTCATATCTTTTCTGTATATACATTGTTGATCTCAAACGTGTTCGATAGAAGAAGAAGATAGGCCCGGACTATTCAGTGGCCAGCTCATTCGAGTGATAATATCTTCGTAAGGTACTCTGTGATAATGCACAATGCTTTGCATCACACCATTTGCCAATGCTAGGACATGATCTGTTTAAACCAAGTAGTTATTGTCCCTCTTTCTAAAGTACCGTTTCTACTTGTCTCTCAAGACGATAAGAACCAACTCTTAGAACCAACCTTACAATACAACGGTGATGAGTTAAAATTTCTTAGGCATTCGGAAGTTACGATGGTTCAGTGTCAAACCAGATTATACGATGTTACATTTCTAGTGTTGATTACTTTATATCAGGTTACATCTTCAACATTGCGGAAAGACTTACAAAGGGTGGGACACCAGACGCGCTCTATTGAAGTGGATTTTTTATGAATGGTTTAAAATGTTTGCTAAACCATGAGAACTATATTTTCTATTCTACATTTACGATGAGTTTTGGCGAATATCGTGGTTATAAGCTCGCAAATAGTTTCAGATAGTTAGCAATATTTGGCAACTACGGGCAACAAATAGCCGAAGCAACATTGACTTATATTTATTAGAAAAGAGAATATCCTAGTTCAGCTATATTTTAGGCCATAATACCGATTTAACTTATTCATGGGTAAATATTCAGATCATGCGTTAACGTTTCTATTGTAATTAATTGTAGTTAATTGTGGAGTATTAATTTCAAATTATCTGGCGATTTTGACTACTCAAGTAGCTTCAAATATGTCTGATTAAGCGTTTGACATACGGAAATAGTGTGGGATTCAAAAATTCAAGATCTTCTTGTTTCATCAGTAGCGATACCCAAATACGCTAAGCGAATATTTTGCATATTAAATGCATTTCTCAAAATATGTCCATATAACCTTAATAAATAGCAATAGAATTTTGAGCAAATGGGTTCAAGAAAAATGATTTGTATGGACTCCCCTATCATTAAGAAGTAATTTATTATTTCATTTGTAGTTATTAAGACACCGCTGTAGTATATGGCACTGCCACCATCACTCCCAATGTTGGCGCAACGCTGCAAATGGCAATTCGTTGTTTCTATAGTCAAAGGTCTTTACATGCAATCAGTTTTCAAAACTTTTGACATTTTACGAAAGACCGTAGGAGTAGCATAGCACAATATAAGTATGAAATAGTCGTTTTCTGATATGAATAGAAAATCACTGCATTGCTATCTTTTTAGAAATTCTGGATAAACTCGTTATCATAAAACTGTATTAAGCAGGTTTTCAATCATTTTACTCTGTCAAATAGTCTATTCAGAACGTCATAGAAATAAAAAGAATAGTAATTATTATGTTGAATGATTTTGGTTTATTCGATTCCGCAGATGTGGAATTAGTATTCGATCGAATGATAAAATATTCAAATTGTGATTAAAACCAATTGCCTGGATAGAAATAAAGCTGAGTATTGTGTTGTTGATATCTCCAACATAATGAATTATATTGATTTACCATTTCACAAATTTCAGCGTTCCTTTTACAATTTTGGAAAATATCTCTGGATGTGCCAGGGTAGATTTAGATTTTGATTCTAGCTTCCTCGTAAGTATATCACTTCAAATTAAAATTGCTCTCGCCCGACTGTATCGTTCTTTAAAGTCTTGATGTTTTGAAATGTAACTTTTTGAAGCTTAAAATGAACCGTAAACTTTATTACACATGGAATAGTCAAAATAGAGTAATTTGAAATTAATTCGATTACTATATCAAATATAGATAGTTTTACACAGTCTTATGAACTTATAGGTTAAGTTGTTCCACTAATAATTGAAAGATTTAAAATTTGGCATTATATACATGAAGCTGGACTAAATATACGTCTGATCGTAGAAAATAAACTTCCAGTTGAGGTACCGAATGAAAATTTATGTACAAATTATGATGCCGAAACAATAGAAACAAATTAATCAAAAACAAAATCACTTTGAATGTAAACTTTCCGTTTATTCATGTTTTTTTATGTTGTATCAGGAATTGCTGATGCTCTAGATTGATATTAAACAGCAGGGTATGTCCGGCCGAGAAAATAGACGCGCCGGAAATCGAGCCCATCAAGCATGACAAATAACTATATATTTACAGGATGTGCCAGGGAACGGGAATGTCCTAAATTCAATGAATCGAAAAGAAATTCACATCAAATCAATAACATAATCGTCATCGACACGTGCATTAACATGCTGCTACATGCAGTCCTCAAACCACGATGACATTTTTCAACTTGCAGACGATTTTCAAAAATTCTTGTATCGTCATATGTATGTTTGAGGGGTAGGTTAGGTTTATGTTTCTTGTGAATGGCTCGAACATCGATCCCTTCACATGTGATCTATTGTGATGGCTCCTCACCCAGCTAGTTCAGTCTTTATATAAGGCCTATGCTTTTGCCGGTTAAGGTTTCGTTCAGATCTTCTTCTAGAAGATGTGTCTACATGAACATATCAGAACAGATTTTTTCCACAATTGGGCATTCACAGAGAACGTGTCCGCCGTTTCATCATCTTCTAGTCGACATTAAGCGAGCCTTCGTAGATCATAGTTCAAACGGTAGTGTGCTGTGCATAGACCGACAGGTTTAACCTGTTCTGTTCTAGAAGTATTTTGGCTCTTGTGTTCGAAGGGTTTATGATGAACACTTTAGAAAGGGTTAACTACCCGGGTTAACCCTTTGGTTTGTCGCTTGGCGGTCAGAATTTTTCTTTGTCGATCTGTGAGCACATTGTCTTCGTTCTAGATCTAGATCTTATGCACAATTCGATGGCATGTATTTCTGCTTGAAAAATAGTTTTATAAGCCTCAAGATTGAAAGATAGTTCAGTCATTGGGCTTTGCCAGTACTGACGTATTCTACTTTCAGTTGTTTTAGCTGTACCACCAGATATACCAAGCACTCATTTTGGTCCGACCAATTTTGAAGCAGCACCCTCCCTGGTTCATTACTCGAGCTGCAACCGTATATTTCTGCTCCAACTATGTTGGTTCAACCCCTCCAGCTGTATAGAAGGCGTCAGGTAGTGCATTATCTAATGCTCCCTCAATATCTAGAGAGACATTCACCGCAATCTCCTTATATTGTGCGTATTGGGTGATTTTCCCAACCAGGTTGTTAAATGCTAGTTATATATGATTGGCTCATCTGGTGAACGTACTGGTGGAGCATACATGTAGAAATTGCACTAATCGATGATAGTTTTTCCAAATCAAATTGAAGTAGATCTTTTTTTCATTTTCTTCAATTGATTCCTTCTTAAACTTTCTCGTTACTCTAACGCATCCTATATAAGAAGCCCGACATCTGTCGGGTATTACAAGCTAATATCTGTTTATTTTGAGCAATAACTTGCAAGATTAAATACAGGTTAAGCGGAAGGTAGCAGAATTTTTGTTTCTAGCATACGGTAATTTTTTTCTAGGTGATGGATTAAAACGCACATAGTGAGTACAACTATTTTATTATTTTATCTGCACGTACGTTTCGGTATTACGATCTCTTTCAGAAAGCTCTTTGGTAATCAAGATTACAAAACATAATGTGTGAACAAATCAACGAGTGTCTTTTATCATTTAATGAATATCCCAGCAATTTTTCAGAGGAAAATCAGTGCTTTTTTGAATTATAAATGCACTTATGAATGTTATCTAGGAAGGAACTATTCACCGTCTGGAATTATGAATTCATGTCATTTTGCCTATCCAGAGGAGTCTACGGGGTACCTTGCAGGAGCTTGTTCAACAAGCCTCTATAATTACAGAAGCTTGATGTGGAGAGAACAAACTCTCCATTCAGCCAGAATAAACTAGCATTATCATCTTTTCCAGAAAGTACAAAATTGAGTTTCTGAAGAATATGGTAATTGTGGGCAAGTCAGTTGACATTTCAGAGGAGTATCTGGGACTCACACTGGACAGAAGCAACTCTGGCAGAAGCAACTAGAGACTAGGTGGCAAAATGCTATGATAATCTTTTGCCATTGTAACAGAGCAATTGGCATTAAGTGGTGTTTGGAGCATAAGCAGCTGATGTGGATCTACTCAGCTGGTTCTTTTATGGTGGAAAAGAACTGAACTGGTTATAGTCCAGAATCTTCTGAACAAAATACAGGGATTCTTCCTCAGAGAAATTACATCCACGAGGAGGAGTATACCGACTGCAGCATTGAAGGCTTTGCTGGGGGTGCCACCCTATCAATGACGATGAGGAATCTCGCAATGGTGGTGGTCTACGGACCTAGCTACAATAGATTCCTTAAGAGATGGAGTGCAGGGGATCATCACGGCCGATGACAAAAAACGCCCCCTGAAAAATGTAGCAGGGGATAGTGTACAAGAGTCTTTGGCTAAGTGCACTGAAAACTAAATCAAAATTGTACTGTGAATTGAAAATAGAATGTTTAGCTACCGGATAATAAAACCTTTTTTTTATCATGTGGAAATTACTTCGCAGAAAGAAGAAATGTTGATTTGTGAATAATCATTGTTTTGTAATTGATTTATTTCATTTTGTTGGAATGGCTACTGAAGAAAATCGTAAATTCTAAACTTTGTAAAGATAAAATAATTAGGAAACTCTGTGAGCAGGTGATCTTTCTCCCGATAATATCTTATGATTCATAACAGGATCAGGAAACTTACCATAAAATGAATGGAAAATAACTGGAGAAGTTGTTTTGACATTCATAACATGTCTAATATCAGAAGTGTTTAAGAAAAATATGATGCTAATTAAAAACAACTGCAAAATTGTAGCGAAACATAGCGAAGTAGAGATTTCAAAGCGATACCGTGATCTTTTTTGGCAAGAGGACTTAAGCGTTTACTAGATTATTGGATACTAAAATACCACAACTTTAAATTATGTAATTATTATAGTGAATAATGGATCAAAATGTAAGAAACATGTGATGTCAAGTCAATGATGGAAATGTATTTCGTTTTATACGAATCAATAATATACCAAATGACGTTTAGAAGTCATACGACAAAACTTTGTTAAGCAAGTGGTTCGGATTCTATAATCCTGGCCAGCGGTTCCGACTTCACTGAGGTTTCAGCATAGCAGAGCGTTGATTTATTGGATCAATCTTCCATTAAGGGTACCTCAAAGTGCAAGTAAAATAGGAAGTACAAGATACAACTATCTCAAAGTTTGAACGCCATCGCGTGAGATACGTCTAAACTAAGCAGTTTGTTCACGAATTAATATTATGAAAGCACCTTATGACTAATATCTACAGTCGATTCTAGGTTTGCTCTGTTCAGTTGATGAGACCGAGACGGAAAGTTGGATATAATATGCGCTGATGAAGTTTTTTGATGGGAGCACTGTTAGCTTACAGTGTAAAAATCCAATGATGCTACGAAGATATGTAATTATTAATATATTAAAGACTCATAGTACATTTTTGTGCGCTATTAACAAATGCGTGGAACAAATCAGATGAATGATGATTTTGCAATTGCAATTGCATTGTAGAAAGTTATCCTACTTTCAGTAACCATAGAAATCTAAAGGAAATTGTAGAAGAGTAAAACCACCCAATTACTGTTATTACTTAATTACTATTGCTGTCATTGTTGCTTTTAATTGGCAGCTATTAAATATGGATTTAATGAGCAGGTCGATATGCTTTTAGTACTTGGATTCTGTCAAAGTAACTGCCTCGAAAGTGTCCGCGTCTATCAAGAGAGGTATCCAAATTGGAGAATTCCAAATAACAAAACTTTTGCTCGAATTGAAAGACGTCTTCGAGAAACAGAGAGGTTGAAGCCAGTCAGAATCAACGCTGGAAGACCTCGACAAGCCCGAACCCCCATTGCGGAAGATGCTGTTCTTCAAATGATTGATAACATTCCTGAGACTAGTACCAAAGCATTGCAACGAGAGATTGGGATTTCAAAAAGCACTGCAAGTCGAATTTTGAGCGATCAATTAAATCGTCCATTCCACATCCAGGCAGTTTAAATTTTGCACAAATTATTCGGGAGCGCAGAGTAGTCGACAACAGATTTCACAATAATTTCCTATTTACTGATGAGTCTTGTTTTACACGTCGTGGCATGACGAACCTACACAATGAGCATATGAAAATCCACATGCTATTAAGGGTATACATTATCAACGAGATTTTAAAATGAATGTCTGGATCGGAATTATTGGCAATTTTATGATTGGACCACTCCGATTGCTTGATCATCTGGATGGCGCTAGTTATTTTAGTTTCATTCAGAAAATTTTGCCACAATTATTAGAACCCTTGCCCCTTAATTTGCTTCGAAACATGTTCTTCGTACACGACCGTGCACCTCATTTTGCACGTGCCATAAAAGAATATCTTAATGAACAATTTGCTGGTAGATAGACTGGAAGAGGACGAGAAGCACCTATTCAATGGCCTCCGCAGTCTCCAGACTTGAATCCTTGCGACTTCTTCATCTGGGGAGCGTTGAAAACACAAACACACAAGGTTCAAATTCATAATTTCGAACAAATGTGGAACAGAATTCAATATGCTGTAAACGCAATACGGGAAAACGACGTTCTGTTAAGGAGGGTGCATCTCAATTTTTAAGCCAAATTGATCTTTGCATTATTGAACACCTGTTATAAGAAAATTTTTTCTTTGTGTTCACTACATTTTGTACTACAATTTTATTAAACTTGTTCTAAGAATATCAGTTATCAGTGTTTGAGAAAACATTTTTTTTCTTCTAACCTATGCGGAATACGGAATTTTTACAATTGATAAAAAATGAAGATAATGAATAAGCCTTCCCGTTGAAAAAATCTTAGAACCATATTACCACCCCTAATAAAATTATTGAAAAAATATTTCCTTTGAATTTTTTTGGCTACTGAAAATAGGATAACTTTCTACAGTGCACTTTTCAAAATTTCATCAAATACTTCTCACTCATTTGTGAATAGCGCACAAAAATGTGATTTTTAAGTGAAGTTTGAACTCTCCTCACGGTCTAACGGTACTTTTTTTACTATATAAATCGGGTTCAATCGACTTATATTGACCTCTACAATAAGTGGTAGTTCTACTTCCCAGCAATTTTGGGACATTCTGTATATGAGGTGAACACATACAGTGCTGATGGGTCATAAGCTGAGGCCCACGATAATTATCTGGAATTGAGCATCGAAAACGTATAGTAGGTACTGAAGAGGTATTGATGAAAAATTTGCCTATATTGCACTTACCTCACCAGTAAACGTCGACCATATAATATGCTTATAACATCTTTGGGAACTGAGATTGAGGCGTTAAGATTAAGATATATTCAGCCGCTTGCTTTGTTATCTGAAGATATATGGTAATATAATAACTTGTTGAAACATTCTAACAACGCTCATTGATGTGTGAGTGACATTGATTCATGAACAAACCACTTAGTTGGCACGACTCCCACGAGATCAAGTCAAGAATTTTAGATAGTTGTATCTTGCATTTTCCATTGTATTCACCATCTATGACTATCACAAATGGACGATAGATTCAATTAGATTCGAGATCTGCTACCGAAACAGCTTCCTGGAACTATAGATTTGAGATCACTGAATGACTCTTCCAGATTGAGATGCGACTATCCGCTTGATTAACAATAGACTAGTCTATTCTAATCTACATAATCAAAGGTTGTGGAAACTGCACAGGAAAAAGTTAGGGGGAAGTACGTGAGAAGCGCATGCGGGCCGAAACGCAAAGATGCGTCCCGTTTGGAAACATTCCAATAGAAAATTCTTTGTTCCTCAAATACGGATGACATGACAAGCAACATCGAGCACACATCGAGCGTCACGACATCAAGGGTCTGTGTCAAGGTCAAGGGCGCCGGTGTCAGCTAGATAAGAGTCGAAACGCGCGCGCGTCCCGGAGCAAAGAATTTTCTCGTGGTCCCGTTCTCTTTTTAGTGTACACGGAGTTTTTAGCTACGGTGGAGGCAACTAAATCTGAATTAGATGTGTACATCATACGTCATGTCGCCGTAGCCCACGGTTGTCATGGTGACCACTGCCCACCAGAACGCGTCTGGGATGGACTTGAAGAAGGAATTCTCGGAACCCGCCTCGGCGAAGTAGACGGCGCTCGAGAACAGCACGACACCTGCAAGGAGGAGGAGGGGTAAGTGAGACCCTGTGTGACACTGTACCTCATATCGCCGTAGCCCACTGTCGTCATGGTTACTACGGCCCACCAGAAAGCGTCCGGAATCGACTTGAAGAAGGACTGCTCCTTTCCTGCTTCGGCGAAGTACACGATACTGGAAAACAGCACCACACCTGGAACAAGGGAAATGAGGAGGCCCGTCGGCCGCGGCGTTTCCATCAGTACATAATACATTGCATTCATCTTAAATATTACACTACATCTTGACGATTCGGTTGATACGTGATGGAACGTATTTTTATGATAGTAGTAGATTAATAAAACACCCCTTTGAAAATTTCCACAAAAATATATTCAGTTTATTCACAGCAAGATGTTTCAGTGTATTGATCAGTTTCAAAGAAATCCAAGGACAGTATTATAGTCCAAGAGCCAGTGTATGGTTTTTGCTAACTATTTGCGAGCTCATTGACGAGTATTTTAAAACAAGTTTTTCCTTGTTTCGGCCGGGCGTTCTCCAGATACAGTGCTTTCGTACAGTACTGAATAAATTCATTTCTAGGCAAACAATTTTTTTGAATGGAACATCCTATATATTATATAATTTTTGGAATTTCCATGGAAAGCTGAATTCAAAAATATATCACATGGGTTTGTATACAGGATGTTCCATCTCAGACGAGCCACCCCATATATTTCTTATCCCATAGTGAGTGGAAAAATCTCCCGAAACACGTCGAATGATTTTGTTTGGGGGACATCTTTTGACGTATATTTGAGGCTTGAACGAGCAACTCCCTAATAGGGGGCGCTTCAACCCCTCAAATTTGAATATGGAAGAGGGGTTGAGTGATACGTCATTTGAAAGGTCTTGGAAGCCTCTTTACAATGATGTATGAAAAACGTAAATTTGATGAACCGTTTTCGCCAAAAATTAATTTTGTAGCTCGAATGCGCCACCTTGAATATTTTGGTTATTTGTACAATGTACAAGCTCATTTTGATTAAGCCTTTTTTACAAACTTAAACAATCTTTAAAAAATCACATTCGTAAAAAAATGGAATTGTGTTGTCATGCTTACAATGAAAAAAATTAAATCTGCGTGTTTAAATCAAATGTTCAAATTGTCCTCCATTGACTTCCATACAATAATACAATCTTGACTGAAAACCGTCTGTCTCTAACATGGTTCAGCATAATTGGAGTTATTTGACGACACTCATTTACAATTCGTTGGCGGAGTTCGTCCAAATTTTCAGGCTGAGTCACAAAAATCTTGGACTTAAGATGTCCCCACAAGAAGAAGTCCAGAGGGTTCAGGTCAGGAGATCGGGCAGGCCACTCCATAGGACCTATTCTTCCAATCCAACGACCGGGGTATTGCAAATTGAGGTATTGGCGAACTGGTGAGGCGTAGTGAGGAGGGGCTCCGTCTTGTTGGAAATGCAATTGTTGTTCAAGTAGTAGAGGATCGTTTTCTAATTGTTCAGTTATTAACGGATCAATCGCATTTTCCAACATTTCAAGATAAATTTCGCCATTTAAATTACCAGGAATAAACAGAGGTCCAATTAGGTGGTCTCCCAAAATACTTACCCAAACGTTTAGCTTTTCCCGATGTTGAGTGTGAGCTTCTCGAAATACATGAGGATTTGTATCGTTCCAAATTCTACAGTTATGCCGGTTAACCTCTCCATTAAGTAAAAAAGTGCATTCGTCAGAAAAGCAAACGTTGTACAAGAAATTTGGGTTATTGTTGATACGCTCGACCATAATTTCGCAAAACTCTTGCCTTCGATCCCAATCATCATCATTTAATTCCTGAATTAATTTAATTTTGTACTGATGGAACTTGTGTTTATGTGAAATTCTGAAAACGTTAGATTGGCTAATACCGGAAGCTGCAGAAAGTTGTCGTACAGATTGCGTGTTTGGCATAAGTTGGACATGTCCCAATACCGCCACAGCTGCTTCTTTATCATTAACAATTCCAATGGGTGCCCTTTTCTTATCCATTACTGAACCCGTCTCCACAAATTTTGAAATCAATTCCATTACGTACTTATGGCGGACGCTACGTTCAGGATGGTTTTCGTTAAATATCCTTACAGCCGCTCGGGCATAATTTTGATTTTGGTAATAAAGGCTAACCAGCTCAACACGTTCTTGCAATGTGTACACCATATTTTTTGAAATTTTAAACAAATCAGCAAAGTAATAACTCAACAGATAGATTAGAATCATGAAATGATCGAAGAAACGTTAAAACCAGATAAACACCTTCTAAGAACAAAAAATGAAGGCAACATAAGGAAATGTTTTGCTGTTTTTTTATTTATTATTTTGAGAGAATGTATGGAAGTCAATGGAGGACAATTTGAACATTTGGTTTAAACACGCAGATTTAATTTTTTTCATTGTAAGCATGACAACACAATTCAATTTTTTTACGAATGTGATTTTTTGAAGATTGTTTAAGTTTGTAAAAAAGGCTTAATGAAAATGAGCTTGTACATTGTACAAATAACAAAAATATTCAAGGTGGCGCATTCGAGCAACAAAAATAATTTTTGGTGAAAACGGTTCATTAAATTTACGTTTTTCATACACCGTTGTAAAGAGGCTTCCAAGACCTTTCAAATGACGTATCACTCAACCCATCTCCACTATTCAATTTTGAGGGGTTGAAGCGCCCCCTATCAGGGGGTTGCTCGTTCAAACCTCAAATATACGTCAAAAGATGTCCCCCAAACAAAATCATTCGACGTATTTCGGGAGATTTTTCCACTCACTATGGGATAAGAAATAAACGGGGTGGCTCGTCTGAGATGGAACAGCCTGTATAGAGCGTACGTTAAATTCCGTGCTCTCGTAAAGTAGTGGATAAAGTAGTAAAAAATTGAAGGAAAAATATGTGGAAAGAATGCTCGAGCACGTCGAATATTCTTTTCATTTGGACATTCTTTTAAATTTAATTAATACATACAGAATGATTCGTGTAGGAGAAATTACGTCATCGGTATTTTTTGATGGCAACCCTATTTTATTTTCAAGCGACACATACTCAAGTTACCTTGACGTATGTCAAAAAGCTTTCCCTTCACATTACCTCATGAAAAATGGGGTTGCCATAAAAAATAGCGATAACGTCATTACACGAATCATTCTGTGTCTATTAATTAAATTTGAAAGAATGCCCAAATGAAAATAAAATTCGATGGGCTCGAGTGTTCTTTCCAAAAACTTTTTCATCAATTTTTTACGACTTTATTCACTACTTTACGAGAGCACCGAGTTTAACGGACGCACTGTAGACAAACACTCTGTGTGATATATTTTTGAATTCAGCTTTTCATGGAGATTCCAAAAATTGAATAATATATAGGCTGTTCCATTTGAAAAAATGACTCACAATGACTTGTGCCAGATACTTAGCAAATGCCGATTTTGATCCATACACTGGCTCTTGGAATATTAATTTCGATATAGAGCTAGCAAGGAGAAAAAGAAGAAATGTAACAAGACAATGATTTAGTGTCATCTAGCAATAAGAAGGTACACTAAATTCTAAAAGAACAAGAATTATCAGTTTTCTCCAAACCGCCTGACCTAATTTTGATATTAGCCGATAGATGACACTACTTACACGCATATTTGTTAATAATTATTGAACCATATATGTTATTATTGAACAACTTCAATTTCAATGACGGCTGGCCAACTTTACATGGAAAAATAATGAAACCTAATTACCATTAAAAATCTCATAATTAGTTTATGTTTATAATCGATTTAATAAAGGGAAAAAATACGTACGTACCTATTTACTCAAATCACTGAATGATTATAAGATTGAGATTCAATTCAATTCATAATAAGTATCGACTTTAATTCATCAGCTCATTAGTGGTCATCGATTATACCCAATAATATCCAAGTGTGAAAAATAGGGGTCATTACTAAAATTTTATAGACCGCGAGAAAATGTAAAATTCTTTTTGCATCGTGTTCAGGATGGCTTACACAACACAAAGAGCCCCAGATACTTTTGATTAAAATATTCTGAAATTTGGTATAAGGTGATTTTTTCGTCTGCTGAACCCTAATCTAAAGTCGGTAAATGGAAAATCCTGCCCTTTTGCTGGAAAACCCGGAAAATTATACCAAATCTTAGTAACGAACAAATTTTTTTCTCGGACTTGAGTGGTACTAAAATAATTAGATGCCGTGATGTTTCTCGGTACAATTTTCACTGAACGAAGGAGAATTGTTTGAAAATTGCGTCGTTTTTCCTTCATATTCCTATCTTGGTCCTCGTTCAACGTGTCTATTTATATGTTTTCGTGGCCGCTGAGTATTATTTCATGATCATAAAACCGAAAGCAGCTATAGTTTTCTGGAAAACTCCGAAAAATGAAAATTTGCCATATTTACACGACAATCTTTAATAGTTATTTCGTTTTCCGAAAAATTTTAGACAATTACTATGATGAAGAATTTTAAGTATCTTTTATTATGATATGTACAGTACCTCTTTCAAAGCAGGTGAAAAAAGAGCAGATGTTTTTGAAGCATCAATGATGATGCAGCGTACGTAGAGAGATCCTATACACAAGATCTCTATGACATGGACACGTTAACGCGTACAGATAACATAGCAGCTATCTTTGAGTGTGAAGGGAAAGGTACTGGCATGCTGGCAATAGTATCTGGGATGAGGCTGTAAGATCATCGTCCTTTTTTCTATTTTAATTTATAAAACACGTTAACTCTATATATTAATTTGTATTGTGCATTCGACAAAAAATTGTCCGCTGAGTAACTTAAAAACCTAATTCATAACAAAATGAACAGCTTGCGGTTTGTGGTAAATTCAAGTTCATTTTGATGATATGGAAGAAGAAAATATTTCAAATATAACCATCATTATTATATAGATTTTTCAATACAATTTCCGAAAAAAAAATTAATGTTAAAGTTTAATCAAATTTTCATTTTTCGGAGTTTTCCGGAGAACTAAAGTTGCTTTTGATTTTATAACCATAAAATAATACTTATAATTTGACACGTTGGACGAGAACCGAGACAGGAATATGAAGGAAAACGACGTAATTTTGCAAGAATTTCCCTTCTTCTAGTGAAATTTTTAACGAGAACCATCACGGTAGCTTATTGTTTCAATAACACTGCCTAAAACTCTGCATAAAACATAATCATTAAAGTTTGTCCTGCAGAAATGGTAAATTTTTATTTTCCGGAGTTTTCCGGAAAACTATCATCTGTTTTGATTTTATGATCATGAAATAATACTCAGCGACCACGGAAACATATAATTAGATACGTCGACCGAGATAGGAATATGGAGGAAAAATGAAGCAATTTCCCAGAATTTTTCTTCTTTCAGTGAAAACTGTACCGAGATACATCACGGCATTTTATTATTTCAATACCACTCAAGCCCGAGAAAAAATGATGATTGTTGTTAAGATTTGGTAAAATTTTCCGTGTTTTTCAGCAAACGGGCCGGATTTTTCGTTTTTCAACTTCAGATTCGGGTTCAACGGACTAAAATACACTCTGATACCGAATTCCAGAAATTGTGGATTAAAAGAGCCCGAGATATTCCATTTGTTATAAAAGGCATTCCATTTGTTAATTGACAAAGGTTTTTCATTGGTTATTAATAGTAATAATCTCGAGCACTAGCTTTTTTCTTCTGACTAACGATCTGTAAACCATCCTGAACACGATGCAACAAGAATTTTCGTGCGGTCTATAAAAAATTTAGATGTTTTCACACTTTTGACTGTGATTGTGTCCTGGTATGGATAATGGTTATGAATAATATATTCTTGAAATTTGTTGAGTGTTTTATTCGCCTAGTACTATTATTAAAATTACGTAATTACGTATAATTCTTGATGACTAGTTTCTAAATGATTAACGTGTCACAATTAACATCATATTAAATTTTTTCATAGCGTCATCATAAGGCATTGAGGCAGCTTTCACATAGTCCAAAATTTACTACGTCTAGATCAACCTGACGTTTGCTGATGGAATATTATATTACTTCTCTAATACGTAAAGTAGAACACAACGCTATTCACAATTTTATTCCACAAATTATTCGACTAGAAATAACTAGTTTAATAAAAGGATTAATCCGATTTTATTTATTCAATTCATTCTCAAACATAGGAAAATTATTTTTCTTTTCCATTCGTAATCTACGGTTATAATTTCTAAAAACTCTAAGCTAGATTATTCCTATTGCTATTTTGCCATGGTATTTACGATAAAATGAAGTTTGGTCTAACTTATCTAGTGAATTTTTATGGGGAAAGAAATTTGTGTAAATAGTTTGTGTTCCACTTACGGAAATGCACATAAATGCAGAATAAGCAAGAAGATATCGACGTCGCCACAACAAAAAGGGATAAGCACCAAAAATCCCCGATTGAGATTTGATTCTTGAACATTACGTGTCAATAAGGCATTTGATAAAACTACAGGTGTATCCACAAAAAACTCTGGTTTCATTATACAGGTTGGTTCTAAATTCAGGAGGAGCTTCCTAGGACGATTTTAAGGAAAAAGTATGGAACAAGAATCGAAAAATGCTTCCTAAGGGAGCTACATCCCTATAAAGGTTGATGGATGTTTGTAAATAACTTCGGAACGGTTCAAGATAAAATTATGAAATGAAAATGGTAAGATTCCTCAACTATGTCTCCAAACAAAAATATCAATTTTATATCAGAAACGTATATAACTAGGAGAGAGGAGGGCGTGAGATTAAAACTGATCACACTTTTTTTCATAATTTTGCTCTGTTTTGTTTCGATTGGCCGCAACATTTTCAAGTAAAATCGATTCGAAAATTACCTGACTTCAAACTAAAGATGGCAACAAAATATTGATTCAACTAATTTTTTCAGAAAAGAGGTAACGGCCTGACATTATTAAATGGTATTTTTATGCTGAATTGACGAAATTCAAGATTAATTATAGGCGTACCTAACTAATACTCTCTACAATATAAGGCCTGATCGGTGAGTACAAATATCAGTGTGAAGAAGAAAAGACTTGGAGATGAGATGTAGCTTACGACAGTATCGTTTAGTGTAAGTGGCGCGTAGCCGGTATTGAGTGTGACAGGTGATAAATATTACAATTAAACAGAGCTTTAACTCTTTCTTGTGGAAACAGTTTATAAATATTATATTAACTTGGTGGGTAATAATGAATGTAACAACTTGTCTCAAAAGGCAGCAATGACGGGACATTTTCCAGGAAAATTTGACAACGAAGTTTTAAGACATTCATGAAATTGGTTAGATACGTGAAAGTGTAATTCGGTTTCAAAAAAATTAACAACACCGACACATACGAGAGGAAGGTAAAAAGTCCTTGAACTTATTTTATTTCTTAACATAATCTTCTTGTAGCCCGATATACTTCGTCCAACGTTTTCTAATCTTTCGATTCCTTCCAAATAATACGATTTCGGCAATCCTTCAAAATATTTTTTTTTTCTCCGTCGAACCATTTCTTCAAATCCGGAGATAGATAAAAATCGCAGGGGGCCAAATCTGGAGAAAATTCATTCAATTTTGCGACTGCGGACCTGTACGCCGGTGCGTTTTCCTGGTGGAAGAGCTCTTTTTTCTTTGCCAACTGCGACCGCTTTCGCTTCGAATCGACGTCGAATCGATCCAACAGCTCTGCATAATATACGCCAGTGCTCGTTTTACCCTTTTCAAGGTAATCGATATGAACGATACCGTGTGCATCCCAAAAAACGGTCGCCATGACTTTGTTGGCCGATAAACCCACTTTGGCCTTTTTGGGCTTCGATTCGCCAGGACAAGTATTCCGTTTCGACTGTTCTTTGGTCCTTGATGTATTCCGATGGATCCAAGTTTTGTCCACATTTACGAAACGGCGCAAAATTTCTTCTTATCGCGCTTGAACATCGCCAAACACGGTCACGTTTGTTGCCAACAGAGAGTAAATGCGGCACCCATATGGCAGATAGCTTTCTCACATTCAAAAATGGATGCAAAATGTTCCGTACCCGTTCGGTTGAGATGCTCATAGCCTCAACAATTTCGTGCACTTTAACTCGCCGATCGTCCAATATGATATCATCGATTTTATCGACGATTTCTGGCGTTGTAACCTCAATTGAACGATCAGAACGTTCCGCGTCCTTTGTGGTCATACTACCACAACTAAAATCAGTAAGCCATTTGTGAATCGTTCCAATCGATGGTGAAGAGTCCCCATAATGTTTAACAAGCGATGCTTTGGTTTGCGTAATGTTTTTTTCCACGCAAGAAATAACGCGAAATTCACTTTTTTCCATATTTACAAAAATCTTCAAGGCTTGCTTTCGATGGGTGTCAAAACAGAGTTGAATGACATATCAGTCTGGAAATGTTAATGCGTTCTAGTTAAAGATGGTACATCACAAATGTCACATGAAATTTTCGATTGTGGCGCCATCTGTTTTATTTTTCAGGGACTTTTCACCTTGTCCTCGTATTGCACGGTCACACACAGTTTACGGAATTTTAGGAGTAGTTACATATTGTTTCAACGAGCTTAATATAAACGTAGGCGCCCATAGAATAGAGAAAATTTGGACACCAAGAGACGTAAGCGATCTGCGATAACGCAGAAGCGCCAAATGCCAAGTAGAAATACCCGTAAGCGGCAAATAATATACCAATAAAAAGTTTGTTCAATTCTGGGTAAAATAATAGAAAACCTCGTGTCTCCATTTGAATTAGATGAGAGTAACTTACGCAATTTTGTCGTGGCGACAAATTTCAATAATGGTGCAATATCATGAATGCCGCGATCCCTATTCATCAAGTTTCAGCATCTTCTAATGCCAATTTTAAGTTTCAACAACCCTTTTTCAACCTGAATGAAATGTACAATGAAACATAACTTAATTTTTTTCATTACGAAACTCATTACAGCTCAATTTCTAATTGAATTGTGATAATAACAACGAAACAATTAAACTGTCGTTTGGAAGTGAATTCGATTATTCCAAATGAGAACGGTGCGTCAAGCGTTTTTGTGACAATGATGTGTTTATTTAGATGAGCGTATTTTTAGCAACAAGCTGGTGACATTTTTAACGAATTTCGTAGCTTACAGCTAACGCAAACTATTCGTCACGGTATTGTAAAAACTTGTTTCCTCTCATTAAAGAACGCATGGATATAATTAATTAAAGTTTTATTAATACATATTTAGCAATGACTCGATCAAATTGAATGCAACTTCGAATTCGGGAATACGATCCAAACTAGAAAATATGAAGTCTCTGAATATATTCGTTTCAATTAATTCATGGAGGAAAATTTTATTCAGTAAGTTTTATTCTATTGTTCGACTGAATGTGGTATATTAATCTCAATATCATAGTAGTAAAGATAATTTGATATAATTTTCGATTCTAATACGTGGAATATGTCCATATAGATTGGCAGTGCATGCGTTGAGTGATTTGAAGTGGTTTTGGTCCTTCGAGCCAGAATACACGCAATACGTTGAGAACTTTTTTGTGTGAAACAATCTGTATCACATTTGCTATACCCTCGAAATTTTTGAGCAATAATCATTCCATCTACAAATTTAGAATTTATTTATGTGTATGTATCTGGAATAACTGAAACGAAAGTAATATTGAGAAAATTCTGTCTATTTCAATGATTGTAATGACTATATTCTTGCTAATATCACGTAGGTAATAGAATCTTTGAACAAATTCTGAATATAAGAACTCAAGTTTAGAGACTTCATTTTCTAGTGTGAAAAGTACCCA
The DNA here is from genome assembly GCA_958510875.1 of Endomychus coccineus. NCBI lineage: Eukaryota > Metazoa > Arthropoda > Insecta > Coleoptera > Endomychidae > Endomychus > Endomychus coccineus. The sequence goes on from OY294067.1 coordinate 296,319,897, forward strand.
TGTACTCTGTGTCGGATTGATTAAAAAAGTAGAAATCAAGCAACAAATTTGTGCCCAGCACTACATTGATACCAGTAACAATTATTGACCTTGATTGTATTGGAATATGCGTTGGAATGTTTCAATGTTTGATGTCCAAATTTCAGGAAGAAGATGAAATGGGAGTTGTAATTGAAGTTGTTTCACTACACTGTAGCATTTTCAAAGCTGAATCTAAATTTGAAATCTGGTCCTTAAATATCAGAAATCAATCTGAATGCTGTACAAATTGAAGGATGGTTTGTGTGGGAGTTTATTTACAAGTGGTGAATCATAGTGCAATGGACTAATAGAGAGTATTTCACTAGATTCCATAAATTTACTTAATTCAATAAATTGCTCTACTTTCTTAAAAGAATCGGTACCGTGACATGGGTACTCTACCGATATAGTGAATACAAATGTTATGCTAATAAATATGCAATATAAACATTAGGTTAGCAAGCTGAGGGGTCAATGCCAACCTTCGTAAGAGGACAAGGCTCCACCTTGATGCTTTGTATATAGAGAATGAGAGCAATTAGGATAAGTTAGTATAATGAAGTATTAAGAGTATTAAGAAGTATGAATGAAAATCATGACAATGTGATGTGACATACACGTTAATCTACGATTGTAAATAGTGCAAATTATCTAGATGTATAAGTGTTACAATGAACCATAACCAATCACCGAGTTATTCCTATATTACCCATAGCTACGGACCCAAAGAACCTGAACACAACATGATGATGCATGCCAGTCCCTTTCTTTAATAAGGGAAGGCAAATTTTATTGGAATGGTAATTAAGGGTAATGAATAAAAAAGCGGCATTGGATTTAGAGGTAACACCATATTATCAAATATTATATAGAGTGTGACATCATCAAAAAGAAAACAAGAATGAGCGAAATGAGAATTGCCGAAATGGGCAATAGCAGAGGAGTCACCAACAATGTACAACTATCAAGACTGGAAGTCATGGGAATAGTCAGTTTTATATTGGTGATACTGCTAGCCATATACTTACTGGGGAAACTAGGGAAGAGAATAATGAAGAAAAAAATCAAGGAGGAAATCCGCAAGAGCCAACCTACACTGGTATAAGGAGCCATAACGAGAAATAAATATATAAGTTAATTTTAATTCTTAGCAGCAGACGACATCACATTGTGTTGTGATCGATTTGGTCATTCAATATTATGTTACTATTGTTTTTAGAATGTTTTAAAATTTCCATTGATTCTAGAATATTGAGGATATGAAGTCAATATTCTAGAAATTTGGAAACATCTAAAGAACAATAGCAGCATAATCAGCCTTGTCCACATGTACCCTTGGTTATCGGAAAATCGGTATAACTGAACCTAATGACCGAGTTCAATTGGATATAGATCATGAGAATATGGGTCGAAAGTATCTACATGAAGGTCATATTTTGAGGAATAGGATTATTCGGGATTATTTTTGATATGTTTTTACTATACAACGACTTGAAATATAGTTCAAGAATAGCGTAGAACGTAAAGAGCCAGTATCTATAACCTATCTACAGAATTTTCTTTCAGATGTGGTGGTTAACGGAGTATCTTTGTTGCTATCAACGCTGCTGGTGTTTCACAGGGATCTGTTACGGCAGTAACTTTGTTTTTTCTCTATATAAATGACCTGCTGGAAGTGACCATCTGTCCCGTACACAGCTTTATAGATTATGGTACACTTCATACCGCCTTCTCACCTAGAGCCCCTATCCATCCAATGAAGCCAGAGGAGCGAGACAGAGGCAGTTGACGCAATTAATGGATATCTGGCAAACATTCGGAAATGAAGGTCGGATAATCTAGTAGAGTTTAATGCAATCAAAACTCAAGCTTCACCAAGAAGTCGAATCCCACAATCCCTGATATGATGATGCCAGGTACAATAATATTCCTATAAAGTTTTCCATGACCATGCTCGGGATCATCATCAACAGCTCACTCTCATGGGACGATCATGTGAGGTACATTGCGAAAGCAGCGTCTTAAAAACTTGGTTTTCTATTTCGTGACAAGAGCTAATTTAGAGTCCAGCAGCTCCTCATAATCTACAAGCGCACAGATTCGACCTGTTCTGGAGTACTGCTCACAGTTTTGGAGTATGGCTCCCAAACATACGCTGAAGCTCTTGGAGTCTATCCAGTAGATAACTGGATTGGTATTCGTTGGTTGATTGGTATCTCACACTTACGAGTTTATTTACCTCTTTAGAACGTCGTAGAAAGGTGGCAGATCACCCCCTTTTCTATAGATATTTTTTTCATCAGAAATCTCGTCTGTTGTTCCATCATGAGTGATTCCAGATAGGGGGACTAGACGAGCTCAGACTAGTCACCCCTTCAATGTCAAGCTGTCTTCCTACCAGACTTCGAACGTCGAGGTTGTGGAACTATTTACCTAGTGAAGTCTTTTCCAATGCCTATAGCCTCCAAATCTTCAAGAAAAATTGGAATGCCTATCTCCTCACACGATGTTCTTCGAACACCATAGGTTTCCCTCTCGTGTAGTCAAAGTATAGGAAAAAAAAAACAATTGATTCAATGCGGCAAATTATTATTTTTTAGCAGTGTTTCTTGTTAGAATTTCTTGTATCTTGAACATTTTTATTATCATGTTGTAAATCCTACTACTTTAAGTAAATAAATACAAATGCAAAATGATATTCTATATTTTTTACATTAAGAAGATGATTTTAGCTTTTGATTATTCCCACAAACTGAAACAACTTTTTATTGCTTCCATTAATGATTTTACAGTAGTCACTAAAATATAAATACAGATAGCCGGTACAGAAAAAAGTATGGGTTAGTTTGACGCTTGTCGTTGACGTTGACTTTCTACAGAAATAGAGCATTGGCACATTTCAAAAACAATTTAATACCCAACACTTCCGTTTCCAAGGGAGGCACCTGAATGTGAATATGAAATTCCAATTATCCAACTATCACAACATCCAATATGGGTTAATTTGTATAACAAGGGGACTGTGAATAAAGCTGAAAATTAAATGATCAAATCGATACCTATAATCCACCACAATTTTGTAAATAAACTTCCACCCAAACCATTGTCTACCCTCATTTGTACCACATAAAATCCAAGGACATAATTTTAAATTTACCTTTTGTTGATAACTTCCAGATTTGAGAATGCCACAGTTTGGTGGAACAATTTGTCATCATTAATTCTGAATAAAATGTTTCATGTTTTGTGTAAACATGAGTTTAATTCCCTCCAACTTCCGAATGTTAATGTATAAACTTGGAGAAACTGCGACCGGGAAATTTATACCATGATAATGTAGTGAGGAGTGAATTACAACAATGTTCTTTATTGAAATTTGTTGTTTGCAATTATTATATCAATGTACTATTACAGGTAAAAGAAGAAAGATTTGATGATCATACCCACCTATGAATAGGAAGAAGATGAGAAGTCCCAGCTCTCGCATACTAGCCTTGAGCGTTCGACCTAGTATTTGTAGGCCTTTACTGTGCCTGCTGAGCTTGAAAATTCGGAAGACTCGCACTAGCCGAATGACACGCAGAATAGCCAACGACATGGCCTGGTTGGTACTTTTATCTTGGGGACTAACGGGCGCGCGCGGCAGATTCAGCGTGTCCTCTTCCTCTGCCACGACAGTGGCCAATGTAATAAAATACGGAATGATGGCGATGATGTCGATAAAGTTCATGACGTCCCGGAAGAAGTGTAGCTTGTTGGGACACGCCAGGAAGCGCACAGACAGTTCGAACGTGAACCAGATGATACAGATGGTTTCTATGAGGAAGAAAGGGTCTGTGATGTCGGGTACTTCGTCCTCCTCTATCTTGGTGCTATTGGTGGTCGTATTGAAGATTTTATAGTGTTTAAATTCGGGTAACGTCTCCAAGCAGAATATAACGATAGAGAGGAGGATGACGAAGACGGAGATGATTGCGACCACGCGTGCCGCCTGCGACGATTCCGGATATTCGAATAATAACCACACGTTGCGCTGCATCTCGTGAGACGGCAGCGGCTTCTCTTCTTCCTTGATGAAACCCTCGTCCTCTCGGAATTTATTGATGGCCAATTCGCCCAATTCGTAAAACTTAATCTCTTCGGAAAAAACGTCCAGAGGTACGTTGACGGGTCTTCGAAGTCGCCCGCCGCTCTGGTAATAGTACAGGATGGCGTCGAAGGAGGGGCGGTTTCTATCGAAGAAGTACTCATTCCGGAGTGGGTCGAAGTACCTAATGCGACGCGCCGGGTCGCCCAGCAGCGTGTCTGGAAACTGGTTGAGGGTTCGCAGCTGCGTCTCGAATCGGAGGCCGCTAACCTGAAATTTAAAAATATTCATCAATACGGTGGCCAATACGAAACCCTTAAATAAATGTATCACAGCAACACATTCATATTTAGTAATCTAAATACATCTTTCGATAGCTAAGTTGACATCTTCATCAGAACATGAGTTACTGTTTTCCTTTTCTATTGTTACAATTAGTTGTCAAGATAAGTATTTAGATTTCTGAATAGGATTGGGTATATTTATGCGTTGAGTCAATTAAAAGATAATAGAGCCACAATGAAATAGAGGAATGTTTTTCATTTTAATTCATCTTGAATATAGGTGAAGTATAGTGAGGAAAGGAAATCTAAATCAACGAGACATTCGAGGGTAGCCTATCTTTGGAAAACCAAAATTGATTTTACGTCAATTAGTTTTCTCACAATTATCACTTCTAATTCTAGAATTAGAAACCTGTTAGAATACAAACAAAATAAATTGTAATGGGATACTTTTATTCCTTTATATTTTTCGGGACAATGCAAAAAGGGAAGTCTTCTGAATCAGTTTCAAGTAATGTCATTGTAGACTTAGAATATCGACAAAGATATGAGGTTTTCCTTGTTTTTGTTATGTAAGCTACAAATACACGTAACCATATTTGTATTAACTAATCTTTATCTACGTCTTTTACTTTTATATTTTATCTTGACTCACATATGTATCTTTATAGCAAAAGTGGCAATAAATTTCCATCTATTTAACTATTATAATTGGTACAGGACGGTTTCGGTTCTTTCAATTTGTAATCAGAATAGTTATTTCAATTATTTAATCATAACTGATTATAACATAAACTTAGTTTATCCCCACCAGATATAGTTTTTTAGGCATCTTACACAAGCTTCTCTCTCTCTCTCTCTCTCTCTCTCTCTCTCTCTCTCTCTCTCTGTGTGATCGGTTCGAGTCATCCCTACAAGTTTACTAGTTGAGAGGGATGTATTTCAATTCAGTTTAACTTCTGTTAAAGTAAGTGTAAATTCATTGGAACTATTATTCCCTTTGTTAATCAATTTTCATAGTAGTGCAATATTTAAAGAAACTATAGTGTTCCAGGCAGTGAAGTAGCATTTATTATTTTGAAGTGCTTCTGCAATAACCTCAAGTGACAACAGCAATTTCAATATTCCCAGCTGTAAATTGAAACAAATACATAAAAAATACCTGTATTTGAAACATGTTATCAGTTTTATTTTCTATATCGCTTATGAACCGCTTGTAAAATATACACAAGATGTAATTGAAAAGAATATTTCTGAAATATTTTTTTTAAATTCCACTTGTTTTCGTTTAGTGTACTAGTGAATTCAATACCGCAAGTAGTACCGGTCCTATACAAAAGTAACAATTTTATGAACATATAGATACAATTTTTCACTGTGAGTGTAAGCGTAGGTGCTATTATATGAAATGTTACGTGATTTTTGAAATCTACAAGGTATCTTCTATGTTTGAAAGTAAAAAGGATGAATTGATAAATGTCTATCCCAATAACAGTAAACAATTTTGTTTTTCTTGAACAAACCTCTACAACTTTGTGTATACCCTGATCCAAAGATTATTCGTATGGCTCTTTTTTGCTGCTTGAATATCATTTCAACCTGGTAGATGTTACCCCAAAAAATTACCTCAAAACTCAAGAGAGATTGTGAGGTGGCGTAATAAAAACTTTTAATATATTTTCCTCAAGTTGTGGTTTCATGACACGTAAACTATAAATGATACAACTCAGCCTTTTACATCGTTGTTACATTTCTTTACACCAGTTGAGGTTTTTATCTATATTTATTCCAAGAAATTTCGAATAATTCCTCATTTCCAAATTTTAATTATTTAGATTCAATGTTTCTGGTATTTGCAGTCTACTATGGCTTAACGTAAAGATGATGGCCAGAGAAGAGGCCAGTTTGGACGGTTCTCAAGACCCCCTTGCTGTTATTCCCTACAACGGGTTTATGCAGATCTTGAGGAACCATTTGAGAAATCAACATGCCTCAGCATGGAGAAACATTGACTGCTGCTAAACTGCTAAAGTGCTGCTTGGCATAGAGGCAGGCCCTAAGGGCAAATGAAGCTCTATCGCTGACTAGGCAAAGTATCAGAATGATCTCCGAGATCTTCACAGGTTACGGAAATCTGAAGAAATTAAACATACAGTACGGAAAAGTGACACTTCCTTCTGTATGAGATGCGAGGGAAACAAAGTGGAGTCATCAACCCACTTTATTTGTGAATGTCCTGTGCTCATTCGAACCAGGGTATGATCACGGCCGATGACATAAAGGATCTAAGCGTGAAATAGATCTTAGGATTCTGTCGACCAGCGGAGTATCCAAATACCCCCTGAAAAACGTAGAAGGGGATAGTGTACAAGGGCCTTTGGCTAAGTGCACTGAAATTTATTATAAGCCGGCTACCATCTCAACCAATACCAACACCATACCAACGTGTGGCATTCCTCATGTCATAGCGAAATCTGTAATTCATAAATGGCTGGAGGCAGAGTACCATGGCTATTGGAGCGACTAATGGGAGATGAGTGAAAAATCTACCTTTCTGCAGACAAGAAATCTTGTTGCATTCCTGAAACGCCCCATACAACAAACTTCTCTTCACGATGGGTCTGGTAGATCAGCCCACATGCAGGGGTTCCGGCGTGGAAGAAGAGACACCCATGCATGTGCTGTGTCAGTGCACGGCATACGCGGTTGGTCGTCGGACATACCTTGGAGACGATAAAACTACACCCGAGGGAATCAGAAGTATCCCGTACATCGCGCTACTAAATTTCATAGAATACACCAAACTGATGAGGAGATAGATATATATGAGGGCACGATAGGACACCAATGACTACAGTGCAGTGAAGCCCCTCTCGGGGGAGGGGGTTTAGAATCCGGCACACCCGGGAGCACTGGCCCCCGAGGCGTGTATGCCAAATTTCTCTTCCTCTACGCACAAAAAAAATTGTTTGCGACCAAATGGATAACCACTTTTATATTGAAGACCCCAGTATGACACTTTCATTCCTGCCTTATCATCATTAGGTTCTACGCATTGTACTACTCTCTAAAAGGTATACTAAGTAAAATCACAACCAAAAATATGTCATTAATGTCCGGTCCATTACTGACAAATAAGTCACATTGTGAGCAAATAACATTGGAATTTGTTGTCATGACAAATATCTAGATTTAATATTTGTAGTAAATCTAGATCTAACATTGTAAAAAGTCAAAGGACAGCGAGTAGATATTCTGGGTAAAAAATAATTTAATCATTTAACAATTTATACAGATATTTTAAATATTTGCGTTGACTATTCTCAATTATTGTATTATTGAATATTTACTGTGGGTTCCAAATGTTTCGAATAGTGTTTGTTGTATCTCATAATTGTTAAAATATTTGGAATACCTAAGTATACAACCTGAAGTGTTATTGACTTCAGCACACTTATATATACATTAAAAGATAACCGACCATGAAGAACCCCTCTATCCTAAACAGTACTGGTGATAATTATTAAATCTGAAAAATAATCGAAAGAAATAGGATGGATTTTAGAACTTAACCTAACAACACTAATCTTCAGCCTCAATATATTGTTGGTGCACCAATTGAATATATTGTTCATTGTCAAGCATATCTGTCATTTATTTCCTAAAAGATGTCCAAGTCCTCAGGAAAAATGAATTTCATGCAAATAATGGTTTCAGTCAAATTAGTAATAGTAAAGGACCACGGTTGAGCCTTGTAGTACAACTTATATATACATAAAAAGACAACTGACCATGAAGAATCCCTCAATCCTTAACAGTACTGGCAATAATTATTGGATCTGGAAAACGATCGAAAGAAATAGGATGGATTTTAGAACTTAACCTAACAACCTTAATATTCAGTCTCAATATATTGTTGGTACACCAACTCAATATATTGTTCATTGTCAAGCATATCTGTCATTTATTTTCAAAAAGATTTTAAGTCCTCAGGAAAAATTGATTTCATACAAATAACGTTTTCAGCCAAATCAGTAATGAATAGGAGGAATAGTAAACGACCAAGGTTGAGCCTTGTAGTACACCTGAGTCAGCGATGAATGCATTCAATATCTGTCCGTGATAATACAAGAGCTGTGTTCTATTGTTGAGGGATAAGGTAAGAAACTTTACTAGGGAAGTACTAAACCCAATAGATCTGATCTTACCTAAAAGGATAGGGTCTTCGAAAAATCTGTTTACAATACTCGTAATATTCGAAGGCATTTCAAACAATGTTTGAATAAGACTGAAACCAAAATATAACGCTCAAGTTTTTGCTTCTAGTACTATACCTACTTATGATCATACCTTTTTTTGTAGATATTGTTTAGATATTCCTGTATAAGTCTCATCGTAATCAAGACAAATTAATTTGTATATCGTGTGGGTTTGTTTATCTTCAGGTATTGAATGTTTTAGATTTGAAAAATATTTACCAACACAGTTAGTAACCTACTAACTTGATACGTCTTCTGATGATGGTCGTAAATCCGAAACGTACTTGAAGACGAAAATAATTAGCATAAGTTTTAGTGTGATCTATTTCCCGAGAATTTATATTATGATAGAAATAATTATGTGGGGGCTTAATTCAATTAGAAATGGAAATAATATATTGACCTCTTCAGAAATATCATTTGGAGATACTGCGCTAGTAACAGATATGAGAATCTATATGTTCCAACATATTTTGCTCTCGATTCGTGTGTGAAAATAACGTCATGAGAAACATTAATCAGAATCCAGATGTTTAACGTTTGATCTCCGGTTTTCTATGTTGTCTATTCAACAATTCTACCCAAGTATGCAATATCTTTCTACACGTTGATTTTATACTTGAGAAAACAACAAGAAGACAGAGGTCTAGTGTTTTATAGCCGACATTCGATCCGGAAGCGTTATGTGGGTTGATGGGACCAATTGTTAAGATGTTTGCTCTTACGTTGAAACTGACTATCTGAGAAAGTCTATAAAACTAGTACAATAAATAGCATTGGTTGTTGTACAATAATTTAAAGGTCTTATGTTTGTTTTTAATTTTGTTTATACAAAACCGAAATTAGTTTCGCTAATATTAGTTTCGTTCTGCTCCGATTGTGTCAACTGTAGAATTAAATAAGATAAAATACATGGAGTTTATTTTATCATTGCGTGATCACAGAGGCGTAGCGAGGAAAATTTGGGCCCGGAGGCAGTTTATTAATTTGCACCTCCTCCCTCCAATAAAGACCAAAAAAAGATGTTATACATCAACATTGTTGAATACAACTATACCAAAGAAGCTTTAAGACATATCAGATTTCTTAAAAATCTGAGGGCACCGCCGATTTTCAGAAAAATTTAAGACATACCAGATTTCTGCAAAACTTAACACAAATTTCGAGATAAAACGCTCTCAAAGAGTTTGGCGAACCTAGAAACTCCAACACCATCTGTCAGAAAGCAGATGTCCCACTGAGAATGCAATTCATTATGATCTACTGGTCTCCACGCATCTCTGATTTGAATTCTGTTCTTCGTTGGAAGAATATTGTTAGAAAAAGGTATAATCATAGTAGTGATGAAGGTCTAAAATATGGAGAAAGCAAAAAAATAGTTCAATTAAAAAATTTTGTTTTATAATTTTGACATCTATAGTCGATAATATAACAGCTTTCAACTAGTGATATACTTCATCCATCCACAATGATACAAAGATATACTTTGATTATGCGTCCACCTACTTCATCATTTGAATTGGATCCTTTTGTTTAGTAGTTACTATTTAAGAAAATACAAAGTGGTGCATATATTTTTAAGGGATTAATGCAGTACCAAATACATCTGGATGCCCTTAACTAGGATGTACTTTCGGTATTTCACAATATAGTTAAATTTATCTCTACAGTCAAATAATTTTACTACCGAATTTTCAGGATTTTCTACTATAGTTCGGTAGCTAATAAATAAAATATAACACATGTACATCAGGGTTATCTGGGGAATCAAATTTCTGCGAAATTACATTCAAAGACATTTGCTCTCTTAATTCCTTGCATCTTCATATATCCGCAAAAAAGATGTAAAGGTGCTTTTGGTGAATCGGTGAAGAATGGGAGGAATAAAGGAAGTTTCGTATCAAGTATATGCTCGAATATTGAATTTTGGATTTGCATGTGTTTGGATCATATATCTTCTGGTGCATGGTCTGCGTCTTCCCTATGTAAAACACTGTGTCTGCTTCAGTTTATAGTCAATGGTCCAACATCTAGAGTAATTCGCATAGTCAAAGTATACCAGGTCTGCCGGAGCCTCCCTTCTACTCTTTTTAGAATTCGAGTGCAATCTGATTGGTCGTTTATTTCGTTAATTTAATGTCATAATGTCATAGACGACGACATAATATGATGTTGTTGGTGCCGGCGACGAGCTGATGAGAGCAAGGCTGTGATTGGAGGAGCTGGGTGACGTCACCCAGCGCGAGAAGCGATGGAAGGGAGGCTCCGGCAGACCTGGTATACTTTGACTATGAGTAATTCGCTTGGGTCATAGACCTACTAGAAGGTATTGGCGTCAGCCGAATAGATTTCAGGAGCGTAGGTGTCGACATATGGTTAGATAACATGATGAAAGTGACCCAAGAAATTACCTCAAATGTCAGCGCACACTGATACTTTTGTGCGCAGCATATGTACCAGGAAGTCTATGGTTCGGTGTGATTCTATTGTTTTAGTCATAGAGTATAGCTAGGTTAACTTACGTTTATCACAACCCTCTCGCAGAAATCGTGGTCATGCGGGATGGGCTCAAAGTGGGCTACGCCAGTGAACTGGGAGTGGGGGGTGTGCCCGTCCTCTTCCTGGCTGCTGAGCTTGGGCAGCGACCTAGAAAATAAAAACTATTCAGTCGAAAGATCATATCATGAGTAATATAGTGTGCAATGTGATTGGTAATGAGGATTGTGGTGGCCATGTTGTTATTCATGTTTCCTTACTTTAATAATAGAACTATTTTTTTTATTTTTTTTGAACTGCCAATCAGCCAGTTACAATAAATAATGGAGTTCAAAAATATCATAATGGCCTATGCCCTAGAGTACCTAATACAAGAATGAATATAACAATGGCATAGAATACTGGCATTAATAGAGACATAGATCGGCGGGCCAGGTAGGATAGGTCCTTAGAACTATTGAATCATTCGATTTCGGGAAAGAAATTAGATACCTTTAGATTAATATTACTAGAGTCAATCATCGTTTATACGGTCAAGCTAGTGAGATTTTCTCTACGAACTTGATCTAGAGCTTGATCTAAATCAATCTGATTTTATCGAAAATCTCCTTATGAGGCTGGTAAAGAATGCCAGCTAGTTCATAACTGGTACAGGGACTATAAACAAACTGTATATACTGAATTGAGGAACTTGTTTCGCTTATTCTATATATAAGAGTATCAAAATTTAAGACACATAAGAACGATATAAGATGACATTCCATAGAGAATGTGTATTTAATTCAGCTCTGTATCCAGAGATAATTCAAAAGTTGTCCAGTTGAACCGTAGCAAAAAAAATAAATACGGGAAAAAATTAGTTTGAAGCAATGAATTAAATGAATTCTATCAGTAGTAGAAGAACCTATAAGATTTGCTTCTAAATTAGTGTTTGATTTCTTTAATCATTTATTTTGCATTTTATTTGTGAACGAATCTTATATTATTATTACTTCAAATGACAGATACCTCCTTTTCCCTGTGCTCATGTAAACTAAGCCTAATTGAAGAATATAAAGGAATTATGATCAGCTATATTGATAGGAAAAATAATTACCCCCATCCTCCAACAATTTTTTTACCGTTTTTTTCGTTTCGGCATAAAGGTATGTAATGATATTTCACAACAATGAGTCACTCGCGCCATCGACATCATTTAATTTTTTATGACGAACAAGACTATAGCAGCACCTCTTTCGAACTGACCGTTCTTATTTAGAGAGGAAATTGATATCTTGGAAAAAAAACGAGATAAGACATTGACTTGTAAATAAGGTTGTAGAAGAAATACGGATTGGTATAGATTGAATCATGTCGTTAAACCAGAAGTCGACTATAATAACTGAAATCAAATTCAGGGATCAAATAATATAATTTAATTTAATTTTTTATTGAAACTGTTGAGTCGCGGACAAATGAATATTTGGCTAGTCAAATACTATTCTACTAGACAAATGTTATTCGCCTGACAGTCCTTCAAGGAAATAATAAATCAACGACGTTTCGTTCTTAGTCTCATCACTTTGAAAAAACCGTGGGAATTGAAATTTCAAGAGAAAATTATTTTCTGACAAATATCGGCGCGTACGATATTTTATATGAAATTATGTATATATCAATTGTAATATTAAAACTAAGAGGGACGAAGATAATAACGTTTATATTATACCATTAAAATATCCAGATAAGTTTTGATTCAACCAAAAATAAATAATTAATTGATTGATATAATAAAATAAAACACTTTTACCTTGTTTTTGTCACATGTACTATAGAAACAAGTAAAATTGTTTTATTTTATTATATCAATATAATCAATTATCACAAAGTAATGACTTCCACCATTGAATTAATTGATTGATTATAATACCGCGAGATGAAACAAAAGAACATCTATTAATTTCCTTCTGATAGTGTGTCATTCATGATGAGTGATGGCAAAATCGGAATATGCAGTTAGTTTTTAACATTTTGTTTTGATATTTTGACCTGAAGTTTATGTTGTTGATTTGAGCTGTATCTATTTTGTTTTACATGTGATAACTTATATTAGAAAGTTAACAAACCCGTCTTGCATGAAGAAAAGCTCAAATAAATACTGGCTTTCCGGTCTAAAGATTGTCCCCAAATTATTCATTGCACAACTAGCTTACAAGTATAATAGGGCCATGCATCATGGATATAAGTATGAAAGAGCCCACGTCTCAAGTTTCGTACAACTTCTATCGAATTAATGGCATTGACATGACCCTAAGCTTGGGACTTGCCAAAATCGTCAATAACAGTTGAAATATGATAATATTCAACACACTTGATTTGAGACTAACATCGGTAACTTTGATGACATATCTTTTCTATTTCTCTCACTATGAGTGGGGTAAGGGAAGTAATCGGTTTACATTTATTCCATCTGGACTTCTGTCGGAATGTGCAATATGATTTCTTATATTCTAGCTTTATGCAAATTGTGTGAATTGTTTGTTGTTGGTTTTGTAGATCTATAGTGAGTACTTATCACGAATTAGTTACTTGAATTTAAGATTGAAAAAAATTGTAGAATGTAATTTGAACATGCTTCACCTATAACAATCCTTATATTTTATTATTCGCAATGCGTGAATTCTCTAATAAGATCTCATACGAGTTGTTAAGACGGGCAGCTACAAAAAGATCACCTTGTGACAAGTTCCCACTTTCGTTATCGATTTTGTAGAGTTTGCATCTCCTTTATAACAAATCGCTTTAATGCATACAATAAAAACTAATTCCAGAGATACTGGACGTCGAAGGTGATCTTGGTCGTTGTTTTCATCTGATATGATCCTCTGTAGGCAATTCTGAGGGAAAACGTTTCTTCTATAGGAATGTAAGAGTGAAGTACCATAACTCTAGCTGATATTTGAACAAAACGTTCACCAATCTATGCGTTGTGAAGCGGTTTTCCCAATATACCTCATGATTATCCTATGAGAGGGTGGTATTGGTGGTGATCCCAAGCATGGATATGGAAGACTTCATAGGAATAGTTGTACCTGCCATATATTAGGGATTGTGGGATCAACCTTCCTGGAGAAGATGCAAGCTTGAGTTTTGGTTGCATTAAACTCTACTAGGTTGTCAGATCCCCATTTCAAAATCTAATCAGCACCGACCATGGAAATATTTATAGAAAAGGGATATGTGGTCCACCTTTCCACAATGACCTAGAGAGGTCAAGTGTAGGATATCGTTAGTGTGATATCTTTAATCGGTCGAATAGCTTCTACACAGTTCACTTTGTGTGATCATGAGCGAAGTGGGATATTCGAGGATGGGTTTCCAAACGTTGGGAATGTAATATCCTGAGTCACGGTTTAGATTATTTGGATGTTTTAGGATTTCTATAGTTCAAGGATTTTTCGCTGATAGAAGTTTGGGCTTGGGCTACAGGTTTAGTATTTTCTACAGGGATTTGTGTTCTGCAAATGCAGATCTACTGGTGTCACGAAGCTTTGAACAGCGCTCATGTTCTTTCACACAAGTAGCTACTGTACGACCTGTTTCACCAATGTAGACTTTACCGGAAGAACAGGGAATGCTATAAACACGTTATAAATGTGGAGGAGGGAGGGGATCTTTGATAGGTTCGTAAAACTGAGATAGTTTTGGGAGTGTGGAAAACCGAGTAAACATATCATATTTTTTGAGGATTTTGGAAATTCGATATGTTATATTTCCAATATATGGAAGATAGACAGTGAATGACGCAGGCGAAGGAGTTTGTGGCTCAAGTTAATTTGGAATTTCAGGCAGAGTGTATTTCTTTGTGGCTTTTTGAATGTTATAACGACAGATGATAGATGTTTTAATTTCAATTTTAAGAATTGTGATTCAATAGATGTTTGCCATACATGTGTTGGCTTCTTGTTGATCTGTTGTTGTTGTTGTTGATTTGTTGTTTTGGGAGTATGAGACACAGCTTTGGAACATTCCATTGTAGTCAACAAAATCAAAATGGAGTCATGTCAACAATTTAAAACTGTTCGTGTATTCATCGGTAATTTATAGGATTAGCTAACGGTGCGATTTAGTTTATAACTAAATTTATAACAAAATAACAGATGAAGTACATAAACATGAATTTCCGTAAACTACAAATAGGGAATGACTAGACTGCACAGAAGCCAAGAAATGCAATTCTATTTACTCAAAGAAGTCAGAATTGTAATATTTACGTCCGAATAGAAATTCGCTTCGTTAAATAATAACATTAAATAGGCAGTTGAAGTTGAATTGCGAATAAATGAATTGTAGTTGAATCGTTACGAAGCAATTCACGCGGCAACGAGCTTTTTATGCTTTTTTATGGTGCAGTTACCTCCTGACAATTACCGGTTCTTGTTATAGTCACATATTTGCAAGTCTTATCGATGAAAGTGTCGAATACCCGTACACTCTGTGTGATTCATTATTTCCTTTTCAGATTACAATCTTTGTACCTATCACTGACACGTTTGGAGCGCATTTTCAGTCGTATGAAAAATCGTTTGAGCGATTATTAACGTCGCCTTCCTATTTTTTGACGTTTGTGTTTCAACACCGGCCGGGAAAATCGATTGTCCTCGGCGTTAATCAGCGTCGTTTAGTAAAATATACAGAGTGCGGTTCAGAATGAGGCATAAATGTGTTTTGGAACAAAGGCCGGTTGTTTTTTTCGAAGAAACGTACCTACATCTTGATTTTTGTCATCTTCCACTTCATTGGCGTCATCGCTATTTTTCTAATCAACAATGATTTCAATATCTTCTTGAATAATTCGAATATTTTCTGTAGATTAATCTCAAGGCGACAGGATGAAAAAATGTCAATGGGCAAAAGAATTGCTCATAATACTGTGTATATAGAAGTATAAGAATTCACAGTTAGTTCAGTTCCGTCATGCTTTTTGAATTTTACTTATGCAAAGAGAATTTACTCTTTACTCTTTACTCTTTAATACAAAAATTCTAGAAAAATGCTGAATGCAACCAAGTGATTCCTAATCTGGGATCTATGAAATGGTAATGGCAGAAAATACCGGAAAAGAGGGTGTCAAGGAGGTGAACATTTTCTTTCAAATTATATAAGAAGGAGTCTAAGAAGCAAAGTATACCAACAAGACTAGATAAGTTCGAAGATTCAAAGATGATAATCGCTTATGAAATTGGAAGAATTATTATAGATGTCATTCACGATGTGATACCCAGTTAATTTGAAGTTCGTTTGACTGTTTTTCAGTTAATGGTGCGCTTCTCGAGCATTTGATTTAGAGAAGATTATGAGAAGGTAACAGATCTTGTTTACTTCTGAAGATAGTCATGATTCATTAGGTTCCGTCTTTCGTTCTGTGTAATTTCTCATTCCTTAGAATCATTATTTCTGGCATTTTTTCCGCACGTTGTTTCACCTTGGAAACATGAGATTATCGAAAATGAATGAAAATATGGTGGTCAATGAAGTTATAAATATGAAATCACTTTCCGAAATAAGGAATGAGGATTCTAGACTTTGGAAAAATGGAGATGAGGTTGATGGGGTTTGCAATATGGTTTGTTATCTTTCTAATACTGTCACCGACACCTACGGAATTATTTTGGGCAAACTCTATATCAACGACCTTTCGATTCAGACGGATGGTGTAAAAATTATGACTTATGCTGATGATAATGTTATTGTCATAGAAGTGAGTAACTCTTGGCATACTGCCAGATGGCGGTAGTTTATGCGAATGACATCGTCATACTCTCCAGAGGAGCCTAAGCCTACGAGGGTACCTTGCAGGAGGTTTGTTCAACAAGCCTTGATAATTGAAGAAGTCTGGTGCAGAGAGAACAAACTGTCTATTGAGCCAGAATAAACTCATTATCATGTTCTCCAGAAGGTACAACATCGAGCTTATGAAGAAAATGGTAATCGGGGGAAATTTGACTTTTCCGAGACGGTGATCTGATTTGAATTATACTATTCTAACAATGTATTTCCCCAACCGGAACCCTATTTATTACCTGTGTCTCATATTGAACCATAAAAAGCTAAGATTATTCACATTTTCATACATCAGTATCATTTGAAGATGACACACTAGTGTTGAAACTATAGTCACGTTTGGTTTCTATAACATATGTGATAAAAAACAAAGTAAAAGTGTTTTATTTTATTTTATTATATCAATATATACATTTATTTCTTATTCTCTCACATTAATTGTTCTTTCATTCAGTCATATTATCATATATATATCATTGATTATTAAAATTTTCAACATTTTGGCCAAAAGATGCATGGTCGATTGATTCCTACTCCAGAATCATGATGAGCGACCCCAAAAACTCCCGAGTAATAAATTCTGACCTATCCGGCTATATTTATTCACTTTTTTCACATTAAATTTTAGTTCCTGAAAGTGCATTCTAAAAGATGAATTTTCCTCTGTAGAGATGCTTGAGTTCATGTAAACAAAAGCTAACTGGTAACATTGATTTATTTCATTTTATTATATTAATATATTCATTTATTTCTTATTCTCTCACATTAATTGTTCTTTCCTTTAATGATAATGATAAATTACCATAAAGTAACGGCTTCTACCATCAATTATTCGTGAAAGAACTATGAAATTGATGTTGTATTTGTTAAATATTTTCCATCAATTCACAGAATGTTAAAATTCAATAAACAAACCGCCTAGCTGGCAGCTAATTTATATGAGGCGACTTAATTGGGAAATCACGTCTATTGTCGTTGCTTGAAATTTTAATGATATAATTAAAAGTCCAATCTAGGTATAAAGCTGTGTAAAAGTGGTTATAATGAACTTCATCTATAATTAGAAATAAAGATGTTGGTGGCTGAGTGAGGACAGTCGTAGTTACATTTTCAGGATAGCATCCCGCTCTCTCCGGTTTAACAGCGACCTACTTCTCGTGCTCTGACGTCATTAGCTAATGCTGCTGCGAGGTCTATGCGGGCGGCCAACAACATCTCTGACGTCATTGTTCGACACGTTATCAACGAGCCAACATGCCACTTTTGATGCAAATCCATGTATTGAATGCGTATTGCGATTTTTTTATCAGATAATAACATTCATTTAGAAACATCCATCGACGATCATTCATCGTTTTATTGAACTTTATAACTGCATTCATTTCATGTGTTAGAATCAGTATCAAACTGATAATCTAAAATTGCCTAGCCAGTAACGATCGTTTTTTTTAAAGCTGTTATTTCTTAAATCACATCTCTTCACATCCTCAAGGAATGCGAAGAGAAAATGATCAAACTATGATCATTGTCCTGTAGAACAGCTTTGAGAACATCAAACGGATGTTCAATAATCTATGAACCAGCCCATTTTATATCTAAATGGTGTAGCTGAATTCGCCGGGGTATATCTATTTGTCTGAGTGGTATTACTAATACTATTTATAACAATAACTGAAGTGAATACATACATAAAATAAAAATTTGTGACCACCACAGATACACTTGTTGAGATCTGTTAGATTCAAATAGGTATCTAATCAGTGTAGTAATACTGAAGGGGATATTCAAAAAATAATAGAAACCTTAAAAAAAATACGGGCAGTCACCGAGTACTGCTGACAGAAGTGAAAACTGACATTATGAAGTAACCAATTTATTTTGGGAATTTCATTCAAATTCGTATGATTTCACCAATATCATTTCTTTCTACATGACACAATTTTCTGACAGTGCCATTGGACAATACATCCTCAAAATCAATGTTATCAGTTATCATGTATGTTCGGTTAAGAACTAAAATTGATTCTTATCGTAATCTACCCATATCATCGGTTCTCATTTTATGCAACTTCTACCTGACGAAATTTTGTTGCTCAGCATTATGACAACCAACGAAGACATCCGATGCCACCGATACTAATGTCTACGGAGTTTAATATGCTCGTTGTAGCATCCGAAATTACAATTTCATCATTTTTAAATGAAAATTAATATAATTAGTCTTTCTTTAGTTTTCACAACTGTCAGCATTTCAATCAACAATTATATACATTTTTATATTTAATAATAAAAAACGTGTAATGGGCAATACATTTATTAATTGTACATTGTGTACTTACATCGATGTAAATATCAATAAATAATATGTTTTGAAAATAAAATAATGTGTATTTATTATAATGACTATCGGGTTACATTCATACTCTTTACAGGGATTGTACCGCCCATTATACGTTTCATTATTAAATATAAAAATGTTTATAATTGTTGATTGAAATGCTGACAGTTGTTAAATATAAAACATCACTAATGTTATATTCTTATGACAAGAATTATATTCACAATATTTAAAACCTTGCACGTAGATGCGATACTAAGTACACAATGTACAATTAATAAATTCAATAAAAATATAACTTTCGTTTGCACGAGGACCGAGGATTGAGTAAATGAATAAAGTCGAGTATCCGACTCAGATATGCACAAGTGTGTAAGCGTGAAGAGAGACTGCCTGACGCCTGGCCCGAGTAGCTGTGCACGCAGCAGTATACATAATACCTTATATATATAGCTACAGCGTGACGGAACGTGACGGACTTGGTTTTACCACCCATCTGAAATAGCTCAACGCGCCTAAAGAAGTTTTCACTTCGAAAATATCTGTGAAACATTCAATCTTGTGCAGCTCATTAACTCAATTTCAATTATCACACTTCGCTGTTTTTCGTGATATACTATATACGAAAATTCTTGGATTCCACGTCACAATAGCACTACTTGACGTTTCGCCAACCACTACAGGTGGCATTTTCAGGGCAGGCTTGAGGCTTGAGGTAACTTATTTGTAGTAAGTTAGTACTTTGTAACATACGTCGAAGAAGCTACTGTGTTAGCCAAACTGTGGTCACATTTATTCATCGAACTAGTGAAAATCGAACTTTTAATAGTTATTTTATTTAAGTTTAAGTAATTATGTTGAATATAAGGTTGTTAAGCTTTTCGACTGCATCGAATGTTAAATTCTTCCATAACATTCCTACATAACCCACAGATCGTGTCTTGATAATGTACCAACTTAATGCTTAGCTAAATCAGACCAAATCTAATTTGTTTTTGTGGGCATATATCATAGGGGTTGGATAAGATTGATAGTCTGTTTTGAAAATGCTGTTGAAGGAATTTAATTATTTCCTTCATTCGAATTTTCTGGCTTATACAATCGACGAGATCGGTACTTTGAGAAAAATTTGATTAGATGTATGTATATATGTATAACACAATAGCCATCATCGATCAACTCGAATATTGTCGTCAAGCTAGAAGGTTCTGGGGCATTATGTACATTTTCCTTTGGAACATCGCAAAAATCAATTTCTAGTAAATTGAAGAGAATCCAGCTTTGGCTAGTTACTCATGTGTATGCACAATCAGGTCTCCTGTGCTCTTTTAAGCCGAACGCAGGATAGTGTACTTCAGTGAGATTATTGATAAGACATGTAGCAGCAAAGTGGATGCTGGAATAAAATTCTTATGCGTACTTATTTTTAATAGAATATGCTCGGATTGTGTGCTTTCGCAAATTTCCAAGCTATGATATTTCGTTCATTCATTCGTTTTTATCGTCATTTGTCGCATTTGATCTTCAAATAATGATGAAAGTTTACAAACAGCGGATATTATAGAACGAAAGGAAGAGGATATATCATGATATAAGTACATAAGATATTGCTGCTGTCAACTTATGTACCGAATTGTTATTTCTCATTATTTCATTATCAAGTTTATATGTATTTGTTCAAGATGTTTTACACCGAATAGATTCAGTAACTCATCAACAGATTGTTGATGTGTTATTGTTGGATATTTAATCGGTTTCAATCAACCTGCTATTCTAAAACTAATTAATACTTTGAGCGTAAATTGGATTATTATTATAGAAAAGCAATCCTGGTGTTTTTGAGATTTCTCATAGTCTAGGAGCTAGAGCGATATGGTGGGCCTGAATAAATATACCTTGGCAGTACTGTATATTGGTGGAGAAAGGTTCAAGCATTTACTCGTAAACGCAAATTAGAGGGTGAGACCTCTGAAAAATAGTGGAGAAACTGTATAGATAAAAGGGAAACTCAAATTGCGAGTACCATAGTCGTGATCGGCGACTTTGAAAACCCCCGAGATACAGAATTTGTTATCTTTTATGAAGAAAAATTAACAAATTTCTAGAAGATGACGTAGATACAGAAGGCTCCAGGGAGCCGGAAACACCCCCAGGTAATTTGCAGAACATTGCGAGTACCATAGTCGTGATCGGCGACTTTGAAAACCCCGAGAGCCAGAATTTGTTATCTTTTATGAAGAAAAATTAACAAATTTCTAGAAGATGACGTAGATACAGAGGGCTCCAGGGACCCGGAAACACCCCCAGGTAATTTGCAGAACATTGCGAGTTTCATAGTCGTGATCGGCGACTTTGAAAACCTTCGAGAGCTGGAATTTGTTACATTTAATTAAGAAAAATTAACAAATTCCTAGAAGATGACTGGTTACCCGGACTTAGGGAACACCAGGTATTGCAGAAGAGTTTATTCACGTCTTAATCATCTTCAGCAACCTTTATATCACCTCCTGATAGTTAACAAACATTAAAAATATTTTTTTCATTAATTTTCTCGATATCTAGGGCATCAGGACGCCCGGATACCCTGGGGGAGGTCCAAGTGGATCTCAGAGAATTTTCCTGATAGCATATTCGTATTCAGCGACCCCAAAAACCCCCGAGAAATCAATTCTAATCCGTTTTTTTTATTCACCTCAAAAAGTGCACTCAGAAAAATGCATTTTTGCATTTCCGGACAAATTTTTTAAATCACTTTCTGAATCGAATGCAGGAGACCGCATCTCAATCCATCCAACTGCGCCAAGTTTGGAAGGTTTGGCTTATTTTAGTGCTTTATTTCCTCGACTACAAGTAAGCGTTAAAATTGTAGAGATAATCTTTAAAGCGACCAAGTAACGCAAATATCTCTCACCAATCTATATTGCATCCTTGTATTCTAATATTTATTGCTTAAGAGAAAAAATAATGCGAACATCGACAAATGAAGAAAAATCATTTTTTTTATATCAATCATATGAAGAATCAGTTTGGTGGTCTATACATAAAACTTTCGGTTTTCAGGAACACGATATTGTAAATGGAAATATCTAGAGGAAGTCGTGGTTATCTGTCGAACGAAACTATCGTTTGAATGAATGTTGTATACACTGACAAACTTTATGAATAACATATTGATTTCTCGGTGGACCGCGATGGTTTGTAACTACATGAAATATAGGCTCGAAGATAACAAATATAATACGTTGGGTCGTTGGGTATTCTTTCCTAGTACAATGCAGAACTGATATAGGCAGATACTCCTGTTTGTTATTCTATTCTGTTATTCCTGTTGTCTTTATATTCACATCTCAGGAAGATAAGCGTACGTGTTCTAGTATGACACCTCAACTTGAAACTATATCAACAGTATAATTTTATTTATGCTGTGCTAGAATTTACAAAATGCTATCGGGAAACGTTCCATTTCTGGTAGTAACGGTTTCAACAATATTCGTGGCCTTGATAATAACCGTAATTTGAATCTGTATTACATGGTCTATTTACCTTTTAATTGGATCTCACCTGGATTCGATTAGCAAGCGCTACTGAACCGATGTGTATTTCAGACTTTCTGCAGATATACATGCAACATAAGCAAGGAGCATTTCCTTTAACGTATATCGCTTCCACGAATGACCTTTTCTTGTGGTGTTAAATATAATGATGGTTTCAAAACGTGTCGACTTTCCAGGCAAAACGAAGTAGCTTTGTGATATCTAGGCTGGACTTTATAACTGCTCATGACGTCGTTTATATGATATTAGCTTTGTTGATTGCTATATTTGAGTGGTTTTATTATTATACAGCTTCTGTGTTTGGAAATTTATGTATATTCCCAGTCTTGACTATTGAATCTATGAAACTACGACACATAGTATATATGTCATATAATATAAAACCTCA